>OX246744.1:40620905-40863405 GCA_945910005.1 Isoperla grammatica
TTGGCTCCGACACGCCCATCTGTGACGTACGTCCCCAGCGCCACAGTTGCTGTGAAGCGACTTTGCTATATTTACAAGCTACGGTCTATAATATATTGTGTTTGATTTGATAAAAGGAAAAATTGGAGCTTTAAATTCATTTACATGTTTTGCGTTCTTAGCTTGGGGATTCAATTTAATTCGTATATCATGAAAAAAAGGGTGAAAGCTGTTTGATAATATTACCTACTGTTAAATTGGTATACATTGTCATACATTGTTATACATCATGGATGACTCACTATTTCCATGTGTATGAAAAATGACTCAATACATTTGAAAGAAGTTGTTCTGAATCGGCCTTGTTGATTATGGCATCTGTCCGCAGGTGTTCGCACTGTCCAATCCTTAGAGCATCTATGCTCTAAGGTCCAATCACTGACTCATATGTTTCGTATTTGACATATCAATCTTTGATTGGTTATCGCTCACTCGTCGATGGTGTTCGGAGCCTACAATGTTGGTTTAGTCGCTTTAAATTAAAGTCCCCTACTGAAAATAAGTTTCGTTAATGAGTGGGTGGACTCTAAATGTGAATTTATTTTATTTATTTATTTATGATGGACGCTGACGTGGGTGTGTTGGGCGCAGGTTGTGTCCGTGGGAGACAAGTTCACGATGCACGACGCCAACCACGCGGCCGCGGGGACGCTGGAGGTGGTGGGGGTGGCCGCCCCCCAGGAGGAGGAGCAACAAGTGGTCGCGGGGGGCGGCGCCCTAGAGAAGACTGTCAGGATACGACTCTTGGCCAAGGTCGAGTGGTTCGAGGGGACACAGACGGCGACCGTACTACCGGTAAGTGTCTCACGGGGGGGGGGGGGGGGCACCGTACTACCGGTAAGTGTCAGGGGGGGGGGCACTGTACTGCTGGTAAGTGTCAGGGGGGGGGCACTGTACTGCCGGTAAGTGTCTCACGGGGGGCGGGGGCACTGTACTGCCGGTAAGTGTCTCACGGGGGGGGGGGGGCACTGTACTGCCGGTAAGTGTCTCACGGGGGGGGGGGGGGCACTGTACTGCTGGTAAGTGTCTCACGGGGGGGGGGCACTGTACTGCCGGTAAGTGTCTCACGGGGGGGGGGGGGGCACTGTACTGCTGGTAAGTGTCTCACGGGGGGGGGGGGGCACTGTACTGCCGGTAAGTGTCTCACGGGGGGGGGGGCACTGTACTGCCGGTAAGTGTCTCACGGGGGGGGGGGGGGCACTGTACTGCCGGTAAGTGTCTCACGGGGGGGGGGGCACTGTACTGCCGGTAAGTGTCTCACGAGGGGGGGGCACCGTACTACCGGTAAGTGTCTCACGGGGGGGGGGCACCGTACTACCGGTAATTGTCTCACGGGGGGTGGGGGGGCACTGTACTACCTTTAAGTGTCTCACGAGGGGTGGGGGGGCACTGTACTACCGGTAAGTGTCTCACGGGGGGGGGGGGGGCCGTACTGCCGGTAAGTGTCTCACGAGGGGGGGCACTGTACTGCTGGTAAGTGTCTCACGGGAGGGGCGCACATGTACTGCCGGTTAGTGTCTCTCGGGGGGGGGGGGCACTGTACTGCCGGTAAGTGTCTCACGAGGGGGGGGCACTGTACTGCCGGTAAGTGTCTCACGAGGGGGGGGCACTGTACTGCCGGTAAGTGTCTCACGAGGGGGGGCACTGTACTGCTGGTAAGTGTCTCACGGGGGGGGGGGGCACTGTACTGCTGGTAAGTGTCTCACGGGGGGGAGGGGGCACTCTACTGCCGGTTAGTGTCTAACGGGGGGGGGGCACTGTACTGCTGGTAAGTGTCTCACGGGGGGGGGCACTCTACTGCTGGTAAGTGTCTCACGGGGGGGAGAGGGCACTCTACTGCCGGTAAGTGTCTCACGGGAGGGGGAACCGTACTACCGGTAAGTGTCTCACGGGAGGGGAGGGGCACTGTACTGCCGGTAAGTGTCTCACGGGGGAGGAAGGGGCACTGTACTGCTGGTAAGTGTCAGGGGGGGGCACTGTACTGCCGGTAAGTGACTCACGGGGGGGGGCACTGTACTGCCGGTAAGTGTCTCACGGGGGGGGGGGGCACTGTACTACCGGTAAGTGTCTCACGGGGGGGGGGGGGCACTGTACTACCGGTAAGTGTCTCACGGGGGGGGGGGGGCACTGTACCGCCGGTAAGTGTCTCACGGGGGGGGGGGCACTGTACTACCGGTAAGTGTCTCACGGGGGGGGGGGCACTGTACTACCGGTAAGTGTCTCACGGGGGGGGGGGCACTGTACTACCGGTAAGTGTCTCACGGGGGGGAGAGGGCACTCTACTGCCGGTAAGTGTCTCACGGGAGGGGGAACCGTACTACCGGTAAGTGTCTCACGGGAGGGGAGGGGCACTGTACTACCGGTTAGTGTCTCACAGGGGGGAAAGGGCACTGTACTGCTGGTAAGTGTCAGGGGGGGGCACTGTACTACCGGTAAGTGTCTCACGGGGGGGAGAGGGCACTCTACTGCCGGTAAGTGACTCACGGGGGGGGGCACTGTACTGCCGGTAAGTGTCTCACGGGGGGGGGCACTGTACTACCGGTAAGTGTCTCACGGGGGGGGGGGGCACTGTACTACCGGTAAGTGTCTCACGGGGGGGGAAGGGGCACTGTACTACCGGTAAGTGTCTCACGGGGGGGGGAAGGGGCACTGTACCACCGGTTAGTGTCTCACGGGAAGGCTGGGGGGGGGCACTGTACTACCGGTTAGTGTCTCACGGGAAGGCTGGGGGGGGGCACTGTACTACCGGTAAGTGTCTCAAGGGGGGGGGGGCACTGTACTACCGGTAAGTGTCTCACGGGGGGGGAAGGGGCACTGTACCACCGGTTAGTGTCTCACGGGGGGGGGAAGGGGCACTGTACTGCCGGTAAGTGACTCACGGGGGGGGGGCACTGTACTACCGGTAAGTGTCTCACGGGGGGGGGGGGGGGGGGGCACTGTACTACCGGTAAGTGTCTCACGGGTGGGGGGTGGCACTTTACTACCGGTAAGGTTCTCACGGGGGGGGAAGGGGCACTGTACCACCGGTTAGTGTCTCACGGGGGGGGGAAGGGGCACTGTACTGCCGGTAAGTGACTCACGGGGGGGGGGGGCACTGTACTACCGGTAAGTGTCTCACGGGGGGGGCGGGCACTGTACTACCGGTAAGTGTCTCACGGGAAGGCTGGGGGGGGGCACTGTACTACCGGTTAGTGTCTCACGGGAAGGCTTGGTGGGGGGCACTGTACTACCGGTAAGTGTCTCACGGGGGGGGGGGGGCACTGTACTACCGGTAAGTGTCTCACGGGGGGGGGGCACTGTACCACCGGTTAGTGTCTCACGGGAAGGCTGGGGGGGGGCACTGTACTACCGGTAAGTGTCTTACGGGGGGGGGGGGAACCGTACTACCGGTAAGTGTCTCACGGGGGGTGGGGGGGAACCGTACTACCGGTAAGTGTCTCACGGGGGGTGGGGGGGCACTGTACTACCGGTAAGTGTCAAACGGGGGGGGGGCACTGTACTGCTGGTAAGTGTCTCACGGGGGGGGGGGCACTGTACTACCGGTAAGTGTCTCACGGGGGGGGGGGGCACTGTACTACCGGTAAGTGTCTCACGGGAGGGGGGGGGGCACTGTACTGCCGGTAAGTGTCTCACGAGGGGGGGGCACCGTACTACCGGTAAGTGTCTCACGGGGGGGGGGGCACCGTACTACCGGTAATTGACTCACGGGGGGGGGGGCACTGTACTACCTTTAAGTGTCTCACGGGGGGTGGGGGGGCACTGTACTACCGGTAAGTGTCTCACGGGGGGGGGGGGGGGCGTACTGCCGGTAAGTGTCTCACGAGGGGGGGCACTGTACTGCTGGTAAGTGTCTCACGGGAGGGGCGCACATGTACTGCCGGTTAGTGTCTCTCGGGGGGGGGGGGCACTGTACTGCCGGTAAGTGTCTCACGAGGGGGGGGCACTGTACTGCCGGTAAGTGTCTCACGAGGGGGGGGCACTGTACTGCCGGTAAGTGTCTCACGAGGGGGGGCACTGTACTGCTGGTAAGTGTCTCACGGGGGGGGGGGGGCACTGTACTGCTGGTAAGTGTCTCACGGGGGGGAGGGGGCACTCTTCTGCCGGTTAGTGTCTCACGGGCGGGGGGCACTGTACTGCTGGTAAGTGTCTCACGGGGGGGGGCACTCTACTGCTGGTAAGTGTCTCACGGGGGGGGGCACTCTACTGCTGGTAAGTGTCTCACGGGGGGGAGGGGGCACTCTACTGCTGGTAAGTGTCTCACGGGGGGGAGAGGGCACTCTACTGCCGGTAAGTGTCTCACGGGGGGGAGAGGGCACTCTACTGCCGGTAAGTGTCTCACGGGAGGGGAGGGGCACTGTACTGCCGGTAAGTGTCTCACGGGGGGGGAAGGGGCACTGTACTACCGGTAAGTGTCTCACGGGGGGGGGGAAGGGGCACTGTACCACCGGTTAGTGTCTCACGGGAGGGGGAACCGTACTACCGGTAAGTGTCTCACGGGAGGGGAGGGGCACTGTACTACCGGTTAGTGTCTCACGGGGGGGGAAGGGGCACTGTACTGCTGGTAAGTGTCAGGGGGGGGGCACTGTACTGCCGGTAAGTGACTCACGGGGGGGGGCACTGTACTGCCGGTAAGTGTCTCACGGGGGGGGGGGGGGCACTGTACTACCGGTAAGTGTCTCACGGGGGGGGGGGCACTGTACTACCGGTAAGTGTCTCACGGGGGGGGAAGGGGCACTGTACTACCGGTAAGTGTCTCACGGGGGGGGGGAAGGGGCACTGTACCACCGGTTAGTGTCTCACGGGAAGGCTGGGGGGGGGCACTGTACTACCGGTTAGTGTCTCACGGGAAGGCTGGGGGGGGGCACTGTACTACCGGTAAGTGTCTCACGGGGGGGGGGGGGGGGCACTGTACTACCGGTAAGTGTCTCACGGGGGGGGGGTGGCACTTTACTACCGGTAGTGTCTCACGGGGGGGAAGGGGCACTGTACAACCGGTTAGTGTCTCACGGGGGGGGGGGGGGGGCACTGTACTACCGGTAAGTGTCTCACGGGTGGGGGGTGGCACTTTACTACCGGTAAGTGTCTCACGGGGGAAGGGGCACTGTACAACCGGTTAGTGTCTCACGGGGGGGGGGAAGGGGCACTGTACTGCTTATAAGTGTCAGGGGTGGGGGCACTGTACTGCCGGTAAGTGACTCACGGGGGGGCACTGTACTGCTGGTAAGTGTCTCACGGGGGGGGGGGGGCACTGTACTACCGGTAAGTGTCTCACGGGGGGGGAAGGGGCACTGTACTACCGGTAAGTGTCTCACGGGGGGGGGAAGGGGCTCTGTACCACCGGTTGTCTCACGGGAAAGCTGGGGGGGGGGCACTGTACTACCGGT
Source organism: Isoperla grammatica (assembly GCA_945910005.1). Taxonomy (NCBI): domain Eukaryota; kingdom Metazoa; phylum Arthropoda; class Insecta; order Plecoptera; family Perlodidae; genus Isoperla; species Isoperla grammatica. Next base: position 40,626,329 of record OX246744.1, read on the forward strand.
TAGTGTCTCACGGGAAGGCTGGGGGGGGGCACTGTACTACCGGTAAGTGTCTCACGGGGGGGGGGGGGGGGCACTGTACTACCGGTAAGTGTCTCATGGGGGGGGAAGGGGCACTGTACCACCGGTTAGTGTCTCACGGGGGGGGGGGGCACTGAACTACCGGTAAGTATCTCACGGGGGGGGAAGGGGCACTGTACCACCGGTTAGTGTCTCACGGGGGGGGGGAAGGGGCACTGTACTGCCGGTAAGTGTCTCACGGGGGGGAGGGGGCACTCTACTGCCAGTTAGTGTCTCACGGGGGGGGGGGAACCGTACTGCCGGTTAGTGTCTCACGAGGGGGGGCACTGTACTGCCGGTTAGTGTCTCACGAGGGGGGGCACTGTACTGCCGGTTAGTGTCTCACGGGGGGGGGGCACTGTACTGCCGGAAAGTGTTTCACGAGGGGGGGGGGGGCACTGTACTGCCGGTAAGTGTCTCACGGGGGGGGGGCACTGTACTACCGGTTAGTGTCTCACGAGGGGGGGGGCACTGTACTGCCGGTAAGTGTCTCACGGGGGGGGGAACCGTTCTGCCGGTAAGTGTCTCACGAGGGGGGGCACTGTACTGCTGGTAAGTGTCTCACGGGGGGGGGGGGCACTGTACTGCTGGTAAGTGTCTCACGGGGGGGAAGGGGGCACTCTACTGCCGGTTAGTGTCTCACGGGGGGGAGGGGGCACTCTACTGCCGGTTAGTGTCTCACGGGGGGGGGGGGCACTGTACTGCTGGTAGGTGTCTCACGGGGGGGAGGGGGCACTCTACTGCCGGTTAGTGTCTCACGGGGGGGGGGGGAACTGTACTACCGGTTAGTGTCTCACGGGAAGGCTTGGTGGGGGGCACTGTACTACCGGTTAGTGTCTCACGGGAAGGCTTGGTGGGGGGCACTGTACTACCGGTAAGTGTCTCACGGGGGGGGGGGGGGGCACTGTACTACCGGTAAGTGTCTCACGGGGGGGGGGGCACTTTACTACCGGTAAGTGTCTCACGGGGGGGGAAGGGGCACTGTACCACCGGTTAGTGTCTCACGGGAAGGCTGGGGGGGGCACTGTACTACCGGTAATTGTCTCACGGGGGGTGGGGGGGCACTGTACTACCTTTAAGTGTCTCACGGGGGGTGGGGGGGCACTGTACTACCTTTAAGTGTCTCACGGGGGGGGGGGGGGGCCATACTGCCGGTAAGTGTCTCACGAGGGGGGGCACTGTACTGCTGGTAAGTGTCTCACGGGGGGGGGGGCAATGTACTGCCGGTAAGTGTCTCACGGGGGGGGGCACTGTACTGCTGGTAAGCTCTCACGGGGGGGGGGGGGGGCACTATACTGCTGGTAAGTGTCTCACGGGGGGGAGGGGGCACTCTACTGCCGGTTAGTGTCTCACGGGGGGGGGGGCACTGTACTGCCGGTAAGTGTCTCACGGGGGGGGGCACTCTACTGCTGGTAAGTGTCTCACGGGGGGGGGGCACTGTACTGCTGGTAAGTGTCTCACGGGGGGGGGCACTCTACTGCTGGTAAGTGTCTCACGGGGGGGAGGGGGCACTCTACTGCTGGTTAATGTCTCACGGGGGGGAGAGGGCACTCTACTGCCGGTAAGTGTCTCACGGGAGGGGGAACCGTACTACCGGTAAGTGTCTCACGGGAGGGGAGGGGCACTGTACTGCCGGTAAGTGTCTCACGGGGGGGGAAGGGGCACTGTACTGCTGGTAAGTGTCAGGGGGGGGCACTGTACTGCCGGTAAGTGACTCACGGGGGGGGGCACTGTACTGCCGGTAAGTGTCTCACGGGGGGGGGGGCACTGTACTACCGGTAAGTGTCTCACGGGGGGGGGGGCACTGTACTACCGGTAAGTGTCTCACGGGGGGGAGAGGGCACTCTACTGCCGGTAAGTGTCTCACGGGAGGGGGAACCGTACTACCGGTAAGTGTCTCACGGGAGGGGAGGGGCACTGTACTACCGGTTAGTGTCTCACGGGGGGGGAAGGGGCACTGTACTGCTGGTAAGTGTCAGGGGGGGGCACTGTACTGCCGGTAAGTGACTCACGGGGGGGGGCACTGTACTGCCGGTAAGTGACTCACGGGGGGGGGCACTGTACTGCCGGTAAGTGTCTCACGGGGGGGGGCACTGTACTACCGGTAAGTGTCTCACGGGGGGGGGGGCACTGTACTACTGGTAAGTGTCTCACGGGGGGGGAAGGGGCACTGTACTACCGGTAAGTGTCTCACGGGGGGGGGGGAAGGGGCACTGTACCACCGGTTAGTGTCTCACGGGAAGGCTGGGGGGGGGGCACTGTACTACCGGTTAGTGTCTCACGGGAAGGCTGGGGGGGGGCACTGTACTACCGGTAAGTGTCTCACGGGGGGGGGGGGCACTGTACTACCGGTAAGTGTCTCACGGGGGGGGGGTGGCACTTTACTACCGGTAAGTGTCTCACGGGGGGGGAAGGGGCACTGTACAACCGGTTAGTGTCTCACGGGGGGGGGGGGGGCACTGTCCTACCGGTAAGTGTCTCACGGGTGGGGGGTGGCACTTTACTACCGGTAAGTGTCTCACGGGGGGGGAAGGGGCACTGTACAACCGGTTAGTGTCTCACGGGGGGGGGGGAAGGGGCACTGTACTGCTAATAAGTGTCAGGGGGGGGGGGCACTGTACTGCCGGTAAGTGACTCACGGGGGGGCACTGTACTGCTGGTAAGTGTCTCACGGGGGGGGATAAACTGTACTGCTGGTAAGTGTCTCACGGGGGGGGGGGGCACTGTACTACCGGTAAGTGTCTCACGGGGGGGGAAGGGGCACTGTACTACCGGTAAGTGTCTCACGGGGGGGGGAAGGGGCTCTGTACCACCGGTTGTCTCACGGGAAAGCTGGGGGGGGGGCACTGTACTACCAGTTAGTGTCTCACGGGAAGGCTGGGGGGGGGCACTGTACTACCGGTAAGTGTCTCACGGGGGGGGGGGGGGGGGCACTGTACTACCGGTAAGTGTCTCACGGGGGGGGAAGGGGCACTGTACCACCGGTTAGTGTCTCACGGAAAGGCTGGGGGGGGCACTGTACTACCGGTAAGTGTCTCACGGGGGGGGAAGGGGCACTGTACTACCGGTTAGTGTCTCACGGGGGGGGAAGGGGCACTGTACTGCTGGTAAGTGTCAGGGGGGGGCACTGTACTGCCGGTAAGTGACTCACGGGGGGGGGGCACTGTACTGCCGGTAAGTGTCTCACGGGGGGGGGGGGCACTGTACTACCGGTAAGTGTCTCACGGGGGGGGGGAAGGGGCACTGTACCACCGGTTAGTGTCTCACGGGAAGGCTGGGGGGGGGCACTGTACTACCGGTTAGTGTCTCACGGGGGGGGGGGGGGGGGGGCACTGTACTACCGGTAAGTGTCTCACGGGGGGGGAAGGGGCACTGTACTACCGGTAAGTGTCTCACGGGTGGGGGGTGGCACTTTACTACCGGTAAGTGTCTCACGGGGGGGGAAGGGGCACTGTACCACCGGTTAGTGTCTCACGGGGGGGGGGAAGGGGCACTGTACTGCTAATAAGTGTCAGGGGGGGGGGCACTGTACTGCTGGTAAGTGACTCACGGGGGGGCACTGTACTGCTGGTAAGTGTCTCACGGGTGGGGGGTGGCACTTTACTACCGGTAAGTGTCTCACGGGGGGGGAAGGGGCACTGTACAACCGGTTAGTGTCTCACGGGGGGGGGGAAGGGGCACTGTACTGCTAATAAGTGTCAGGGGGGGGGGCACTGTACTGCTGGTAAGTGACTCACGGGGGGGCACTGTACTGCTGGTAAGTGTCTCACGGGGGGGGGGGGGGCACTGTACTACCGGTAAGTGTCTCACGGGGGGGGAAGGGGCACTGTACTACCGGTTAGTGTCTCACGGGAAGGCTGGGGGGGGGGCACTGTACTACCGGTTAGTGTCTCACGGGGGGGGGGGGGCACTGTACTACCGGTAAGTGTCTCACGGGGGGGGGGGGGCACTGTACTACCGGTAAGTGTCTCACGGGGGGGGGGGGGCACTGTACTACCGGTAAGTGTCTCACGGGGGGGGAAGGGGCACTGTACTACCGGTAAGTGTCTCACGGGTGGGGGGTGGCACTTTACTACCGGTAAGTGTCTCACGGGGGGGGAAGGGGCACTGTACAACCGGTTAGTGTCTCACGGGGGGGGGAAGGGGCACTGTACTGCTAATAAGTGTCAGGGGGGGGGGCACTGTACTGCTGGTAAGTGACTCACGGGGGGGCACTGTACTGCTGGTAAGTGTCTCACGGGGGGGGGGGGGGCACTGTACTACCGGTAAGTGTCTCACGGGGGGGGAAGGGGCACTGTACAACCGGTTAGTGTCTCACGGGGGGGGGGAAGGGGCACTGTACTGCTAATAAGTGTCAGGGGGGGGGGGCACTGTACTGCCGGTAAGTGACTCACGGGGGGGCACTGTACTGCTGGTAAGTGTCTCACGGGGGGGGGGGGGGGGCACTGTACTACCGGTAAGTGTCTCACGGGGGGGGAAGGGGCACTGTACTACCGGTAAGTGTCTCACGGGGGGGGGAAGGGGCTCTGTACCACCGGTTGTCTCACGGGAAAGCTGGGGGGGGGGCACTGTACTACCGGTAAGTGTCTCACGGGGGGGGGGGGGGCACTGTACTACCGGTAAGTGTCTCACGGGGGGGGAAGGGGCACTGTACCACCGGTAAGTGTCTCACGGGGGGGGAAGGGGCACTGTACCACCGGTTAGTGTCTCACGGGGGGGGGAAGGGGCACTGTACTGCTGGTAAGTGTCTCACGGGGGGGAGGGGGCACTCTACGGCCAGTTAGTGTCTCACGGGGGGGAGGGGGCACTCTACGGCCAGTTAGTGTCTCACGGGGGGGGGGAACCGTACTGCCGGTTAGTGTCTCACGGGGGGGGGGGCACTGTACTGCCGGAAAGTGTTTCACGACGGGGGGGGCACTGTACTGCCGGTAAGTGTCTCACGAGGGGGGGCACTGTACTGCTGGTAAGTGTCTCACGGGGGGGGGGGCACTGTACTGCTGGTAAGTGTCTCACGGGGGGGAGGGGGCACTCTACTGCCGGTTAGTGTCTCACGAGGGGGGGCACTGTACTGCCGGTAAGTGTCTCACGAGGGGGGGCACTGTACTGCCGGTAAGTGTCAGGGGGGGGGACACTGTACTGCCGGTAAGTGTCTCACGGGGGGGGGCGCACTGTTCTGCCGGTAAGTGACTCACGGGGGGGGGGGCACTTTACTACCGGTAAGTGTCTCACGGGGGGAAGGGGTACTGTACCACCGGTTAGTGTCTCACGGGAAGGCTGGGGGGGGGCACCGTACTACCGGTAAGTGTCTCACGGGAGGGGGGGGGGCACTGTACCACCGGTTAGTGTCTCACGGGGGGGGGAAGGGGCACTGTACTACCGGTAAGTGTCTCACGGGGGGGGAAGGGGCACTGTACTACCGGTAAGTGTCTCACGGGGGGGGAAGGGGCACTGTACAACCGGTTAGTGTCTCACGGGGGGGGGGAAAGGGGCACTGTACTGCTAATAAGTGTCAGGGGGGGGGGCACTGTACTGCTGGTAAGTGACTCACGGGGGGGCACTGTACTGCTGGTAAGTGTCTCACGGGGGGGGGGGGGCACTGTACTACCGGTAAGTGTCTCACGGGGGGGGAAGGGGCACTGTACTACCGGTTAGTGTCTCACGGGAAGGCTGGGGGGGGGCACTGTACTACCGGTTAGTGTCTCACGGGGGGGGGGGCACTGTACTACCGGTAAGTGTCTCACGGGGGGGGGGGGCACTGTACTACCGGTAAGTGTCTCACGGGGGGGGAAGGGGCACTGTACTACCGGTAAGTGTCTCACGGGTGGGGGGTGGCACTTTACTACCGGTAAGTGTCTCACGGGGGGTGAAGGGGCACTGTACAACCGGTTAGTGTCTCACGGGGGGGGGGAAGGGGCACTGTACTGCTAATAAGTGTCAGGGGGGGGGGCACTGTACTGCTGGTAAGTGACTCACGGGGGGGCACTGTACTGCTGGTAAGTGTCTCACGGGGGGGGCACTGTACTGCTGGTAAGTGTCTCACGGGGGGGGGGGGGGGGCACTGTTCTACCGGTAAGTGTCTCACGGGGGGGGAAGGGGCACTGTACAACCGGTTAGTGTCTCACGGGGGGGGGGAAGGGGCACTGTACTGCTAATAAGTGTCAGGGGGGGGGGGCACTGTACTGCCGGTAAGTGACTCACGGGGGGGCACTGTACTGCTGGTAAGTGTCTCACGGGGGGGGGGGGGGGCACTGTACTACCGGTAAGTGTCTCACGGGGGGGGAAGGGGCACTGTACTACCGGTAAGTGTCTCACGGGGGGGGGAAGGGGCTCTGTACCACCGGTTGTCTCACGGGAAAGCTGGGGGGGGGGCACTGTACTACCGGTAAGTGTCTCACGGGGGGGGAAGGGGCACTGTACCACCGGTTAGTGTCTCACGGGGGGGGGAAGGGGCACTGTACTGCTGGTAAGTGTCTCACGGGGGGGAGGGGGCACTCTACGGCCAGTTAGTGTCTCACGGGGGGGGGGGAACCGTACTGCCGGTTAGTGTCTCACGGGGGGGGGGGCACTGTACTGCCGGAAAGTGTTTCACGACGGGGGGGCACTGTACTGCCGGTAAGTGTCTCACGGGGGGGGGAACCGTTCTGCCGGTAAGTGTCTCACGAGGGGGGGCACTGTACTGCTGGTAAGTGTCTCACGGGGGGGGGGGGCACTGTACTGCTGGTAAGTGTCTCAGGGGGGGAGGGGGCACTCTACTGCCGGTGAGTGTCTCACGGGGGGGGAGGGGGCACTCTACTGCCGGTTAGTGTCTCACGAGGGGGGGCACTGTACTGCCGGTAAGTGTCTCACGAGGGGGGGCACTGTACTGCCGGTAAGTGTCTCACGAGGGGGGGCACTGTACTGCCGGTAAGTGTCTCACGGGGGGGGGGCACTGTACTGCTGGTAAGTGTCTCACGGGGGGGAGGGGGCACTCTACTGCCGGTGAGTGTCTCACGGGGGAGAGGGGGCACTCTACTGCCGGTTAGTGTCTCACGGGGGGGGGGGCACTGTACTGCTGGTAGGTGTCTCACGGGGGGGAGGGGGCACTCTACTGCCGGTTAGTGTCACACGGGGGGGGGGGGGCACACTACTGCTGGTAGGTGTCTCACGGGGGGGGGGAACCGTTCTGCCGGTAAGTGTCTCACGAGGGGGGGCACTGTACTGCTGGTAAGTGTCTCACGGGGGGGAGGGGGCACTCTACTGCCGGTTAGTGTCTCACGGGGGGGAGGGGGCACTCTACTGCCGGTTAGTGTCTTACGGGGGGGGGGCACTGTACTGCTGGTAGGTGTTTCACGGGGGGAGGGGGCACTCTACTGCCGGTTAGTGTCTCACGGGGGGGGGGGCACTGTACTGCCGGTTAGTGTCTCACGGGGGGAAGGGGGCACTCTACTGCCGGTTAGTGTCTCACGGGGGGGGGGGCACTGTACTGCTGGTAGGTGTCTCACGGGGGGGAGGGGGCACTCTACTGCCGGTTAGTGTCTCACGGGGGGGGAAGGGGCACTGTACTGCTGGTAAGTGTCTCACGGGGGGGGGCACTGTACTGCTGGTAAGAGTCTCACGAGGGGGGGGGCACTGTACTGCCGGTAAGTGTCTCACGGGGGGGGGGGGCACTGTTCTGCCGGTAAGTGACTCACGGGGGGGGGGGCACTTTACTACCGGTAAGTGTCTCACGGGGGGGGGGGCACTGTACTGCCGGTAAGTGTCTCACGGGGGGGGGGGGAACCGTTCTACCGGTAAGTGTCTCACGGGAGGGGGGGGGCACTGTACTACCGGTAAGTGTCTCACGGGGGGGGGGGGCACTGTACTGCCGGTAAGTGTCAGGGGGGAGGGGACCATACTGCCGGTAAGTGTCTCACGAGGGGGGGGGGCACTGTACTACCGGTAAGTGTCTCACGGGGGGGGGGGGCACTGTACTACCGGTAAGTGTCTCACGGGGGGGGGGGGCACTGTACTGCCGGTAAGTGTCTCACGGGGGGGGGGGGGCACTGTACTGCCGGTAAGTGTCTCACGGGGGGGGGGGGGGGCACTGTACTACCGGTAAGTGTCTCACGGGGGGGGGGGAACCGTTCTGCCGGTAAGTGACTCACGGGGGGAAGGGGCACTGTACTACCGGTAAGTGTCTCACGGGGGGGTGGGGGGGCACTGTACTGCCGGTTAGTGTCTCACGGGGGGGGGAACCGTTCTGCCGGTAAGTGTCTCACGAGGGGGGGGGGAGGGGCACTGTACTGCCGGTAAGTGACTCACGGGGGGGGGGGGGGGGCACTGTACTGCCGGTAAGTGACTCACGGGGGGGGGGGGGGGGGCACTGTACTGCTGGTAAGTGTCTCACGGGGGGGGGGGGCACTGTTCTGCCGGTAAGTGACTCACGGGGGGGGGGGCACTGTACTGCCGGTAAGTGTCTCACGGGGGGGGGGGCACTGTTCTGCCGGTAAGTGTCTCACGGGGGGGGGGCACTGTACTGCCGGTAAGTGTCTCACGGGGGGGGGGGGGGGCACTGTACTGCTGGTAAGTGTCTCACGAGGGGGGGGGCACTGTACTGCTGGTAAGTGTCTCACGAGGGGGGGGGCACTGTACTGCTGGTAAGTGTCTCACGGGGGGGGGGGGGCACTGTTCTGCCGGTAAGTGTCTCACGGGGGGGGGGGCACTGTACTGCAGGTAAGTGTGTCACGGGGGGGGGGGGGGGCACTGTACTGCAGGTAAGTGTGTCACGGGGGGGGGGGGGGGGCACTGTACTGCCGGTATGTGTCTCACGGGGGGGGGGGGCACTGTACTGCCGGTAAGTGTCAGGGGGGGGGGGACCATACTGCCGGTAAGTGTCTCACGAGGGGGGGGGCACTGTACTGCCGGTAAGTGACTCACGAGGGGGGGGGCACTGTACTGCCGGTAAGTGTCTCACGGGGGGGGGGGGCACTGTACTGCCGGTAAGAGTCTCACGGGGGGGGGGGCACTGTACCACCGGTAAGTGTCTCACGGGAAGGCTGGGGGGGGGCACCGTACTACCGGTAAGTGTCTCACGGGAGGGGGGGGGGCACTGTACTACCGGTAAGTGTCTCACGGGGGGTGAGTAGCACTGTACCACCGGTTAGTGTCTCACGGGAAGGCTGGGGGGGGGCACTGTACTACCGGTAAGTGTCTCACGGGGGGGGGGCACTGTACTGCCGGTAAGTGTCAGGGGGGGGGGGACCATACTGCCGGTAAGTGTCAGGGGGGGGGGGACCATACTGCCGGTAAGTGTCTCACGAGGGGGGGGGCACTGTACTGCCGGTAAGTGTCTCACGAGGGGGGGGGGCACTGTACTGCTGGTAAGAGTCTCACGGGGGGGGGGGGCACTGTACTGCTGGTAAGTGACTCACGGGGGGGGGGGGGCACTGTACTGCTGGTAAGAGTCTCACGGGGGGGGGGGGCACTGTACTGCTGGTAAGTGACTCACGGGGGGGGGGGGCACTGTACTGCTGGTAAGAGTCTCACGAGGGGGGGGGGCACTGTACTGCCGGTAAGTGACTCACGAGGGGGGGGGCACTGTACTGCCGGTAAGTGTCTCACGGGGGGGGGGGGGCACTGTACTGCTGGTAAGTGACTCACGGGGGGGGGGGGCACTGTACTGCTGGTAAGAGTCTCACGAGGGGGGGGGCACTGTACTGCTGGTAAGAGTCTCACGGGGGGGGGGCACTGTACTACCGGTAAGTGTCTCACGGGGGGTGAGGGGCACTGTACCACCGGTTAGTGTCTCACGGGAAGGCTGGGGGGGGCACCGTACTACCGGTTAGTGTCTCACGGGGGGGGGAAGGGGCACTGTACTGCTAATAAGTGTAAGGGGGGGGGGGGGCACTGTACCACCGGTTAGTGTCTCACGGGAAGGCTGGGGGGGGCACTGTACTACCGGTTAGTGTCTTACGGGGGGGGGGGGGGGCACTGTACTACCGGTAAGTGTCTCACGGGGGGGGGGGGGGGCACTTTACTACCGGTAAGTGTCTCACGGGGGGGGGGGGGGGGGGGGGGCACTTTACTACCGGTAAGTGTCTCACGGGGGGGGAAGGGGCACTGTACCACCGGTTAGTGTCTCACGGGGGGGGGGAAGGGGCACTGTACTGCTAATAAGTGTCAGGGGGGGGGGCACTGTACTGCCGGTAAGTGACTCACGGGGGGGGCACTGTACTGCCGGTAAGTGACTCACGGGGGGGGCACTGTACTGCCGGTAAGTGACTCACGGGGGGGGGGGGCACTGTACTACCGGTAAGTGTCTCACGGGGGGGGGGGCACTGTACTACCGGTAAGTGTCTCACGGGGGGGGAAGGGGCACTGTACTACCGGTAAGTGTCTCACGGGGGGGGAAGGGGCACTGTACTACCGGTAAGTGTCTCACGGGGGGGGGGAAGGGGCACTGTACCACCGGTAAGTGTCTCACGGGGGGGGGGAAGGGGCACTGTACCACCGGTTAGTGTCTCACGGGAAGGCTGGGGGGGGGCACTGTACTACCGGTTAGTGTCTCACGGGAAGGCTGGGGGGGGGGGCACTGTACTACCGGTAAGTGTCTCACGGGGGGGGGGGTGGCACTATACTACCGGTAAGTGTCTCACGGGGGGGGGAAGGGGCACTGTACCACCGGTTAGTGTCTCACGGGGGGGGAAGGGGCACTGTACTGCCGGTAAGTGACTCACGGGGGGGGGCACTGTACTACCGGTAAGTGTCTCACGGGGGGGGGGGGGCACTGTACCACCGGTTAGTGTCTCACGGGTGGGGGGTGGCACTGTACTACCGGTAAGTGTCTCACGGGTGGGGGGTGGCACTGTACTACCGGTTAGTGTCTCACGGGGGGGGGGGGGGGCACTGTACTACCGGTAAGTGTCTCACGGGTGGGGGGTGGCACTGTACTACCGGTTAGTGTCTCACGGGGGGGGGGGGGCACTGTACTACCGGTAAGTGTCTCACGGGGGGGGGGCACTGTACTACCGGTAAGTGTCTCACGGGGGGGGGGGGGGCACTGTACTACCGGTAAGTGTCTCACGGGGGGGGGGGGGGCACTGTACTACCGGTAAGTGTCTCACGGGGGGGGGGGGGGGCACTGTACTACCGGTAAGTGTCTCACGGGGGGGGGGGGCACTGTACTACCGGTTAGTGTCTCACGGGGGGGGGGCACTTTACTACCGGTAAGTGTCTCACGGGGGGGGAAGGGGCACTGTATTACCGGTTAGTGTCTCACGGGAAGGCTGGGGGGGGGCACTGTATTACCGGTTAGTGTCTCACGGGAAGGCTGGGGGGGGGCACTGTATTACCGGTTAGTGTCTCACGGGAAGGCTGGGGGGGGGCACTGTACTACCGGTTAGTGTCTCACGGGGGGGGGGGGGGGGGGGCACTGTACTACCGGTAAGTGTCTCACGGGGGGGGGGGCACTGTACTACCGGTAAGTGTCTCACGGGGGGGGAAGGGGCACTGTACCACCGGTTAGTGTCTCACGGGAAGGCTGGGGGGGGGCACTTTTCTACCGGTAAGTGTCTTACGGGGGGGGGGGGAACCGTACTACCGGTAAGTGTCTCACGGGGGGGGGGGGGGAACCGTACTACCGGTAAGTGTCTCACGGGGGGTGGGGGGGAACCGTACTACCGGTAAGTGTCTCACGGGGGTGGGGGGGCACTGTACTGCTGGTAAGTGTCTCACGGGGGGGGATGGGGGCACTGTACTACCGGTAAGTGTCTCACGGGGGGGGGGGGGGGCACTGTACTACCGGTAAGTGTCTCACGGGGGGGGGGGGGGCACTGTACTGCTGGTAAGTGTCTCACGGGGGGGGATGGGGGCACTGTACTACCGGTTAGTGTCTCACGGGGGGGGGGCACTGTACTGCTGGTAAGTGTCTCACGGGGGTGGGGGGGCACTGTACTGCTGGTAAGTGTCTCACGGGGGTGGGGGGGCACTGTACTACCGGTTAGTGTCTCACGGGGGGGGGGGGCACTGTACTGCTGGTAAGTGTCTCACGGGGGGGGATGGGGGCACTCTACTACCGGTAAGTGTCTCACGGGGGGTGGGGGGGGGCACTGTACTACCGGTAAGTGTCTCACGGGGGGGGGGGGGCACTGTACTGCTGGTAAGTGTCTCACGGGGGGGGATGGGGGCACTGTACTACCGGTTAGTGTCTCACGGGGGGGGGGGCACTGTACTGCTGGTAAGTGTCTCACGGGGGGGGGGCACTGTACTACCGGTAAGTGTCTCACGGGGGGGGGGGGGCACTGTACTACCGGTAAGTGTCTCACGGGAGGGGGGGGGGGGCACTGTACTACCGGTAAGTGTCTCACGGGAGGGGGGGGGGGCACTGTACTATTTTATTTATTTATTTATTTATTTATTTATTTATTTATTTAATGTCTATCCTATTCAGTTATAAAAACTGATTTACTGTCTCACTGTACTACTGGTAAGTGTCTCACGGGAGGGGGGGGGCACTGTACTACCGGTAAGTATCTCACGGGGGGTGGGGGGGCACTTTCTGGTAAGTGTCACACGGGGGGTGGGGGGGCACTGTACTGGTGGTAAGAGTCACACGGGCGGTGGGGGGGCACTGACCTGCCGATAAGTGTTTATGTTTATGCCGGTTTTGACCGAGTTTGTATGTATTGCAACAATAAAATAATAATAATAATAATAATAATAATAATAATAATAATAATAATAATAATAATAATAATAATAATAATAATAATAATAATAATAATAATAATAATAATAATAATAATAATAATAATAATAATAATAATAATAATAATAATAATAATAATAATAATAATAATAATAATAATAATAATAATAAAAATAATAATAATAATTCGATTTCAAGGAGACGAACTGCAATGTGAAAGCGATAGTCCTACAGACATGTTTGTGTGTATTGGTAAATTTATTTTTAATTTTAGAGAATTATTGACCAGACCATGGCACATGTCTAGTTCACTCCACTGAGCGGACATAATGCCTTTCTTAATGAGTAGGGAGAATGTTTTTAACATCCATCTGTTTTTCACTAAAAAGCGTATCAACATCGAGTATGCCGTCGTTATGAGATTTCGTATAGTTTGAGGATAGTGGCCTATTTATTCTGGTCATAACGTTGTTTGCACAAAATGTAACTTGTTCATATAACCCAACAGCTATTCTGAATATTTTGTTTTTAGTGTAAGCCAATGCCAATGAGTTCCTTGTCCGAATTGGGAACGTTACTTTGCTGTTTGTAATGCAGGTCTATAGTTCCTTACAAGAGAATTGTATTTACGTATTTTGTTATAAGATTATTATTTTACGTACGTGTTGTTTCTAATGCAACTGTATGTACTATGTAGTTCCGAACAACAGAATTGGGCGCCACAAATTTAGTATTTACATACCTTATTCGAAAAGTTACTTTAATGTTGGAAATGTAGGTTTACCATAGTTCTGTCCAAGAGCATTGCAAATGAGGAATTACATATTTAGTATTTGAAGTTTCTTGTTCAGATTATTACTTCGCTGTTCCTTCTAACGCAAGTCTATATTTCGAGTTATTGCTCATTTATTTCTATATTATGTAATGGTATTATATCTAATAATTAAAAAAAATATATTATTATTATTTTATTGAATGTATCACAATCATACAATCTCGGTCAAAACCGGCGTTAGCATGTTATACGGACGTAATGTCAAGTATTTCCATGTGTCTACCTTATTTAACTTCACTTATCACTTGTTACTAGTTTAAACAGTCATCAATCTCGGTCAAAGCCGGTGTTTACATGTTATACGGACAATACAGATGTAATGTCAAGTATTTCCATGAGGTACCTTGTTCAACTTCAGTCGTTACTGTCTTATTAGTACTTATTAGTACTTATTAGTAATAATATTATTATTATTATTATTATTATTATTATTATTGTTATTATTATTATTATTATTATTATTATTATTATTATTATTATTAGTAGTAGCAGTATTATTATTATTTTATTTTATTTTTATTATTATTTGGAAAAACGTATCTCACAGAAATATCATAGCATCCGAACCGAAGCAAAACCACTACCGACGTTTGTTGGCTGGTGGGTCTATTTACGAAAACTAACAAACTATCCGCCGAGACCACTTAGGCGGATTAGTGGCGGCTCTATTGAGCTGTCGGTGCACAATAAGGTGCAATATTTCTGTCATCGTACAAAAGGCAGCTCTCTACGAACATTTGCCCCACACCACCATTTCCCCTACTTTGGAAGAGAAGGCCTAAAACGATTTTATTTCTAGGCATGGACCGCTGTTCAGTTGGACGACCTGGGTCTAGTGTGGGACGCGGTACCGATCCCACGCCACATATTGATACAAATAGAGGGAGAAGAAGGAGAGTTCCCAGAATTGATTTACGATGCATAGAAGGTACGTGCACACACCCAGGGTGTTATATGTGCGATATAGAGAAAGAAGACGGGCAGAACGTCTTGCCAGACCTAGAGTTTGACATGTCCTTTTATGGGGTAAGTGTGGCAGCACCGGGGGGAAGTGTGGCACCCTCATGTTTTACATAGAAATAATGGATATTGAAGCTAGGAGAAAGTGTGGCAGGGTAAGGAATACTCTTGTTATGCTTATGAATTTTTTTCAGATTTTTATTGATTTTACTTTGCATTTTATAGCGTTATTACTGGAACACGGTCGATGAATACTACTACTAGTACTTCATGATTTGGCCAATATGTAAGAATAAGATCACTTTAACTACAGTTGCATTTCTTACCGTTTAACACTCCTCAAATAAAATTTGAAAAAGTGCTGTTTGGGTTTTTGGTCAACAACAACAACAACAACAAAGCATCTAGGTGGGGGGTTTGCGTGCGATCTTAGGCGCACCCCCTTGAACGCCTGCATGCACGATAAGGTAGCAGTCCATGAACAGGCAAGTCCGAATCAGAACCATTGCATATCGCGTCGGTTGGCATACGGAAGTCCAGCAAGGGAGTGCAGGGCCAAGTGGGAGGAACAATCTTCAGCCGGACAATAGGGCGTGGGTGGGGGGGAGGGTCTCTTTAAGTTAAATAAAGACATATATTGTTGAATTGGTTTTTTAATTGATTATTTGGGCTTGACGTCTCTGTTTTTGCAACGAGACTAATCGAGACAATGAGTGGGTGATATATGAAGATAAAATAGGGGGCTATTTGGAGGAAAGTGGCAAGTAGGAGGGCGGGGGTGAAAAGGGGAAGGTGGAGGAAAGGGGCTTGGGGTGTGGACTGCACTTCGTCTGACTTCTCCTCCTCGACCAGTCCGGCTAGGGTGGCCCTACCAGGGGGGGACTAGGGAAGGATGACCACACACCCGCCGAGCCCACGCCACAGCGTGATCTTTTAACATCATAGCTTGTTTTTGGCACTACAGTTGCAACCTCTCAACCTCATATATTTTCCATACACTTGTTATTATTAGATTTCTTATATATTAGATTAGATTAGATTGATTATTGGGGCTTAACGTCTCATATTTTTTCAACTTGGCTAATCGAGACGATGAGTGGGTGAAATATTAAAATGAAATAGGGGCAATATGGAGGACAGGGGGCAAAAAGAAGATGGGTGTGGCGGATCGAAAAGGGTGGGAGGAAAAAGGAGTAGGGAGGTTGTGGACTACTTTTCGTCTGACTTCTCCTCCTCGACCTGTCTGGCTAGCGTGGCCCTACCAGAAGGTGTTACTGCGGAGTTAAAAACAATTTCATATTTTTGCACCTGTCTAATCGAGATGTTGAGTAGGTGAAATATGAAGATAAAGTCGGAGGTGATTGGAGGAAAGGGGCAAGTAGGAGGGCGGGGAGGAAAGGAAAATTGATTGATTAATGGGGCTTAACATCAGGTGTTTGTGCAACAATTGCTAATCGAGACGATGACCGGGTGATAATAAAGATGAGGAAGATGATGAAGAAAAAAGCCAAGTCCGAATCAGATCCATTGCATATCGCGTCGGTTGGCATACGGAAGTCCAGCAAGGGAGTGCAGGGCCAAGTGGAAGGAACAATCTTCAGCCGGACAATGGGGCGTGCGGGGGGGGGGGGCGGAGGGTCTCTTTAAGTTGAATAAAGAAATATATTGTTGAATTGGTTTTTTAATTGATTATTTGGGCTTGACGTCTCATATTTTTGCAACGAGGCTAATCGAGACAATGAGTGACAAAAGTTCTTCATACAACGGGGAAAGCTTTAATTGTGAATTTGAATTTTTGAATTTATTGGGTTTAAGGGCGCTTCAACCAGTTAGGTCATTTTGCGCCACCAAGATGGTGTTTTGCAAGCTAAGTAATTAAGTTACTATGAAAGTAGTAATTATGTTTTAATTTTATATGAATGTAATTTATATTATTTTATATTTATATTTGGTTGTATTTAAAATTGTTGGAAAAACTGTGTGCGGACAAGAAATTTTAAAAGTTTATCACAATTCTCGTATGACAAAAGTTCTTCATACAACGGGGAAAGCTTTAATTGTGTTTTCAACACATCATGTTTGGTGCATTCTGACAATTTGTGACCTACAGTCAGAGTGACGTCACAGGTGTCACATTTAGGGACAACCTTTTCTCTAGTGAGGAGATAGCCATGAGTCAAACGAGTGTGGCCAATGCGAACCCGTGCCAACACAACCTCTTCCCGGCGAGAAAGACGAGAAGATGGAGGCCGAACTTTATTGATCAATTTAGGCATCACACTGTTGTTCAGTTGCACTTGGTCCCAAGCAGCTTGTCGTTTATCTAAAATGACTTGTTTGAACGTACTCTTGACATCTAGAACAGGGACGATATCGAAGTCAACATGGCGATGTTGACAGGCTGCCTTTGCAGCCTGATCGGCCAATTCGTTTCCTTCGATTCCCACGTATTATTATTATTATTATTATTATTATATATATATATACGTACTCGACAACTTAGGTCATATGACGTCTTCCGAATCAGGTCCATATATATCGCGGGAGTCGTCATAAGGGGAGTTCAGCAAGGGAGGGCAGGGTCAAGTAGGAGGAGAAGTCTTCAGAGTGGTGGCGGGGGGCGGGGGGCGGGGGGGGGGGGGTAAGGGACAGGGTCTCCTTTCGTCTCCTCTTACGACTGACACGAAAAGGCCACATTTAAAGGGGTTGACGGGTAGAAAAGGACCTCACTAAATCGCATCGTACGACTGGCAGAGTAACTTGATTGATTGATAGATATTTGGGCTTAACGTCTTATATTTTTGCAACTTCGCTTATCAAGACGATGAGTGGGTGATATAGGAAGATGAACTAGGGGGGTGTTTGCATGAGATTGATGAATGGGGCTTAACGTCTCATATTTATGCAACGATGGCTAATCGAGACGATGAGCGGGTGATAATAAAGATGAGAAAGATGATAATGAAGAATAAAGCCACATCCGAATCAGATCCATTGTACGTCGAATGGGTCGTCATAATGGAGTCTAGCAAGGGAGGGCAGGGCCAAGTGGGAGGGGAAAAATTCAATGGGACAGTGTGGGGGGGGGGGGGAGGGACTAGCAGTCACTCTGGGCCTATCTACCCCGGGCCGAGACGGGTTATACCCGGGTACACAACGGATGTTCATACCTGTGTTCATCGCGAACCCCAGGTCGATCAGCACAGACACCGGTTGGGAACAACTGGCGCACATGTGATGGCCGGACTCGCACATGTAGACGGGAGGAGTCATCGGACACTGGAGACACTGTGGACATTGTAGCAGCCGCCAGATGTCCGCCACGCTCTTGGCGTCCATAGTCTCTAGAACTGAGGAGAAGCTAAGTTGTCATGTCGTGACACTGATTGATTGATTGATATTTGGGCTTAACGTCTCATATTTCTGCAACGAGTCTAATCAAGACAATGAGTGGGTGATATATGAAGATGAAATATGGGGCTGTTTGGAGGAAAGGGGCAAGTAGGAGGGAGCGTGAGGAAAGGGGCAAGTAGGAGGGAGCGTGAGGAAAGGGGAAAGGGGAGGAAAGGGGATTGGGGTGTGGACTGCACTTCGTCTGACTTCTCCACCTCGACCAGTCCGGCTAGGGTGGCCCTACCACAAGCATACGCTTCCGCCGGCATAGCTCTTGGGATCATCAAAGCATTTAGGATTATTTGGGCTTAACGTCTCATATTTTTGCAACGAGGCTAATCGAGACAATGAGTAGGTGATATATGAAGATGAAATAGGGGGCTGTTTGGAGGAAAAGGGCAAGTAGGAGGGAGCGTGAGAAAAGGGGAAGGTGGAGGAAAGGGGATTGGGGTGTGGACTGCATTTCGTCTGACTTCTCCTCCTCGACCAGTCCGGCTAGGGTGGCCCTACCAGAAGCATACGCTTCCGTCGGCATAGCTCTCGGGATCAACAAAGCACGCAAACCTGCCCACCACGATAAGGTAGCAGTCCCTCGGCAGGATAACTAGGTTGAAGTTCGTAGGTTGATTATAATAAGTTTATTGACGTACTCGAAAACTACGATCATTTCAACCTTTTAGGTCACCTTGCGTCTCCGGAGAAGTTGTTTTGAGAGATTAGGATTCTTATTAAATTTACAAATGAAATCGATAAATCAAACAACCGAGTTATTAAATGATTATCACAGTTGTCGTTATACGATAGATTTGATTATTTGGGCTTAACGTCTCATATTTTTGCAACGAGGCTAATCGAGACTATGAGTGGGTGATGTATGAAGATGAAATAGGGGGCTGTTTGGAGGAAAGGGGAAAGGGGAGGAAAGGGGATTGGGGTGTGGACTGCACATCGTCTGACTACTCCTCCTCGACCAGTCCGGCTAGGGTGGCCCTACCAGAAGCATACGCTTCCGCCGGCATAGCTCTCGGGATCAACAAGACGATGAGTGTGTGATAATGGGGGTGCGGTGGGTTCCGGGGGTGATTGGGGGAAAGAGACAAGTAGAAGGTGAAAATTAGATTTACAGCAGTTACTTGTTGAATGATTGATATTTGGGCTTAACGTCTTATATTTTTGCAACTTGGCTAATCAAGACGATGAGTGGGTGATAATGAAATAGGGAATTTGAGCAGAATCCAGCTGTTCAAAAATCACATTGAAAGTAATCAACATCACGTACTGCAAAGCGAGGTATTCTAGATTTTACACACTCCGCATATATCGTGATAAGGGTGGGTGTGAGTAGGTTCTTGATGAGTGATAAGATCACAAGAGAAACGGTCGTATGCGCAAGAATGACTTTATTATTTTATGTTCAATGACGTTTTACAATTACATTTTGTTGTTTTATAGACGTACTTACAACTAGGTCTAGTGACGACGGAGGTCATTAGGAGGAATTTGATTATTTGGGCTTAACGTCTCATATTTTTGCAACGAGGCTAATCGAGACAATGAGTGGGTGATATATGAAGATGAAATAGGGGGCTGTTTGGAGGAAAGGGGCAAAAAGGAGGGCGGGGTGGAAAGGGGAAAGGGGAGGAAAGGGGATTGGGGTGTGGACTGTGGACTGCACTTCGTCTGACTTCTCCTCCTCGACCAGTCCGGCTAGGGTGGCCGTACCAGAAGCATACGCTTCCGCCGGCATAGCTCTCGGGATCAACAAAGCACGCAAACCTGCCCACCACGATAAGGGGGCAGTCCCTGGGCAGGGATAGCATATTGTAATTCGAGTTAAATAAATCACAGTATTACTGCAGTGCAAGGCGGTGGTTTAGTATTACTGCAGTGCAAGGCGGTGGTTTAGTATTACTGCAGTGCAAGGCGGTGGTTTAGTATTACTGCAGTGCAAGGCGGTGGTTTAGTGTTACTGCAGTGCAAAGTGATGATTTAGTATTACTTCAGTGCAAAGTGATGATTTAGTATTACTTCAGTGCAAAGTGATGGTTTAGTATTACTGCAGTGCAAAGTGATGATTTAGTATTACTGCAGTGCAAAGTGATGGTTTAGTATAACTGCAGTGCAAGGCGGTGGTTTAGTGTTACTGCAGTGCAAAGTGATGATTTAGTATTACTGCAGTGCAAAGTGATGGTTTAGTATTACTGCAGTGCAAGGCGGTGGTTTAGTGTTACTGCAGTGCAAGGCGGGGGTTTAGTATAACTGCAGTGCAAAGTGATGATTTAGTATTACTGCAGTGCAAAGTGATGGTTTAGTATTACTGCAGTGCAAGGCGGTGGTTTAGTGTTACTGCAGTGCAAGGCGGTGGTTTAGTGTTACTGCAGTGCAAAGTGATGATTTAGTATTACTGCAGTGCAAAGTGATGGTTTAGTATTACTGCAGTGCAAGGCGGTGGTTTAGTGTTACTGCAGTGCAAGGCGGTGGTTTAGTGTTACTGCAGTGCAAGGCGGTGGTTTAGTGTTACTGCAGTGCAAAGTGATGATTTAGTATTACTGCAGTGCAAAGTGATGGTTTAGTATTACTGCAGTGCAAGGCGGTGGTTTAGTGTTACTGCAGTGCAAGGCGGGGGTTTAGTATTACTGCAGTGCAAGGCGGTGGTTTAGTATTACTGCAGTGCAAGGCGGTGGTTTAGTGTTACTGCAGTGCAAGGCGGGGGTTTAGTATTACTGCAGTGCAAAGTGATGATTTAGTATTACTGCAGTGCAAAGTGATGGTTTAGTATTACTGCAGTGCAAGGCGGTGGTTTAGTGTTACTGCAGTGCAAGGCGGTGGTTTAGTGTTACTGCAGTGCAAAGCGGGGGTTTAGTATTACTGCAGTGCAAGGCGGGGGTTTAGTATTACTGCAGTGCAAGGCGGTGGTTTAGTGTTACTGCAGTGCAAGGCGGGGGTTTAGTATTACTGCAGTGCAAGGCGGTGGTTTAGTATTACTGCAGTGCAAGGCGGTGGTTTAGTGTTACTGCAGTGCAAGGCGGGGGTTTAGTATTACTGCAGTGCAAAGTGATGATTTAGTATTACTGCAGTGCAAAGTGATGGTTTAGTATTACTGCAGTGCAAGGCGGTGGTTTAGTGTTACTGCAGTGCAAAGTGATGATTCAGTATTACTGCAGTGCAAAGTGATGGTTTAGTATTACTGCAGTGCAAAGTGATGGTTTAGTATTACTGCAGTGCAAAGTGATGATTTAGTATTACTGCAGTGATTTGATTATTTGGGCTTAACGTCTCATATTTTTGCAGCGAGGCTAATCGAGACAATGAGTGGGTGATATATGAAGATGAATTAGGGGGCTGTTTGGAGGAAAGGGGCCAATATGAGGGCGGGGTGGAAAGGGGAAGGTGGAGCAAAGGGGCTTGGGCTGTGGACTGCACTTCGTCTGACTTCTCCTCCTCGACCAGTCCGGCTAGGGTGGCCCAACCAAAAGCATACGCTTCCGCCGGCTTAGCTCTCGGATTGATTGATTGATTGATGGGGCTTAACGTCTCATATTTATGCAACGATGGCTAATCGAGATGATGAGCGGGTGATAATGAAGATGAGAAAGATGATAATGAAGAATAAAGCCACATCCGAATCAGATCCATTGTACGTCGCGTGAGTCGTCATACGGGAGTCCAGCAAGGGAGGGTAGGGCCAAGTGGGAGGAGAAATATTCAATGGGACAGTGGGGGGGAAAGGGGATTGGGGTGTGGACTGCACTTCGTCTGACTTCTCCTCCTCGACCAGTCCGGCTTGGGTGGCCCTACCAGAAGCATACGCTTCCGCTGGCATAGCTCTCGGGATCAACAAAGCACGCAAACCTGCCCACCACGATAAGGTAGCAGTCCTTGGGCAAGGTCCACTTGATCTCCGCCTAGCGGAGGCTCGTCGAACTCCCAAGTTAGGTCGTCGCAAGGGAACCAAAATCGCCATGTTGTATCCCACTAAAAAAACTGTTATAATAATTAAATATCCATTGTAGATCATGTAACACTATACTTAAAACACGTAAAAGAGACATTTTGATAGATAACAATGATTCAAGATTATAAAATATGATGATTGTTTCCTTTTTAGGAGGTAATTCTATTTGACAGATCACTTCATTTGTTTTCTTACACGTTTCTCCCATTTGATTAACATGTGATTTTTAACATTGTGGAACGGACTGCGATGACCTAACTTGGGAGTTCGACGAGCCTCCGCTAGGCGGAGATCAAGTGGACCTTGTCCTTGGGCAGGTACTGCAGTGCAAGGCGGTGGTTTAGTGTTACTGCAGTGCAAAGTGATGATTTAGTATTACTGCAGTGCAAAGTGATGGTTTAGTATTACTGCAGTGCAAAGTGATGGTTTAGTATTACTGCAGTGCAAAGTGATGGTTTAGTATTACTGCAGTGCAAAGTGATGGTTTAGTATTACTGCAGTGCAAAGTGATGATTTAGTATTACTGCAGTGCAAAGTGATGGTTTAGTATTACTGCAGTGCAAAGTGATGGTTTAGTATTACTGCAGTGCAAAGTGATGGTTTAGTATTACTGCAGTGCAAAGTGATGGTTTAGTATTACTACAGTGCAAGGCGGTGAATTATAGTATAACTACAGTGAAAGGTGGTGGTTTAGTATAACTGCAGTAAAAAGTGGTAAAGCAGTGATAATACTGTGCTAGGACAGTAGATAGCTAGAAAATAGCAAATAGTTGACACTTAGAGTATTGGTAGCTGTATTGATTGATACAGCAAGACGACGCGTACGTATTCCATATACTTTCCTTTATACATTGATTATTTGGGCTTAACGTCTCATATTTTTGCAACGAGGCTAATCGAGACAATGAGTGGGTGATATATGAAGATGAAATAGGGGGCTATTTGGAGGAAAGGGGCAAGTAGGAGGGCGGGGGTGGAAAGGGGAAGGTGGAGGAAAGGGGATTGGGGTGTGGACTGCACTTCGTCTGACTTCTCCTCCTCGACCAGTCCGGCTAGGGTGGCCCTACCAGAAGCATACGCTTCCGCCGGCATAGCTCTAGGCCCACCGCGATAAGGTAGCAGTCCATGGGCAGGTTTCCTTTATACACCCAGGGTTCGCGATCATGATGTTTGGGCCTTACGTCTCACATTTTTGCAACGTGGCTAATCGAGACAAGAAGTGATGAACACGAGGGGGTGGGGGGTGTTAAGTGGTAAAGGATGTGAACTCCATAAGGACTGCAAGTAGGAGGAAAAATTGATATGGGATAGTCCTGGTGGGGGGGTGGGGGGGGGGGGGGTGAGTTAAAAAAAGTGAGCACCTCATTGCGTCGTCACCTCGTACGACTTGCATGGTCACCCCGGGCCCAAACGGAGTGTCGCAAATACAATAACTAAATCGTTATCTTCCCTACTCGCTCTATATTAGGGTAAAAAGCACTTCTAGTTTTCATCTACTAACCTTTTCACAAAAGATATTCCTGATGAGAGTCATCTTCTCTCCACAGTGGTAGCATGGAATTTCTTTGCAGTCTACCTCGGCGTCTGAAAACCACCACTGGTTATCCTGGTCATGTTAGAATGCAACTTAAATTATACCAGAGATGGGGTGTGTATATTTGTAAACATTCCACATCCGAGATTTAAGAGGAACACATTAAAAAAACACATGATCGCAATTACGCCGGGAGTTTTGATTACTATGCGACGGTCATTTAAACACCACGTGGTTAATGCAACGGTTAAGATTTTCGGAAGCATTTGAATTTATTGGGTTTAAGGGCGCTTCAACCAGTTAGGTCATTTTGCGCCACCAAGATGGTGTTTTGCAAGCTAAGTAATTAAGTTCCTAGGAAAGTATTAAATTTGAATTTATTGGGTTTAAGGGCGCTTCAACCAGTTAGGTCATTTTGCGCCACCAAGATGGTGTTTTGCAAGCTTAGTAATCAAGTAACTATGAACGTAGTAATAATTTTTTAATTTTTATGAATTGAATTTATATTGTATGTTTATGATTGGTTATTATGTATTATTAAAATTGTTGGAAAAACTGTGTGCGGACAAGAAATTTTAAAAGTTTATCACAATTCTCGTATGACAAAAGTTCGTCATACAACGGGGAAAGCTTTAATTGTGTTTTCAACACATCATGTTTGGTACATTCTGACAATATGTGACGTACAGTCAGAGTGACGTCACAAGTGTCACATTTAGGGACAACCTTTTCTCTAGTGAGGAGATAGCCATGAGTCAAACGAGTGTGGCCAATGCGAGCCCGTGCCAACACAACCTCTTCCCGGCGAGAAAGACGAGAAGATGGAGGCCGCACTTTATTGATTAATTTAGGCATCACACTGTGCAACTTGTTCAGTTGCACTTGGTCCCAAGCAGCTTGTCGTTTATCTAAAATGACTTGTTTGAACGCACTCTTGACATCTGGAACAGGGACGATATCGAAGTCAACATGGCGATGTTGACAGGCTGCCTTTGCAGCCTGATCGGCCAATTCGTTTCCTTCGATTCCCACGTGTCCAGGTACCCAGCAAAATTCGATAGTATAATTCCTCGAATTGAGTTTTTCCAGATAAAACTGAATGTCTTGGACCAAGTGATGGACGGAATACATGATACAAATTGCTTGAAGTCCACTCATGCTATCCGAACAAATTAAAAATTTACCCTTTGGAGAACGTGATATATATTTCAGAGCTTCGCGAATGGCGACCAACTCTGCGGTGAAAACTGAACACATGTCGTGTAACCTGAATTGTTCAGTTAAGGCGGAGCAATAAAAGCTACATCCTACCTTGTTGTCAATTTTGGAGCCATCTGTGAACACCAAGGTAAACCCACGGTGTTCATGGCAAATTTCCAGAAAGTGAATTTTGAATTTTAAATCCGAAGTAGAAAATTTATCAAAACGACAAAGATCAAATCTCATAACCGGTTGCGGTATAATCCAAGGTGGATTAGTACCAAAAACCGAGTTGAAAAGATTTGGCATATCAAATTCTAAAAATGAAAATAAATGTAAAACACGCAAGCCCGTTGGTAATGTAGCCAATGGTTTACTATCAAAATGTCTGACAAATCTGTCGTTAAAAAGAATCTGATGTGACGGATGATTTGGTATAGCTCTGATCTTCATAACGTACGCGCCCATCAAGTAGTTTCGTCGCTCTGCCAAAGAGGACTCTCCTGCTTCAGCATAGAGGCTTACGACGGGGCTTGTTCGAAATGCGCCTAGCGCAAGGCGAAGGCCACTATGATGGACGGTATCGAGCAATTTAAGAGTCGTATCACGAGCGGAAGAGTATACAAAACAACCGTAATCCATTTTGGATTTAATCAACGCTCCATACACGCGTAGCAGACAGGTGCGATCTGCACCCCATTTAGTGTTGCTCAGAACTTTTAAAATGTTGAGGGCTAACATGCAACGTTTTCTCAATTGGACAATATGATGATGCCAGTTGAGCTTCACGTCAAGCTCCATACCGAGAAGACGGACATGGGGCCTGAACTGAAGCTCAACATCGTTGAAGGTCAGTTTTGGATCATTATGAAGTCCTCGCGAAGACGACAAAAGCGAATGCACTGGGTCTTTTCGGGAGAGAATCTAGTTCCCCGAGCTCGAGCCCATTCACTGATATTATTTAAACCTTTTTGCACTTGTCGTTCTGCAATCGAGAGATTCACAGATCTGTAGAAAACCCCAAGGTCATCAACAAATAAACACGACATTAATGCTTTTGGTATGCATGCAATAACGCTATTGATACCTATTGCAAACAAGGATACCGAGAGGACAGAACCCTGCGGCACACCCGTTTGCAAATCAAAGGGAGCGGATAGCACGTTGTTAACCCGCACTTTGAAATGCCTGTCTTTTAAGAAATTCTCGAGGAACTTGGGCATATGCCCTCGGAAGCCCCACGTGTGAAGTTGTTGCATTATGGCATAACGCCAAGTGGTGTCGTAAGCCTTTTCAATGTCAAAGAGAACACCTACGACGTGTTGTTTTGCCACGAATCCTTCCTGTATGTAAGTTTCCAAACGCACCAAGTGGTCGATGGTACTGCGACGCTGACGAAAGCCACACTGGACGTTCGCCAACAATCCGCGTGTTTCAAGGACCCACATGAGACGTTTGTTTATCATCTTCTCAAATAATTTACAAAAGCAACTAGTTAAAGAGATGGGTCGATACGATACCGGCATGGATTTGTCTTTACCAGGCTTAAGGAGCGGAATCAAAATGGCACTACGCCATTCATCAGGAAAAGTGTCAGACAACCATAAAAAATTAAAAAACAATAAAACAACCTCTAGCGACGAGTCCGTCAAGTGAACAAACATGTCGTTGTGCAGCCTGTCCCCACCCATAGACGTGGGTCGGAGACACTTTACGGCTGATCGGAGCTCCCACAATGTGAAGGCTCGATTATACGGTTCTGTGTTTTCCGAACGAAAATTCAGTTTCGTCGACTCACACCGTTTTTTTCGATTGAGAAAATCCACATCGTACCGGGAATTACTACTGACAGAAGCAAAGTGAGTGCCTAGCACCGATGCCACATCCAATAGAGTGGTGACAAGCTGGCCATTATCCCGAATGGCGGGGATGGTATTCACTTGACGGCCCACTATCGCCTTGATCTTCTTCCATACAGTGGTGGAAGAAGTACAATGGTTGATCGTAGACACATAGTCTCTCCAGGAACGCCTTTTACTGTACTTGATAGTATGTCTGGCCTGAGCCCTTTTACGTCGAAGTATTTCTAAATTACATGCCGTCGGATGGATGTTAAAGCGTTTGAAAGCCGCTTTTTTGGCTTTTATTGCAACTTCGCATTGCTTGTTCCACCACGGGACAGGATGTCGACGTGGCTTGCAGCTAGTCACGGGTATACTGGCAGATGCTGCGTCAAGCATACATCTGCTGACTTCACTGACAAGGACGTTGGGGTCACGAGAACAAGTAAAGTCCACCTTTAACAAGGCTTCCTCACTTAGTTCCTGGAACTTTCCCCAATCGGCCTGCGCCAATCGCCAACCCTGCCCCGGGTGGTACGGTGAGACGTAAGTTAATAATGTAATTTGCATCGGAAAGTGGTCACTTCCGTGCAGATCATCCAATACATCGAGCTCAAGATCAAGCCACAGTAATGGCGTACACATAACAAGATCAATGGCAGAAAAATTACCAGAATGGGAGGTAAAATGGGTCATCTGGCCCGTGTTTAAAAGGGAAATGTCGTTGTGCTGTATGAAATCCGTGACAATACACCCTCGTGGATCAGAAACCAATGAACCCCAGTCAACATGGTGAGCATTAAGATCACCTGCCAAGATCATAGGTCCCTGAAGTTGGTTGAAAACTGTCTCCAGATCGTGCCTAGAAACAGCGAATGAGGGTGGAATGTAAATACAACAAAAGGTGGTGGGATTTGGGATATACGCTGAGACAGCAACGACCTGAAGTCGAGACGTAACGTTGATACTGGTGGCGTACACAGAGTCGTGCACCAAAATGGCAACACCACCCCGTGCACGATCACCCTCAGTAAAATCCTTTCTATATAACGAATAACCCTTAATTTTTGGTTGATCGCTAGGTTTGAAAAACGTTTCTTGCAAGAAAACAATAAGGGGATGTTTGTCACGGAGTAACAGTTGGAGTTGTTCTCGGTTTGTATAGAAACCACGACAGTTCCATGAAATAAATTTTGCCATTATTTTGTGATTTATGCGAGTGTGGAGGGACAGTCTGCCATAAGATCAACTGTTAGGTTTTATGGAATTTATTGTTTTTAGTATGCTCCCGGAGGAGCATAAAAGGATTTTCATCCATCAACTCGTCTGTCACCAAGTCGTTGGTGACAGATGATGTTGATGGATGATCAACAGGGGTCGAAACCCTGTTGATTTTTATTGAATTTTTATTCTTAACGGTTTTTGAATTAATTGGGTTTAAGGGTGCTTTCAAGGGAGTTTGCTTTGTATGAATTTCTTGGGGTGCTCGAGTTGTTGTTGAGGACATGATGGAAGCCACCGGGGACACATCATCATCCACCACCACTGACGGAACCAATGGAGGCGTTGGCTTCCTCAACAAGGAAATGAGCTCACTCAATTGCTGTGTGAGGTTTTGAATTTGTGTGGCTTGTTGTGCCACAGTAGCAGTTAAATTTTGCACAGACGCTTTTAAAGCTCTATTATCATTAAGCAGTTCAGTCTCTCGTTGAGAACATGGACTGCTCATGACTGCGGATGAAAAAGTAAGTCCCGGTGTTACGGGGGTTGCCGTTCCTATCTGTCGTCTAGCTTCCGCTGGCGACATTTTCGAAATAACCGATAGTTCTATTATCGCCTGCTCTCGCTTCCACATTGGGCATTGACGAGAGCGAGCCGAGTGCTTTCCTTTGCAATTTACACAGCACATTTCCCCCACACATGGGGACTCGTGTGCTGGCAAACCACAGTCTGGACATACTTCGTTCTTATTACAACGAGACTGTGGATGGCCAAACAACTGGCACCGAAAACAGCGCATCGGATTTGGTATATACGGTCTTACTTTAAGATTGTAATAGGCAATTTTTATGTCTGCCGGTAGAGCAGGCAAGGCAAAGGATATAATCAAAGCTGGTGTGGGAGACAAAGCTCCATTTTTCCTACTCAAGATCCTTGTTGATATTGATATTTGGGCTTAACGTCTCATATTTTTGCAACGTGGCTAATCGAGACAATGAGTGGGTGATATATGAAGATGAAATATGGGGCTGTTTGGAGGAAATGGGCAAGTAGGAGGGAGCGTGAGAATAGGGGAAAGTGGAGGAAAGGGGATTGGGGTGTGGACTGCACTTCGTCTGACTTCTCACTTCAACCACTTTATAGCTTACTAAAGCCTCTTTGATCTCCTCAACAGTTGAGTTTAAGAGATCAAAGCAAGAGACAACTCCTTTGCACACGTTCAAAGAACGGTGCCCTTGAACAGTTATTGGGAGAGAACATAGACCTGTTTTCCCCAACAACTTTTTTGCTTGTTTATCAGTTGCACAATGGACCAGCAAAGTACCATCGCGCAACTTTTTCGTGGAGGAAACAACCCCCAATGCTTCTTCTAACGATTTTTGAATTAACAACGGATTAACGTTTGTAAATTTCTTCTTGTCATCGCTTGATTTCACAACTAAATACAGGGGAACTACATCCACACTGCTGTGGATGTTTTCCCCCTGTGCCTCATCATCAGATGACACCGCCTTTTTTCGTTTAATATTACTGCCTTTTGGTTTTTGGTTAGGATTATCCATAAGTGGTTTTTTCGATTCATCCCCTACGCTCCCCACCCACCATGGAGCCACAATTTGGGACGCGGAACTTCCAACGCCAGGGATACGCAAGCGATATAGCTGGAGCGCTAACCCAATATATGCAACGTGAGTTGATACTTGCCGATTGATACAATAAGGGCTGAAACTGTACCACCCGTCTAGATGAAGCAGAGGCCAAAGCTGCGTGTTGGTCCATGCAACCCGCGGGAAGCACTTCCCTCAACAACCAGGATCCCCCTTTCCACCGACACGGGTCGCGCTGCACAGCAAACACAGCGGTGGGCGATTAGGGCACAAAGGGGGCCAGCATACATGGGGAAGAGAGGATGTAATAGAAAGATATGAAAATGGAATGGTGATATGTGAAAAGGAAAAAAATATGCTTGAGAGCCCCCTTTGTGTCCGCCAGTCACCTCGGAGAGGAACCCACATCGACTGGATGCGGACTGCATTTCGTCTGACTTCTCCTCCTCGACCAGTCCGGCAAGGGTGACCCTACCAGAAGCATACGCTTCCGCCGGCATAGCTCTCGGGATCATTAAAGCACACAAACCTGCCCACCACGATAAGGTAGCAGTCCCAGGGCAGGAATTTCGGAAGCAAAAAAACCTTTCAACTCTGTGACTTTGCCCTCCTTGCGTGTCACGGTAACCCCTATCGTTGTTGTTTCTTGTCTAAACAACACAAAGCGACAAGTCGATTAGATCGTTTTAATTTGGTAATGAATGGTGAAGACTGGTTGGCCAAACGCAAGGGTCACCACACGTGACAATCTGTAGAAGGTTTTTGCGTGAGACTGTCACCTCCACCAAACGTTCGAATGTAGTCGGTATAAACGCATTTGTGATTGATTGATTGATTGATTACTGGGGCTTAACGTCTCATATTTATGCAACGATGGCTAATTGATTGATATTTGGGCTTAACGTCTTATATTTTTGCAACTTGGCTAATCAAGACGATGAGTGGTGATGATGATATTTGGGCTTAACGTCTCATATTTTTGCAACGAGGCTAATCGAGACAATGAGTGGGTGATATATGAAGATGAAATATGGGGCTGTTTGGAGGAAAGGGGCAAGTAGGAGGGAGCGTGAGGAAAGGGGAAAGGGGAGGAAAGGGGATTGGGGTGTGGACTGCACTTCGTCTGACTTCTCCTCCTCGACCAGTCCGGCTAGGGTGGCCCTACCAGCAGCATACGCTTCCGCCGGCATAGCTCTCGGGATCAACAAAGCACGCAAACCTGCCCACCACGATAAGGTAGCAGTCCATGGGCAGGAACGATGGCTAATCGAGACGATGAGTGGGTGATAATGAAGATGAGAAAGATGATAATGAAGAATAACCGTAGAGCGGGGGCGTTTGAATTTTAGGTTATTTATTATTATTATTATTCGAAGGGTTGACAACTCGACGTTTTTTAAATACACTGACTTTTGATTTCGAAATCAAAATTGATTTTTTATTTAATTTTTTAATTTTGATGATTTTTGCTGATTTTTTTATATTTCATATGATTTTTTTTGCAGATTTTTTTACACATTCTACCTTACTATTTCGCCTCTTACACACCGCCCTTACCCCTTAAATTACATTTTACAATGTACACCTCTGAGACTTCACCGGAGAATTGTTACCTACTTTGGTTTCGAGATCTCGGTGTAATCCACCTCCCCCCCTTTTTTTTTGGCTCAGTATGCTTTACGAGAGGGCAGTTTCCCTCAGGTGCGTAATGTGTCATCCAACTTAGTTATTTGGGCTTAACGTCTCATATTTATGCAACGAGGCTAATCGAGACAATGAGTGGGTGATATATGAAGATGAGAAAGATGATAATGAAGAATAAAGCCACATCCGAATCAGATCCATTGTACATCGCGTGAGTCGTCATACGGGAGTCCAGCAAGGGAAGGCAGGGCCAAGTGGGAGGATACAGTGGGGAGGAAAGGGGATTGAGGTGTGGACTGCACTTCGTCTGACTTCTCCTTCTCGACCAGTCCGGCTTGGGTGGCCCTACCAGAAGCATACGCTTCTGCCGGCATAGCTCTCGGGATCAACAAGCACGCAAACCTGCCCACCACGATAAGGTAGCAGTCTCTGGGCAGGTGTGTCATCCAAGAGTTGTCAAAAAATATTAATGGAAAAGAAATAGGTACTTCATTACAGTTTGTAGGCCTACGTAGCGGTAACAATAGTACTTGGAATGAAGTAAGTTATTTGGGCTTAACGTCTCATATTTATGCAACGAGGCTAATCGAGACAATGAGTGGGTGATATATGAAGATAAGAAAGATGATAATGAAGAATAAAGCCACATCCGAATCAGATCCATTGTACATCGCGTGAGTCGTCATACGGGAGTCCAGCAAGGGAAGGAATTTGAATTTGAATTTATTGGGTTTAAGGGCGCTTCAACCAGTTAGGTCATTTTGCGCCACCAAGATAAGTGGGAGGAGAAATATTCAATGGGACAGTGGGGGGGAAAGGGGATTGGGGTGTGGACTGCATTTCGTCTGACTTCTCCTCCTCGACCAGTCCGGCAAGGGTGGCCCTACCAGAAGCTTACGCTTCCGCCGGCATAGGTTTCGGGATCATCAAAGCACACAAACCTGCCCACCACGATAAGGTAGCAGTCCCTATCTAATTTTGACATAAACAAAATGAAATAGTAACCTACTTGATTACTCCACAAAATATAAATCCATTAGAAATTGATTTGATTATTTGGGCTTAACGTCTTATATTTTTGCAACTTGGCTAATCAAGACGATGAGTTGGTGATAATGAAGATGAAGTTGGGGGCTCTTTGGAGGAAAGGGGCAATTGAATTTATTGGGTTTAAGGGCGCTTCAACCAGTTAGGTCATTTTGCGCCACCAAGATGGTGTTTTGCAAGCTAAGTTATTAAGTCACTATGAAAGAAGTAATTTTGTTTTAATTGTATTTGAATTTAATTTATATAATTTTATATTTTATATTGGTTGTAATGTATTTTTTAAAATTGTTGGAAAAACTGTGTGCAAGTAGGAGGGCGCGGGAGAAAAGGGAAAAGTGGAAGATAGGGGATTTGGGTGTGGACTGCACTTCGTCTGACTTCTCCTCCTCGATTGATTATTTGGGCTTAACGTCTCATATTTTTGCAACGAGGCTAATCGAGACAATGAGTGGGTGATATATGAAGATGAAATAGGGGGCTGTTTGGAGGAAAGGGGACAATAGGAGGGCGGGGTGGAAAGGAGAAATGGGAGGAACCAGTCCGGCTGTTTGGTTGATTGATTGGTTATTTGGGCT
The DNA here is from genome assembly GCA_945910005.1 of Isoperla grammatica. Taxonomy (NCBI): domain Eukaryota; kingdom Metazoa; phylum Arthropoda; class Insecta; order Plecoptera; family Perlodidae; genus Isoperla; species Isoperla grammatica. The sequence goes on from OX246744.1 coordinate 40,658,862, forward strand.
TAACGTCTCATATTTTTGCAACGAGGCTAATCGAGACAATGAGTGGGTCATATATGAAGATGAAATATGAGGCTGTTTGGAGGAAAAGGGCAAGTAGGAGGGAGCGTGAGGAAAGGGGAAAGGGGAGGAAAGGGGATTGGGGTGAGGACTGCACTTTGTCTGACTTTGATTGATATTTGGGCTTAACGTCTCATATTTCTGCAACGAGGCTAATCGAGACAATGAGTGGGTGATATATGAAGATGAAATATGGGGCTGTTTGGAGGAAAGGGGCAAGTAGGAGGGCGCGTGAGGAAAGGGGAAAGGGGAGGAAAGGGGATTGGGGTGTGGACTGCATTTCGTCTGACTTCTCCTCCTCGACCAGTCCGGCTAGGGTGGCCCTACCAGAAGCTTACGCTTCCGCCGGCATAGCTCTCGGGATCATCAAAGCACACAAACCTGCCTACCACGATAAGGTAGCAGTCCCTATCTAATTTTGACATAAACAAAATGAAATAGTAACCTTCTTGATTACTCCACAAAATATAAATCCATTAGAAATTGATTTGATTATTTGGGCTTAACGTCTTATATTTTTGCAACTTGGCTAATCAAGACGATGAGTTGGTGATAATGAAGATGAAGTTGGGGGCTCTTTGGAGGAAAGGGGCAATTGAATTTATTGGGTTTAAGGGCGCTTCAACCAGTTAGGTCATTTTGCGCCACCAAGATGGTGTTTTGCAAGCTTAGTTATTAAGTCACTATGAAAGAAGTAATTTTGTTTTAATTGTATTTGAATTTAATTTATATAATTTTATATTTTATATTGGTTGTAATGTATTTTTTAAAATTGTTGGAAAAACTGTGTGCAAGTAGGAGGGCGCGGGAGAAAAGGGAAAAGTGGAAGATAGGGGATTTGGGTGTGGACTGCACTTCGTCTGACTTCTCCTCCTCGATTGATTATTTGGGCTTAACGTCTCATATTTTTGCAACGAGGCTAATCGAGACAATGAGTGGGTGATATATGAAGATGAAATAGGGGGCTGTTTGGAGGAAAGGGGACAATAGGAGGGCGGGGTGGAAAGGAGAAATGGGAGGAACCAGTCCGGCTGTTTGGTTGATTGATTGGTTATTTGGGCTTAACGTCTCATATTTTTGCAACGAGGCTAATCGAGACAATGAGTGGGTCATATATGAAGATAAAATATGAGGCTGTTTGGAGGAAAAGGGCAAGTAGGAGGGAGCGTGAGGAAAGGGGAAAGGGGAGGAAAGGGGATTGGGGTGAGGACTGCACTTTGTCTGACTTTGATTGATATTTGGGCTTAACGTCTCATATTTCTGCAACGAGGCTAATCGAGACAATGAGTGGGTGATATATGAAGATGAAATATGGGGCTGTTTGGAGGAAAGGGGCAAGTAGGAGGGCGCGTGAGGAAAGGGGAAAGGGGAGGAAAGGGGATTGGGGTGTGGACTGCATTTCGTCTGACTTCTCCTCCTCGACCAGTCCGGCTAGGGTGGCCCTACCAGAAGCATACGCTTCCGCCGGCATAGCTCTCGGGATCAAAAAAGCACACAAACCTGTCCACCACGATAAGGTAGCATTCCCTAGGTGGCATCACCTCTTACGATTGGCAGAGTTCTACAGCCTGGGCCACATCCTACCCAGGGCCTATAGATGGGGATAATGTTTGCTTATGCATTGAACGAATGAGAGTGAGAAAGACAATGACACTTAAGATTCCGCTAACTGGCCACCACTACCCTGGGAGCACCTCAGGAGGAGGATTTGTTTTACCTCGTAGGTCGGATGATATTTGGGCCTAACTTCTTATATTTTTGCAGCTTGGCTAATCAAGACGATGAGTGGGTGATAATGAAGATGAAATTGGGGGCTCTTTGGAGGAATTTCTTCTTTTTTAATACTTTCATTTATTATTTATGGTTTCACGACGCACTCGACAACTATGACCATGACGTCGGGGGTGATAATGTTGATATTTGGGCTTATCGTATCATATTGTTGCAACTAGACTAATTGAGAAAATGAGAAGGTGAAATATGAAAATAATTGGGGGTGTTTGGAGGAAAGGGGCTAGTAGGAGGGCGAGGAAGAAATGGGAAAGGGAGGAAAAGGGGAGGATGTGGACAGTATTTTGTCTGACTTCTCCTCCGTGAGCTGTCCAGCTAGATAGATAGATAGTTGGGCTTCACGTCTCATATTTTTGCAACGAGGCTAATCGAGACAATGAGTGGGTGATATATGAAGATGAAATATGGGGCTGTTTGGAGGAAAGAGTGGCCCTAACAGAAACATGATTGATTGATTGATATTTGGGCTTAGCGTATCATGATGATGATATTTGGCCTTAACGTCTTATATTTTTGCAACTTGGCTTATTGAGACAATGAGAGGGTGAAATATGTAGATGATGGGGGATGTTTGGAGGAAACGGGCAAGTGAGAAGGCATGGAGGAAAGATGATGGGGGTGTTTGGAGGAAATGGGCAATTAGGGAGGCGGGAAGGAAAATGGAATTTGGATGAAAAGGGAAAGTAGAGGTTTCATTTGATTGATTGATATTTGGCCTAAAGTCTCTAATTGATTATTTGGGCTTAACGTCTCATATTTTGGCAACGAGGCTAATCGAGACAATGAGTGGATGATATATGAAGATGAAATAGGGGGCTGTTTGGAGGAAAGGGGCCAAAGGAGGGTGGGGTGGAAAGGGGAAGGGGAAGGAAAGGGGATTGGGGTGTGGACTGCACTCTAATTTTTGCAACGTGGCTAATCGAGACGATGAGTGAATGACATATGAAAATGAAATACGGGGCTGTTCGGAGAAAAAGGGCTAGTAGGAGAGCGGGGAGAAAGGGGGATAGGGAGGAAAAGGGAGTAGGGAGGTTTTGGACGGCATTTCGTCCTAAATTTGGGTAAATGTCTCGTATTTTTGCAACTTGACCAAACCTACAGGCTGGTATTGTACTAATGAGTACACTATGAAGCTGAGTGATGATCTGTTATGTGGTCCTACATACCTTGTTCTGTTAAACTACCCCTCGTGCGAAGCAACAACCTGGTGTTGTTTGTCGTAACAGAGAGCATCTGCACCGGGACCTCGTGCATGCATGGGACGTTACCGCATGGTAGTAGCACGTTGGTGTATTCGTTGATTTGCAATGTTTTTATTATACTTTTTAGTATTATTGTTGTTATTATTGTCATTATTGTTATTATTCTTTGATTGATTATTTAAGTTTAATGATGTACTCGACAACTATGATTGATATTTCGGCTCAACGTTTCATGTTTTTGCAACTTGGATAATCGAGACGATGAGTGTGTGATAATGAAGATGAAATTGGGGGCTCTTTGGAGGAAAGGGGCAAGTAGGAGATTGATTGATATTTGGGATTAACGTCTTATATTTTTGCAACTTGGCTAATCAAGACAATGAGTGGGTGATTTGTTGTTATTTGGGCTTATACCTTGTTCACACTAGGCTCTCTAACAGCAGTTAAGCCACTAACTTCTGTTAAGAATGTAATGTGAACGTAACGCAGTTAGCCCTAACTGACATCAAGAACTAACTGCGTTTGGCGAACGTAGTTAGCGGGTAACTTAGATCAATTTGCCACTGCCTTGTTGAAAATCATACATGTTTTCAAAAGATACCAGGCGGTGAGCAACACCGAAAGACAACAATGGAACAAATAAATTGAACTGATTGACAAACCATGAGGTGTCAAAATAATAAAATTGCAAACCATAGAAATAAAAACAAGTGTATAGCAATAGTAACTGCTCGCCATTTAAAACTTTTAATGATAGACAACGACTAAATGAAAGTTTTGTATGTGTATTTGTTTGTTTTTTGTTTTGTTTTCCAGACGAAATTATTTTTTTACAGCTTGTTGATTGTCCATAGATTCAATTCATTTGTTTTATTGTTGTCTTTTGGTGTTGCTAGTTGGTGTGACAGTTCCTTGGTAGGCCTAGGCTATTCCGCTATTTCATTTAATTCGTCGTGCGTTAGTAAAATTCGTGAAGCTATGGATTCCTCGTGTTCGGGAGGTATTGCAGAGAAGGCAGAAAAGGTGTTGAAGAGACACAAAAAACTCTTTTTGTTCTTCAAACGGCATGTTGTTATTACTTCAACCACAGACAGTACAAAACAAAACACGTATTTCAAACAGAGCCAAAAGCCGTGCACAGCCTTCTATATCGTCATAAAATCACTAAATATAGTACCGCGGTGGCTGTGCATGACGTCACACACTGCTCATACATCGATTCCAGTGTGAACAGTTGACACAGGATCACACAAATATATCGAACGACCTTGAACGTCGCTAACCGCTGTTAGCCTTAACTGCTGTTAGCGAGCCTAGTGTGAACATAGTATTAACGTCTCATATTTTTGCAACGAGGCTAATCGAGACAATGAGTGAGTGATGATGAAGATGAAATTGGGGGCTCTTGGGAGGAAAGGGGCAAGTAGGAGGACGCGTGGTCCTACCAGAAGCATACGCTTCCGCCGGCATAGCTCTCGGGATCACCAAAGCACGCAAACCTGCCCACCACGATAAGGTAGCAGTCCGTGGGCAGGATATGACGTAGAAGGCTAGTTGTGTTATTGTTATTTGTTGTGAAATATGAATTGTTTGTTTTTGGTTACAAAGGTTACGTACTGAACAATTCTTACGAATGCCCGCCGACGATAACAACACACGACTTCGGCCAGTTTGACACTTTTTTATTATTTATTTATTATTCTTTATTTACCAAAATGAGCTTGATTGATTGATGTTTGGGCTTAACGTCTCATATTTTTGCAACTTGGCTAATCGAGACGATGAGTGGGGGAAATATGAAGATGAAAAATTGAGTTGTTTGGATTGATTGATATTTGGGCTGAACGTCTTATATTTTTGCAACTTGGCTAATCAAGACGATGAGTGGGTGATTGATGATTGATATTTGGGCTTAACGTCTTATATTTTTGCAGCTTGGCTAATCAAGACGATGAGTTGGTGATAATGAAGATGAAATTAGGGGCTCTTTGGAGAAAAGGGGCAAGTAGGAGGGCGCGTGAGGTAAGGGGAAAGGGGAGTAAAGGGGATCGAGGTGTGGACTGCACTTCGTCTGACTTCTCCTCCTCGACCAGTCCGGCTTGGGTGGCCCTACCAGAAGCATACGCTTCCGCCGGCATAGCTCTCGGGATCAACAAAGCACGCAAACCTGCCCACCACGATAAGGTAGCAGTCCCTAGGCAGGATGAGTGGGTGATAATGAAGATGAAGATGAAATTGCGGGCTCTTTGGAGGAAAGGGGCAAGTAGGAGGGCGCGTGAGGGAAGGGGAAAGGGGAGGAAAGGGGATTGGGGTGTGGACTGCACTACGTCTGACGATGTGGACAGCATTTTGTCTGACCTCCACGACCTGTCCAGCTAGGGTGGCCCTACCAGAAGCATACGCTTCCACCAGCATAGATCTCGGGATCAGCAAAGCAGCATGCAAACCTGCCCACCACGATCAGATTGATAGATTGATGTTTGGATTGATGATTGATAAATGGGGCTTAACGTCTCATATTTATGCAACGATGGGTAATCGAGACGATTTTGATTATTTGGGCTTAACGTCTCATATTTTTGCAACGAGGCTAATCGAGACAATGAGTGGGTGATTTTGATTATTTGGGCTTAGCGTCTCATATTTTTGCAACGAGGCTAATCGAGACAATGAGTGGGTGATATATGAAGATGAAATAGGGGGCTGTTTGGAGGAAAGGGGACAATAGGAGGGCGGGGTGGGAAGGGGGATGAAAGGGGATTGGGGTGTGGACTGCATTTCGTCTGACTCCTCCTCCTCGACCAGTCCGGCTAGGGTGGCCCTACCAGAAGCATACGCTTCCGCCGGCAAAGCTCCAGGAATCATCAAAGCGCACAAACCTGCCCACCACGATAAGGTAGCAGTCCCTGGGCAGGTAATCGAGACGATGAGCGGGTGATAATGAAGATGTGAAAGATGACAATGAAGAATAAAGCCACATCCGAATCTGATCCATTGTACGTCGCGTGAGTCGTCATACGGGAGTCCAGCAAGGGAGGGCAGGGCCAAGTGGGAGGAGAAATATTCAATGGGACAGTGGGGGGAAAGGGGATTGGGGTGTGGACTGCACTTCGTCTGACTTCTCCTTCTCGACCAGTCCGGCTTGGGTGGCCCTACCAGAAGCATACGCTCCCGCCGGCATAGCTCTCGGGATCAACAAAGCACGCAAACCTGCCCACCACGATAAGGTGGCAGTCCCTGGGCAGGATTGATGTTTGGGCTTAACGTCTCATATTTTTGCAACTTGGCTAATCGAGACGATGAGTGGGTGAAATATGAAGATGAAATAGGGGGCTGTTTGGCGGAAAGGGGCAAGTAGGTGGGCGGGGAGGAAAGGGGAAGGGGGAGGAAAAGGGAGTGGGGACGATGTGGACTGCATTTCGTCTGGCTTCTCCTCGTCAACCTGTCCGGCTAGGGTGGCCCTACCAGAAGGTAGCAGTCCCTGGGCAGGCAGGATTATGTCATATGACGTTTTCGGGGTGTCAAAACGGAAGTTGATTGATATTTGGGCTTAACGTCTCATATTTTTGCAACGAGGCTAATCGAGACAATGAGTGGGTGATATATGAAGATGGAATATATGAACATGAAATAGGGGGCTGTTTGGAAGTTCAACTAGGGTCAAGTAAGTGGACGAATCTTAAGAATTGGTTAGCGGGGGAAATGGATTGATTGATTGATTGATATTTGGGCTTAACGGCTCATATTTTTGAAACTTGGCTAATCATTTTGCGCATGAGTCCATAAAATATGAAAATGAATTAGGGGCTGTTTGGAGGAAAGGGGCAAGTAGGAGGGTGGGGTGGAAAGGGGAGGGGGAGGAAAAGGAAGTGGGGAGGTTGTGGACTGCATTTCGTCTGATTGATATTTGGGCCTAACGTCTTATATTTTTGATTGATTGATATTTGTGCTTAACGTCTCATATTTTTGCAATGAGGCTAGTCGAGACAATGAGTGGGTGATATATGAAGATGAAATATGGGGCTGTTTGGAGGAAAGGGGCAAGTAGGAGGGAGCGTGACGAAAGGGGAAAGGGGAGGAAAGGGGATTAGGGTGTGGACTGCACTTCGTCTGACTTCTCCTCCTCGACCAGTCCGGCTAGGGTGGCCCTACCAGAAGCATACGCTTCCGCCGGCATAGCTCTCGGGATCAACAAAGTCGCAAACCTGCCTACCACGATAAGGTAGCAGTCCCTAGGCAGGTCATATTTTTGCAACTCGGCTAATCGAGACGATGAGTTACGAGATGGACGGTGTCGTGTAGCTATCGCTGTTCATCCGTTGAGTTGTGTAGTTATCGCTGTCCATCCGTTGAGTCGTGTAGCTATCGCTGTCCGCCCATTGATTGATGACGTCGCCATTCTCTGCTGACGTCTCGGAACATGGTATAAAATTATCATCTCTTAGCAAAGTCTGTCAACACACACGAGGCTTGCTTGCTTTTATTACGGACTTACGGTTTTTACTGGGCTCGTTTTTCCGGCAGATTGCCATAAATCTGTCCGCCAGTCAAGCCCGGCGGCGACGCTGATCCCGGCAGACCCAAAAAATGAAACCTCGACTTAGCCGAGGATTACAGACGCTGTCAATGTGTTTTTTTTTTATCTCCCGCATCTCAGGATTGCATTTCGCCCACATTGTTCCCGTAAGATGGCCGATGACGCACGCATTTTGTTTATCTGACTTTGATTTATTTCGTTTAATAACGTACAGAGCCGTTTGGATGATGATATTTGGGGTTTTACTTCCCATAATTTTGTAACGAGGATAATCGAGACGATGAGTGGGTGAAATATGAAGATGAAATAGGGGCTGTTTGGAGGAAAGGGGCGGGTAGGAAATAGGCAAGTAGGACCTTACGGGGATGAACTCCTAAGTAGGACCTTACGTGGAGGAAATGGGCAAGTAGGACCTAACGGGGATGAAGTGGGTAAGTAGGACCTTACGTGGAGGAAATGGGCAAGTAGGACCCAACGGGGATTAAGTGGGTAAGAAGGATCTTACGTGGAGGAAGTGGGCAAGTAGGACCCAACGGGGATTAAGTGGGTAAGAAGGATCTTACGTGGAGGAAATGGGCAAGTAGGACCCAACGGGGATGAAGTGGGTAAGAAGGACCTTACGTGGAGGAAATGGGCAAGTAGGACCCAACGGGGATTAAGTGGGTAAGAAGGATCTTACGTGGAGGAAGTGGGCAAGTAGGACCTAACGGGGATGAAGTGGGTAAGTAGGACCTTACGTGGGGGAAATGGGCAAGTAGGACCCAACGGGGATTAAGTGGGTAAGAAGGATCTTACGTGGAGGAAGTGGGCAAGTAGGACCTAACGGGGATAAAGTAGGTAAGTAGGACCTAACGTGGAGGAAATGGGCAAGTAGGACCTAACAGGGATGAAGTGGGTAGGTAGGAACTTACGTGGAGGAAATGGGTAAGTAGGACCTAACGGGGATGAAGTGGGCAGGTAGGACCTTACGTGGAGGAAATGGGCAAGTAGGACCTGATTGATATTTGGGCTTAACGTCTCATATTTTTGCAACTTGGCTAATCGAGACGATGAGAGGTGAAATATGAAAATGATATGAAGATGAAATAGGGGCTGTTTGGAGGAAAGGGGCAAAAAGGAGGGCCGGGAGGAAAGGGAAAGGGGTGGAAAAGGGAGTGGGGAAGATATGGACTTAACGGGGATTAAGTGGGTATAAGTACGACCTTACGTGGAGGAAATGGGCAAGTTGGACCTAACGGGGATGAAGTGGGTAAGTACGACCTTACGTGGAGGAAATGGGAAGTAGGACCTAACGGGGATGAAGTGGGTAAGTACGACCTTACGTGGAGGAAATGGGAAGTAGGACCTAACGGGGATGAAGTGGGTAAGAACGACCTTACGTGGAGGAAATGGGAAGTAGGACCTAACGGGGATAAAGTGGGTAAGTAGGACCTTACGTGGAGGAAATGGGAAGTAGGACCTAACGGGGATGAAGTGGGTAAGTACGACCTTACGTGGAGGAAATGGGCAAGTAGGACCTAACGGGGATGAAGTGGGTAAGTAGGACCTAACGGGGAGGAAAGGCACAAGTAGGACCTAACGGGGAGGAAAGGCACAAGTAGGACCTAACGGGGAGGAAATGGGCAAGTAGACCTAACGAGGAGGAAATGGGCAAGTAGACCTAAGGGGGAGGAAATGGGCAAGTAGGACCTAACGGGAAGGAAAGGGATTTTAGGACCTAACGGGGAGGAAATGGGCAAGTAGGACCTAACGGGAAGGAAAGGGATTTTAGGACCTAACGGGGAGGAAATGGGCAAGTAGGACCTAACGGGAAGGAAAGGGATTTTAGGACCTAACGGGGAGGAAATGGGCAAGTAGACCTAACGGGGAGGAAATGGGCAAGTAGACCTAACGGGGAGGAAATGGGCAAGTAGACCTAACGGGGAGGAAATGGGCAAGTAGGACCTAACGGGAAGGAAAGGGATTTTAGGACCTAATGGGGAGGAAATGGGCAAGTAGGACCTAACGGGAAGGAAAGGGATTTTAGGACCTAACGGGGAGGAAATGGGCAAGTAGACCTAACGGGGAGGAAATGGGCAAGTAGGACCTAACGGGGTGTAAAGGAACAAGTAGGATCTAACGGGGAGGAAAGGAGAAAGAGGAGGACGAAGAGGATATGAATTTATTGGGTTTAAGGGCGCTTCAACCAGTTAGGTCATTTTGCGTCGAAGAGGATATGATTATTTCGTGATTAATGACGTTCTCGACGATAAGGTCATAGGCCTACTCATATGACATCATGGTTCTATTGGAAGAACGGGATAAGTGGCGTTAAGTGACGGTTAGAAGGACTAATATTCAAAGGAGCAGATTGAGGATGGGGCAAGGATCGTACAATCGGCCGTGGTAGGCTACTAGGCTACACCCTAGGCCAAGTTCTACGCCGGTCCTAGGCCTAGACGGGAAATGATGAACGAATCAAATATTGAACCTCAAACTTACTAGGCCTAGGCCTAGGCTAACCGAAATGATGAAACTGTACTAACCGACTAATTACGAGTCTCAAACCGTTTTTTGCTTCAATCTTCCAGAATAAGAGTTTCTTGTTCGTTGTTCTATGAAGAAATGTTACAAAAGTTGATTTAAAACTGGTTATTTCATATAAAACCACGGAGACAAGTCTACCACACGACTGTTCAGTACAACAATCAGTCTCCGAATGAAGCACAAAATGGACGTGTTTGACCGTTGCTCAACAATGAAGTTTTCACCGCCAGCTTGATGCTAAGTTTCGCGAGCAAGATCTAGTTGATTGCCGCCTAGCGGCTAGTCGTAGAACTCCTAAGTTGCGCCCGCCGCGCTAGCGGTGGGCGATCAAGTAGACTTGTTCTCGAGTAGTGTGCCGTGTTTCCTTGAGCCGAACCGAAGCCCGCCTTTTGTGTGCGACATAAGAAATAGTTCCTATTATACCCTTAGACCAGTAATATAGGTAGACGGAGTATGACGTCATCGCGAGTGAGACCATCATTGAATCGAGGCAAACCACGTGATGTGGGGTTGCGTGGGGTACCTTTCAATGTTACATATTTTGACATGGAAAAAGCGAGAAGTTCGCAGGTTTGCCGCTAGATGATGCTAAGTGCGCGGCAAATACGTTTGGCATTTGACAAAGGATGTATTATTATTTGTATTTCCACAGAAATGATTAGTGATTAGTGAAGGTACTGTTAATCTTAGTAAACATATTTTTAATTTGCACTAGTTGAAAATGATCATTTTTCTTTACACAACGATGTACTGTTTGTACTGTTTGTACTGTTCATACACAGACGCTTTAAATTGCCGCGCATCCTGTCCCCACATCACGTGGTCTGCCTCGATTCAATGTTGGTTTCACTCACAGCCGGTCGCTAGCATCGGCTTGCTCCGTCTACCTATATTACTGGTCTAAGATTATACCCACATTAAGCCCGGTTTACACACCGTAATAAGGTTTAAGGTCTAAGGTTTAACAAAGTTGAATCAAGCTAGTAGCATCATGGCGTTCACATAACTTCCTAAGATTTAAGGGCTAAGACGAAAGTTGAAACTATTCCAACTTGTTAGCTCTTATCCCAAAAATTCTTAGCCCAGCCAATGAGAGACGAGCTTTTATAAATCCGGCCAATGGTAGCGATCCTAGTAAATCAGTTTGGAAAATACTTTCCTTAGAACAAAATATTAAATGTTAAACCTTAAACCTTATTCCGGTGTGTAAACCCACCATTACACGGTTCAATACTTTCGTCAAACTTATTGAATTCAAGGACAAAAAAGCATCAAGTAATAGAAGCTATATGGTTGCAGTTTTTTACCAAAATGTTTTTGATTCGCTTTTGTTCTTGAATTCAAGAAGTTTGACGCAAGTATTGAATCGTGTAATGTCGGCATAGGGAACAATAACGGGGAAACGAATAAAATGTTAATTTGGTAAACCTGAATTTGTTATACTTTTTGATACTGCAGGTGTAATACACCTGGTAGTGTCTAGTGTCTGACCGCGAATCTCTACCATCATGATGAAGATTTCATCCGTGTTGTTCACCATAGTTTCACTCATTGTGTCCTATAGGTGTTATTTCTCTATTCTTGTTTCTGTGTTATTTCTCCAAAGCCGCCACTGGAAAGTATGACATTGTGGTCGTGATGTAGTCTGAAGAATGGAAATGCAAGAACCCATGTAACTAGCCTTGTGGAGTGGAACGGCGGGTTGGGGGGGGGGGGGGGGCGGGAGGGGGTGGCGGTTGTCATTTACCGTACACCGACTCGTTTTGGAGCATTTTAGTTCGGTTGACCAAATGCAATTTTGTCCCATCTATAGAAAGTTAGGACTCGGGTTTGAACCCTCGCGAACTTCTGTAAAAGAAGAAGGCGAGAGGGGGCTGGGGGGGGGGGGTGGAGAGGGGGGGGGGGTGACTCGCTGACCGGAAATATTCCCGTCTATACTGACATAATTTGCAAGGTGAGCGAGGTTGCCAGCGCGTTCTCCGTTCTCATACTGAGTACTGACCTTAGATTTTGCATGCATCCTGTTTCAACGAAAGCGCTAGTATATAGTAATAGTAGTAAGTAACAACATGATGCGACAGAAAATACAATAAATTCAAATTTAGACTCTATAACCACTCAGTAACAAGACTGATTTTCAGTGGGGGACTTTAAAAAGTGACTAAACCAACCCTTTAGGCTCCAAACACCATCGACGAGTGAGCGATAACCAATCAAAGATCGATATGTCAAATATGAAACACATGAATCAGTGATTGGACAGTGCGAACATGGAGTTGTATAGGTATAAGGTACTATTATAAATCCATGGTGCGAACACCTGCGGACAAATGCCAGAATCAACAAGGCCGATTCAGAACAACTTTAAATAAAAGCGACTTTTGTTTCTGTGTTTTCCCGCTACGCTGCGCTAAAAGTAGTTGTAGAGAACCCGGAAGGACAACGCTCTGTGTACGCGCGTGTTTTGTGTAGTGAATAACTCATGCATGGGTTTGAATGTGTAATGCGCGTCGAATACTGATGTGTACATGAGAGTTGAAACACTTCTAAAGTAATGACCATTGTGTATTGATTCTCATTGGCTTCTATACATTCTGGATATTACATTCATTGAACTGGTGATCGGTATAGATACGTGTTAATCGATAAGTTAATCAATATACTTGTATCTATAGGAGTGGCTATACCCACTCAATTACAAGAATGTATGTTCAGTTGTGGTACAGTGTTATCACAGCCGTTCTCAGTGGTTCGTGTGATTGATACACAGGTACTGAGCAGGTGCCACTTAGGGACGTGGGTTCGAATCCCGCATAATTAAATAAAAATAAATTCACATTTAGAGTCTACCCACTCAGTAACTTAACTGATTTGCAGTGGGGGACTTGAATTTAAAGCGACTAAACCAACTCTGTAGGCTTCGAACACCATCGACGAGTGAGCGATAACCAATCAAAGATCGATATTTCAAATACGAAACATATGGTACGGTTTTATTTGCAATTATCCTTTATCTTCATCAATCCCCCTCGTCGTCTCAATAGCATGATGTAATAGCATGATGTAGACGTAAGATTCACATTGTTATCACTTACTATAGTAGTCCTAACGAAAGTATTCGTATACGGATCTCAGGTCATGGTCTACTGCCCCTTCTAACCGCGCCAATTGAAAGAAAATCAACGGATACCTGTCGTTCTTTCACACATTCGTAAATGCACGATTCAGCTTAGTCGAGTACACAGGCGGTTTGGCCACACTCACCGTTACAGGTAACCAACGGAAGGTTTTAAATTATCTCCAATGGAGCTGTTTAGATTAGATGGAATTAGCGAGGTAGAAAATTAAGTTTTCACCACTGACTCGGCTGTTTCGTAAGCATCAGAATACTTTCGTTGCGACAACTTTTTTAGGGACCTAACCCCCGTCTGAACCCGGGGTAGAATTTTACCCAGGTGACTCTGCCAGTCGTACGTACCCTGTTACTTACCGCCGCATCCCACTTGTCCCTTCCCCCCATTTTGTTTGCCCTTATGACAACCCCGGCCCAATGCCCACACCCAATGGGCAATGAGGGATCAACGAATACTGAATTGATGACCAACCCTCTTCTATAAGAGAAGCCATCAGTCCAAACAGCTTTTTCTGACCATGGCAAATCCGTCTGTTTTTCACTTATTTATTCAGTTCCAAGAAAAGCTAATTTGATAATTACTATTTATAGTAAAACAATAGCCAAATTCGTTTGTAAGTGCAGTCAAGCAAAGATTACTCTTTGAGTCGTTTCTGTGGAATTGAATAGGAAGATTACTGTCTTTTGTTCCCCTATGGATACAATTGCTTCACATTTTTCCTTAGTTGAAACTCTTTTCACCTGTCAGTTCTTGCATGTTGAACTGTCAAGTCTAATGCCTAATTTTTCTTGCGTAAGGAGCGCGAAATAATAATTGTAAATTGGTAATAATTTTGCAACAATAGAAAATTAAAACCATACATCGATTATTGGGACAAACATGGAGTTGGAGAGAGATGGAGCACCCGGGCCCCGGCCCGAGTGCAACTGCACCCTCTGCCACCCGATAGCTACGCCACTGAACATGTGCTTTCTTTGATCCCGCCCATGTCCCGCACTTGCAGCGGTCTCGACACCCGAAATCCCCCTCGCTCAAACAGACCAACCGATGTGAAGGTCACAAACAGACAATAATAAAGAAATTAGCTAGGAAAATAGGACTTTTTCAAAGAATGTGTGGATGTTTACCAATAAGTAGCAAGATTAACATTTGCCAGGCAATAATAACTCCACATTTTGATTATTGCAGTTCGATTCTATTTTTACTAAATAAAAATACAATTACAAAAATGCAAAAATTACAAAATAAAGTAATGCGAAGTATACTGTGGGTGCCAAAACGAACATTTATTAAAAAGATGTGTGAAGCATTAGGATGGCTAAATGTTAAACAAAGGATTATTTTAAACACCCTAACATTACTGTTTAAAATTTCAAAAGGTATTGGGCCAGGCTACTTATGTAAAAAGATAGGGGAAAAAAAAGAGAACTATTATAATACAAGAGATGGAAAAAATATGAAAATCGAAAGAAACAACACTAAATTTGGAAATAATTCTATCTTTGCAAAAGGAATGAGAATATTTAATAGATTACCATTAGAAGTTAGGAATATACAGGATGTAAAAAGATTTAGAGCTAAGTGCTGTAAGATAGTTAAGGGTTGCGGATGGAAAAGGGAGGTTACTGGAATGGAGGATTTCTGGACTCAACCAGATTAATGTCTGAAAGAATAAAGAGTTAATGCTCACCCATGTAGCAATTATATTACATTGTTTTTGTTGTATTGTTTTTCATTTATTATTGTATTTTGTTACATCTCAAATAATGTATGTTTATTTTATTGATTTGTATGGGTTTTTGAATAATTATATAGATTGTAAGATGTTTGTATGTGATATATTGTGATGTTTTGGGAATGACATTGTAATTTGTAAAATAGCAAAAATGCTAATAAAGATTTACTACTACTACTACTACTACTACTACATCACAGTATTTGAAGAGACGCGTAAACGCATTCATTTCCCTTGAGTCGATAAAGCAGGATCTGGTTGATCGACTCGTTGGAACTACAAGCGACACTAGCGCAACTTGCAGGATGGAACGAGTACTAAATAAACTTGTTGGCTAGGGGTTTGAGACGTAAGGGGATACTGGAGTGGGGGTAAGAGTGGGGATTATATCTATTAGTATTAGCCCATAAAGACGAAACATCTTCCCACCTGTTTAATCAATGGTCTGGTTAACCCACTGCTTCCTAAAATTCTCCCTCGTTGCGTCCTCACTTCCTGCTTGCTCGCCGCCGCTAGCCGCAATATTAGCAACATTTATAAAATAATCGTTAAAATGGTTTGCTACTCGACTAGGATCATCTTCAGTAAGCGTCTTTTCTCCATCAATTGTTATTTCAGATATTGCTTCGTGCCCTTTGCCTTTCAATATTTTGTTAACGACATGCCAATAGTTCTTGCCTTTATTGACTGCCTTCTCTATTTCTTACAATAATAATAATAATGATGATAATAATAATAATAATAATAATAATAATAATAATAATAATAATAATAATAATAATAATAATAAAAATAATAATAATAATAATAATAATAATAATAATAATAATATTTATAAGACCCGAACTGATGCTCATTGTCGTCTTTGTAAACAATTTAATGAGACAGTGGACCACATTGTATCAGGTTGCCCAATTTTGGCCAAACATGAGTATATAGAGCGACATAACCGGGTTTGTGCACGTCTGCACTGGGATATATGTCGTTTCTATAATAAAGATGTTTGTACTAATTGGTACGAGCCATCAGCAAAACATTTCAAAATTATTTAGAAGATATACCAGGACAACATAACACAAGGGAACTACAGAAGACAGCCATTCTGGGTACTGCTCGCATTTTGAGAAAGGTTCTATAATATTTTGATATCAGTTTTTATATTGAAGTCTTTATGTTATGTTTATATAATTGTTTTATGTAGAATTTATGACATTGCGTGGTCCTGCGATGCGGTGCGGGTGTTTTGGGTTGGCCCGGGTTCGTACCGCGTCGCACCGCAGGGCCACGCGGTGTCATGAATTCAACTATATTTGATTTATGTGTAATATAATAATCTTTGTGATATGTAAAATCTTTTTAAAATGTAATTATCTTTGTAATGTGTAAAATCTTTGTAATGTCATATTTTGTAATGTGTGGTTGCAGCACCTAAGAGGTGAGGATCACCTTTGGTGCTGTAGACTAATAATGTACCTGCCATCTGGTGATGTGATAAATAAAGATAATAATAAGAAGAAGAAGAAGAAGAAGAATAATAATAATAATAATAATAATAATAATAATAATAATAATAATAATAACAATAATAATAATAATAATAATAATAATTAAAAATAAATTAAATAAAAAAAATTAAAAATTCTAAGAAAGTACTTTTATACAAAATGCCCACATTCACAACTTTATAGAGCTATAGTATCGGCAGACAAGTCGCTTTCTCCCCTGAATTTAAATGACGGAAATTTAAACTTGCTTCAAAAACTAAATTCTGACACAGCAAAAGAGGTCAGAATATCAGAAAAGACGTTACATAGCAGACATTATCATAGGCGTGCGCAGGGGGGGGGGGGGGCAAGGGGGGCAGCGGCCCCCCCATTAGGGTAGGAGAGTTTTTTTTTTTTTAATAGAATTTGGCCCAGGGTATACTGTTTACGCCTGCCGATCGTAAAAGACGAGAAAAGGACCTATAGCACCTTCCTCATATTAAATATATTCCTCAAACTGTCACTCTTGCCCTAACTGTCTTGCCCGTTTGACCCGGGAAAGAATAGGTCCAGCATAGTGCCTGTCGTAATGGGCGACAAAAATGCTGACGCCTGACATAATGGTCCTAATCTTACCTGAAGTTCTAGATTGGAATGACATTGGAATCAGCTGACCGGCCTCAACATCAACTGTTGCCTTACCGCCAAGATTTTGGCTGTGGGACTGACCACTTCCTTCACTTTGTAACAATGATATCACTGATATCCACAAATAATCGTGTGAAATTAACCCATTGAACAGACAACCTGTACTCCTCCTAATACGCTTAAAAACCCGGTTAATAACGTATGTCTTTAAAAAATCTCCTGCGGAGCTTTTTGTGGGGGGCATCCTCCCCACACCCCCCATTGGCGCCGCCGTGAAGTACTTTAATTGGTAATTAATTGTGCCCCCCCATTGATCAACGTCTGGGCACGCCTATGGACATTATAAAGAACTTCTTAAGGATAACATCGATAGTGTAGCATCGAACAAATGGTTTTAAAACCCGGAACGTTGATGGAGATACAATCGAAGTTGATCCAATGCTGCTTTTCCAACGACTCTCGATCGTCGGAGAGTTATCAGAGGATGATTTAGCAACAGCTCATTTAGTTTTTTTTTATGAGTTTCATAATGATATAATGTGTAAATGTTAATTTTTTTTACGTAAGCATTTGTATTATCTACAAATTAAGCACAGTACCACAAGATGTATTTCACTATTTGGGCATTACAAGGTAAGCTGAAAAGTCGGCTCCTGGGGATATTACGTTTGCAAATACACGAAGAAGATGGTACAGAAATAAAATTTAAGGGAAGGATATGAAATAAGAAACATTGTTACAAGCAAGTCTTGCTTTGTGATTGATTAAGGGCATTTTTATGCATCTCATACCTTGAAGGTCTCTAGAGACAAATCTTTGAGGAGTTGTGTAGTATGTGGAGTACATTAAAAGCAAATATCATAACCACTGTAGTGTTTGATGGCTACGGTAATCGGTCATTAACTAAACACATCACACATTAATTTTCAACTAACAACGGGTAGGCATTTAAAACGGATGCAGCTTCTTGCAATTGCAACGTAAGTTAGAACAGTCCACTTTACGATTACATCATAGAATTTGTAAATATGTAGTGTGACTTGTCAGTTGTTCCAAGACAAAAATGTTTTAAAAGTTATTCCAAAGCTAAACCATGTACTTGACGATACTAATAATAAAATGTAGTGGAGAGATGCCGATAATCTAGGTGGTAGAGTCTCATGCTTAATGTGTTAGCAGTTATTAATTTGTGTGTAAACTTTTCTTTTTTCATTTTACAACAGGCCGATTGCTTGTTCACTGCACTCAACAATCTATGTGGGATTGTTGGAAATAGATGAATTTAAAAAAATCTTATGCAAATGTCTTGAATGGCAAATATTAACCCATTCTAAACATTCTTGCAGTAGTGTCACATCCACTTATTACGCGAAGGGTAAAGGGTGAAGGGTAAAGAATAAACCAAATTCTTGATCCTAGCTTGGTTGTTATGTAACGCATATTCCATATTTTCTGTTTGCTTTCACCAGCTTTCAACTCTGATTCATTGATTAAATCATAAACAGAATGTTCGTGATTGAAATGCATACAATTACTGGCAAATCTGCATCATCACCAGTGAGGGTGCTGTTCTCATGGTTAGCCGACTCTACTGCTGCAATTGCAATAACACATCGGCGTCGTCTTGTGCTTAAAGTACTGTGATGTTATTGGCTTCAAGTCTCGTCGTAAAAGGCTTAGTGAATCTTCTTTTGTTAATTGGGTTGAGAGTTGTTCTATGTTCTATATTGACTAACAATGAATGTTTGACTCACACTGGATTGTAGTGCATCTGTTAACACCATTTAATTTCAAATATGTAATGTCTTCTGGTGATGGCTCACTATTGTAGCTATCAAACGCTACAGTGATCTTACGATATTTGCTTTTGATGTGCTCCACATTATTATATACATGGGTTTTTATAAGATTTCTCTAGAGTATAGTTTCTAGACTATAGAGTCTAGACGAATATATACGATGCAGTAAATGCTATCTATCAATCACAAAACAATTGTGTTAAACTTATCAACATCAATGACTCAATGAGTGTCAAACCAGAAGAAAAATTGACTTATTAGGACACTTTTTACCGCCCCCCCTCCCCCCCCCACCCTTTTTCAGCCAAACACTAGGGTATATTTTCTTTTATCACACTAAAAGTATTCTTACTAATAACTAGGAATGTCAACGATAATAGCATATCGATAAATATCGATATTATCGCGATATGGCTAGCCATATCGCGATAATCGTACGATATTAAATTCTCTGCGATATCCCGATAATCGTGGCGACTTGATTTCATATTTGTATTTGGCGCCTGCTCAACGTTAGCCGAGCGACCACCGACCAGCCGCCGAGTGCCCTCCTTCGATGAAGCCGCAGGAAAACCATTCGCCACAACCCTCCCCCCCCCCACATATGACGCAATGATAAAAGTAGTATTAGTGCTTATTTCATAATATCGCGGCGATATATCACGATAAAAATTGAAAATGCAATATCGAGACGATATTTTTTTGCACCGATATTATCAAGATAATTTTGTATTACTGTTGCGATTATCGTTATGGAATTTCATATCGTTTGACATTCCTACTGATAACAGCCTATTAATAGCTTTCGTTTGATACGTTTGACGATATTCCTTATTTAACCCGCCCTCCCCCCCACTTCGTTCCACCCACCTAAAAAACTTGGGATTTTTTTTGCATGACCCTGAGAGCATCGGTAATAAAATCAACGTATCAGCAGCTTTCTTTTGATACCCATATTGCCTTTGTCCAAATATGTAACTGTATCAGTTATTAATGTAATAATTAATTATTAACTATGCTGATTTGTCATACAAATAATATTTTGATTGCAGTAAAGTTTCTACACAAGTTTTGTATGTACGGTACTTTTATTTCAAACTGAAAAATAACAACATTCAAAAACAAAACAAAACGGGCTTGTAGGGTTTTACATCGCAATGATCCGTAGGGAGCGGACACGGAACCACCCCAGGTGGTCGCACAGTCGCATCTTTTGGATCATACTCGAAACGTTTCTCCTCTTTGGTTTTCTCCCGACAAGGTGGCTCTACCGGTTTACATGGGTCTTCTTCTTCATGGTGCTCTTTACACTCGTCAGATTTCTTTTCATGTTCTTTGTTCTCTTTACACTCATTCTTCGGTTCTGGTTTCTTTTTACAATCAACTTTTTTTTTCTTTTGACAATCATTATTTTTTTCACTTTTCTTTCCACAAACATTACTTGGTTGGGATTATTTACCACAAACGTCTTCTTTATGATTTTTTGATGGTTTTTTGCAAGGGCCAGTTTTTGATTCCTTCTTCACTGGTTCCTTTTTTTCTGGTAAGCAGGGTTCTACGCGAGTACTTCTGGGCCTTCTAACATTTGATTTTTTTACCGCTAGCGGTACTGTAGAGACGACTCTGAATTTCAAAAAGCGTTGGTCGTTCTCCGGACGTTTGTGCACGGAGTGCAATGAATTTTTGTACATTTGTTTGTGAGTTATTCAAATTTATATGCCTGGACCATTTGATTCGATTTTCTGAACCGCAACGATTGTGTAGACTTGTGTTGAACAAAAAAGTCTTATCGGGTGACTTGATGCATAACGCCCGCAAATCATTCAAACCACTCTGCAATATAAAAAGATCTTCCTTTTTGCAAGGATCTTCCTTTTTAGGAGGTTCTTTCTTTTTACAAGGGTCTTTCTTTTTACAAGGATTTTCCTTTTTACAAGGGTCTACCTTTTTAAAAAGATCTTCCTTTTTACAAGGATCTTCCTTTTTACAAGGATCTTTCTTTTTACAAGGGTCTTCCTTTTTTCAAGGATCTTCGTGTTTACAAGGATCTTCCTTTTTGCAAGGATCTTTCTTTTTAGAAGGTTCTTTCTTTTAAGAAGGTTCTTTCTTTTTACAAGGGTCTTTCTTTTTACAAGGGTCTTCCTTTATGCAAGGATTTTCGTGTTTACAAGGGTCTTCCTCTTTACAAGGATCTTTCTTTTCACAAGGATCTTCGTGTTTACAAGGATCTTCCTTTCTGCAAGGATCTTTCTTTTTAGAAGATTCTTTCTTTTTACATGGGTCTTCCTTTTTCAAGGATCTTTCTTTTTACAAGGGTCTTCCTTTTTACATGGATCTTCCTTCTTACATGGATCTTTGTTTTAGCAAGGGTCTTTCTTTTTACTTTGGTTTTCCTTTATACAAGGATCTTCGTGTTTACAAGGGTCTTCCTCTTTACTAGGGTCTTTCTCTTTATAAGGATCTTTTTTTTTACAAGGGTTTTCGTCTTTACAAGGATCTTCCTTTTTACAAGGATCTTTCTTTTTACAAGGGTCTTTCTTTTTACAAAGATCTTTCTTTTTACAAGGGTCTTCCTTTTTACATGGATCAACCTTTTTACATGGATCTTTCTTTTTACAAAGGTCTTCCTTTTTACAGGGGTCTTCTTTTTTACACGGATCCCTTTTTTCTTCGACACAAGGTTCCTCCTTCTGTTTTTTCTTTCTAGCTGCCAACACTTCACACATTTTCGTTGCCTCCAACACTTTTGGTTTCGGGCACTCTTTCTCTGGCGTCGCCCTGCCCATTGCCTCCAACTCCCCTGGCGCCAGCTTGTAGGGTTTTACATCGCAATGATCCGTAGGGAGCGGACACGGAACCACCCCAGGTGGTCGCACAGTCGCATCTTTTGGATCATACTCGCAACGTTTCTCCTCTTTGGTTTTCTCCCGACAAGGTGGCTCTACCGGTTTACATGGGTATTCTTCTTCATGGTGCTCTTTACACTCGTCAGATTTCTTTTCATGTTCTTTGTTCTCTTTACTCATTCTTCGGTTCTGGTTTCTTTTTACAATCAACTTTTTTTTTCTTTTGACGATTATTCTTTTTTTCACTTTTCTTTCCACAAACGATATGGTTGGGATTATTTACCACAAAAGTCTTCTTTATGATTTTTTGATGGTTTTTTGCAAGGGCCAGTTTTTGATTCCTTCTTCACTGGTTCCTTTTTTTCTGGTAAGCAGGGTTCTACGCGAGTACTTCTGGGCCATCTAACATTTGATTTTTTTACCGCTAGCGGTACTGTAGAGACGACTCTGAATTTCAAAAAGCGTTGGTCCTTCTCCGGACGTTTGTGCACGGAGTGCAATGAATTTTTGTACATTTGTTTGTGAGTTATTCAAATTTATATGCCTGGACCATTTGATTCGATTTTCTGAACCGCAACGATTGTGTAGACTTGTGTTGAACAAAATAGTCTTATCGGGTGACTTGATGCATAACGCCCGCAAATCATTCAAACCACTCTGCAATATAAAAAGATAGTTTAAGTTAATTATTTCAATATCAAGCAGCTATTCTGTATACAAGGTGAGCATGTTAGTAAACCAAAAAGTAAAACAAACCACTTTCATTACCCAGTCTGTCTCAAATTGGTGCAAGGCTTTAAAACCGGTCTAAGAATGAAAAAGCTGCAAGTGGATTGTTGCCAACTTAGCCAACGTGACACATTATTATAATGGTAACGTCAGACGCTTGCCTGCAACACCAGACATGGGCTCTAGTTCAGCTGGTTTAGTTGTCTGGGGTGTTAAGCTGCCGCACGTCGGGGGAGAACGTCAGACGCTTGCCTGCAACACCAGACATGGCTCTAGTTCAGCTGGTTTAGTTGTCTGGGGTGTTGAGCTGCCGCACGTCGGGGGCGAACGTCAGACGCTTGCCTGCAACACCAGACATGGGCACTAGTTCAGCTGGTTTAGTTGTCTGGGGTGTTGAGCTGCCGCACGTCGGGGGCGAACGTCAGACGCTTGCCTGCAACACCAGACATGGGCTCTAGTTCAGCTGGTTTAGTTGTCTGGGGTGTTGAGCTGCCGCACGTCGGGGGAGAACGTCAGACGCTTGCCTGCAACACCAGACATGGGCTCTAGTTCAGCTGGTTTAGTTGTCTGGGGTGTTGAGCTGCCGCACGTCGGGGGCGAACGTCAGACGCTTGCCTGCAACACCAGACATGGGCTCTAGTTCAGCTGGTTTAGTTGTCTGGGGTGATGAGCTGCCGCACGTCGGGGGAGAACGTCAGACGCTTGCCTGCAACATCAGACATGGGCTCTAGTTCAGCTGGTTTAGTTGTCTAGGGTGTTGAGCTGCCGCACGTCGGGGGAGAACGTCAGACGCTTGCCTGCAACACCAGACATGGGCTCTAGTTCAGCTGGTTTAGTTGTCTGGGGTGTTGAGCTGCCGCACGTCGGGGGAGAACGTCAGGCGCTTGCCTGCAACACCAGACATGGGCTCTAGTTCAGCTGGTTTAGTTGTCTGGGGTGTTGAGCTGCCGCATGTCGGGGGAGAACGTCAGACGCTTGCCTGCAACACCAGACATGGGCTCTAGTTCAGCTGGTTTAGTTGTCTGGGGTGTTAAGCTGCCGCACGTCGGGGGAGAACGTCAGACGCTTGCCTGCAACACCAGACATGGGCTCTAGTTCAGCTGGTTTAGTTGTCTAGGGTGTTGAGCTGCCGCACGTCGGGGGAGAACGTCAGACGCTTGCCTGCAACACCAGACATAGGCTCTAGTTCAGCTGGTTGTCTGTCGTTTATTTGCATGGTCATTTATTCATTTTTTTATTCATTCATTTGTCTATTTTTTTATTTATCTATTTATTAATTATATGTATTTAACTATTTTTTATGTATATATTTACTTGTTATATTATAGATTTAGTATATCGTCTCGTTCGAGACAGAGCGGGACGAGTTGAGGAAGTTAGGGAGGAGAGGACACTGGGAAGAAGGGAGGAGTGGAGACGGGGAAGTAAGGGAGGAGAGGAAACGGGGAAGTAGGGAGGAGAGGACACTGGGAAGAAGGGAGGAGAGGAGACGGGCAAGTAAGGGAGGAGAGGAAACGGGGAAGTAGGGAGGAGTGGAGACGGGGAAGTAAGGGAGGAGAGGAAACGGGGAAGTAGGGAGGAGAGGACACTGGGAAGAAGGGAGGAGAGGAAACGGGGAAGTAGGGAGGAGAGGACACTGGGACGAAGGGAGGAGTGGAGACGGGGAAGTAAGGGAGGAGAGGAAACGGGGAAGTAGGGAGGAGAGGACACTGGGAAGAAGGGAGGAGAGGAAACGGGGAAGTAGGGAGGAGAGGACACTGGGACGAAGGGAGGAGTGGAGACGGGGAAGTAAGGGAGGAGAGGAAACGGCACAGTCGGGAGGAGAGGACACTGGGAAGAAGGGAGGAGAGGAGACGGGCAAGTAAGGGAGGAGAGGAAACGTGGAAGTAGGGAGGAGAGGACACTGGGACGAAGGGAGGAAAGGAAACGGGGAAGAAGAGAGGAGAGGGTACTGGGAAGAAGGGAGGAGAGGAGACGGGCAAGTAAGGGAGGAGAGGAAACGTGGAAGTAGGGAGGAGAGGACACTGGGACGAAGGGAGGAAAGGAGAAGGGGATGTAAGGGAGGAAAGGAAACGGGGAAGAAGAGAGGAGAGGGTACTGGGAAGAAGGGAGGAGAGAAAACGATGAAGTTGGGAGGAGAGGGGACTATAGGGAGACAGAGCGGAACGAGATGGGGAAGTTAGGGAGAAGAGGACACTGGGAAGAAGGGACGAGAGGAGAGAGGGAAGTCAGGGAGGTGAGGAAACGGGGAAGTAGGGAGGAGAGGACACTGGGACGAAGGGAGGAGAGGAGAAGGGGAAGTAAGGGAGGAAAGGAAACGGGGAAGAAGGGAGGAGAGGGGACTAGGGAAACAGGGCGGGACGAGACGGGGAAGTTAAGGAGGAGACGACACTGGGAAGAAGGGATTAGAGGAAACTGGGACGTAAGGGAGGAGAGGAAACTGGAAAGTGAAGTAGGAAAGGGGTGACTAGGAAGACAGGGCGGGAGGAGACGGGGAGGTATGGGAGGAGAGGAAACTAGGAAGTTAGGTAGGAAAGGGGACTGGGAATACAGGTCGGGAGGAGACGGGACTGGGAAGTAGGGAGGTGGGGTGACGGGGAAGTAAGGGAGGAGAGGACACTGGGAAGAATGGAGGTGGGTTGACGGGGAAGTAAGGGAGGAGAGGAAAGTGGGAAGTTAGGGAGGAGAGGACACTGGGAAGAAAGGAGGTGAGGTGACGATGAAGTGAGGGAGGAGAGGAAAGTGGGAAGTAAGGGAGGAGAGGAAACTGGGAAGAAAGGAGGTGAGGTGACGATGAAGTGAGGGAGGAGAGGAAAGTGGGAAGTAAGGGAGGAGAGGACACTGGGAAGAAGGGAGGTGAGGTGACGATGAAGTGAGGGAAGAGAGGAAAGTGGGAAGTGGAAAGTAAGGGAGGAGAGGACACTGGGAAGAAGGGAGGTGGGGTGACGGGGAAGTAAGGGAGGAGAGGAAAGTGGGAAGTTAAGGACGAGAGGAGACGGGGAAGAAGGTAGGTGGGGTGACGGGGAAGTTAGGGACGAGTGGAGACCGGTAAGTAGGGAGGAGAGGACACTGGGAAGAAGGGAGGTGGGGTGACGGGGAAGTAAGGGAAGAGAGGAAAGTGGGAAGTCAAGGACGAGAGGAGACGGGGAAGTAGGGAGGAGCGGAGACGTGGAAGTAAGGGAGTAGAGGACACTGGGAAGAAGGGAGGAGAAGAAACTGGGATTACATGGTGGGAGTCAGGGGGGGCAGTTATGAAAGAGATGGGTCAGGAAAGTTAGGGAGAAGACAGTGGAAGTTAGGGACTTGAGGGTAATTGGGAAGTTAGGACGAGCGTGGGCAAGAGGAGATTAAACGGGAAAATTAAGGAGGAGAAGGAACTGGGAAGGTGAGGAATCTGGGAAGTTAGGTAGAAGAGGAGTCTAGTTAGAGGGGGGGGGGAGGCTGGGAAGATAGAGGCGGTAGGAGGAGACTGGGAAGACAAGGGCAGGGAGAGAGGGGACTCGAAAGATGGGGAGGAGAGGAAACTGGGAAGAGGGGGGAGGTGGAGACTGGGTGGTTATTGAGGAGAAGGGACTGAGGAGTTAGGGAGGAGAGGAAACTGGAAAGTTGCTTAGGAGAGGGGACTGGGATTTAAGAGAGGAGAGAAGATAGGGAAGATGGGGGTGGGAGGGGAGGAGACTGGGACGTTAGGGAAGAAAAAAGACTAGAAAGTAATGGTGGAGAGGAGACGGAGGAAGTTAAGGTGGAGAGGAGAGTAGACTGGGAAGTTAGGTAGGAAAGGAGACATGGAAGATGGGGTTTGGAGGAGACAAGGGAAGTAAGGGCGGTGAATTGGGACTAGGAAGTTACTGAGGAGACGGGATTGGGAGGAGACTGGGAAGACCAGGGCGGGTGGAGAGGGGAGGAGAGGAGACAGTGAAGTATGGACGTAGGTTAGACTAGGAAGGCGGGGCTTAGAAGAGACGGGGAAGTTAGGAAAGAGAGGGGACTTGGAAGATGGGGCAGTAGGAGCAAGGAAATTTAGGGAGGAGAAGGGACTGAGAAAATGGAGTGGGAGGAGACTTGGAAAATGTGTCGAGAGTAGATTGGGAAGATGAGGGCG
This sequence comes from Isoperla grammatica, assembly GCA_945910005.1. Classification (NCBI taxonomy): domain Eukaryota; kingdom Metazoa; phylum Arthropoda; class Insecta; order Plecoptera; family Perlodidae; genus Isoperla; species Isoperla grammatica. Next base: position 40,685,452 of record OX246744.1, read on the forward strand.
GGAGGAGACTTGGAAATAGAGAAGAGGGGACAGGGAAGATGGGGAGAAGAGCTTTGCAACTTACAAGGAGAGAAGACAGGGAAGTTGAGGAAGGGAAGAGACAGGGAAGACGGGGGCAAAGAGAGAAAGAGAACTTAGGGAAGTGAAGTGAGGAGACAGGGAAATATTTACGGGGTTGAGCAATGGAAGATAGGGAGGAGTGAGGACTGGGAAGATGGGAAGATTGGGGATGGAAGAGCGGGGACGGGGAAGATGAAGGCAGGTGGATACTAGGAAATTAGGGAGGAGGGGAGACATAAGAATATAGGGATGAAGGGAAACTGGGAAGAGGGTTGGAGGGAGACTAGATAGAGAGGGATTAGGGAGATAAGACATGCTCAGTGATTGGGAGAACAGTTGGCAAACACATTTGGGACAGTAGACAGGCAGGGATTATTATACAGTTTGCAGCGATGGACAAGACAGTGGGCAGAGACGTGTAGAAGAGTGAAAAACAAAAGAATGTGAAAGAGAGCATTGGAGGAGTTAGAAAATTGTTGTAGCGAAGCCTACCTAGCCAGAGACAAGAAACGGAAATTATGTTTGCTGCTATAACACTTGATACGACATCATGTCTATTGACTATGGTATGCAACTGTAACTACTGTATATACTTTCTAAAATAGTTTGCTTACTATTACTATTAAGTCCCCTCACCACCCAATCGTTCCCAAGTGGCCGGATCAATCTTAGTCATTTAGGGTCAATCGGGGTAAGTGTGGCAGCGGGGTAAGTGTGGCACCCGGCCATAACTTTTTTGTTTATAGAGTAAAAAAAAAAAAAAAAAAAAACACATATTGATCAGTGATATATGGAGGTTGTCATCTTCAATTCATACTCATCTACTATCTCTTCTTTAAGAGATATAGGCATATTGATCAGCTTATGTTTTTCATTTGTCCAACTCGATTCGTCCGACTTGTCTAATGTTTTGTGCCAACACTATGATTGTATCAGTAATATTTAGTTATTGTTGATGTTGGTTACAGTAAGGTTAAAGGCATCTAAATTGATAAAAAAAAAAATTAAAAAATTAGCAGTGCAGCTTTTATTCATGGTGCCACACTTGCCCCACATAATTTTATTCCTGGGGTAAGTGTGGCATCAATGTTTTTGCATTACAGTAATGCTTAACATTTAGAAGGCTGTAGCTATGAGTTGCACTTTTTGGTGTCAGTGGCCATGGGTTTGAAAAATCGTGTTTAAGGCCGCGACCGTCGTCCCCCATCCCCGTCAGCCCTCGTGTGCGTTCGTGTGACTTAGAGCCAGCGCCAAATTGCGCCTCGCTCGTTGGCGCTTGGCACGCGCCCGGTGACCAGTGCGCGAACTAACCGACCGTCCAGCGGTCTTGTCAGTTGCTTCATATTTTCACAACTCCCAGTTGCTTTCGCCCTATTAGCCGCTTCTAAAGACATTCGCAATTTTAGTTGGATTATTGGCACTTCAAGTCAGGCACCAACGCGTTCAAGGGGGTGCGCCTAAGATCGCACGCAAACCCCCCACCTAGATGCTTTGTTGTTGTTGTTGTTGACCAAAAACCCAAACAGCACTTTTTCAAATTTTATTTGAGGAGTGTTAAACGGTAAGAAATGCAACTGTAGTTAAAGTGATCTTATTCTTACATATTGGCCAAATCATGAAGTATTAGTAGTAGTATTCATCGACCGTGTTCCAGTAATAACGCTATAAAATGCAAAGTAAAATCAATAAAAATCTGAAAAAAATTCATAAGCATAACAAGGGTATTCCTTACCCTGCCACACTTTCTCCTAGCTTCAATATCCATTATTTCTATGTAAAACATGAGGGTGCCACACTTCCCCCCGGTGCTGCCACACTTAAAAGGACATGTCAAACTCTAGGTCTGGCAAGACGTTCTGCCCGTCTTCTTTCTCTAACACCCTGGGTGTGTGCACGTACCTTCTATGCATTGTAATTCAAGTCTGGGAACTCTCCTCCTTCTCCCTCAATTTGTATAAGGATATGCCGTGGGATCGGCGGTACATCGTCCCCCCTCGGACTCAGGTCTTCCAACAGAATAGCGGTCCGTGCCTAGAAATAAAATCGTTTTAGGCCTTCTCTTCCAAAGTAGGGGAAATGGTGGTGTGGGGCAAATGTTCGTAGAGAGCTGCCTTTTGTACGATGACAGAAATATTGCACCTTATTGTGCACCGACAGCTCAATAGAGCCGCCACTAATCCGCTAAGTGGTCTCGGCGGATAGTTTGTTAGTTTTCGTAAATAGACCCACCAGCCAACAAACGTCGGTAGTGGTTTTGCTTCGGTTCGGATGCTATGATATTTCTGTGAGATACGTTTTTTCAAATAATAATAAAAATAAAATAAAATAATAATAATAATACTGCTACTACTACTACTACTACTACTACTAATGATAATAATAATAATAATAATAATACTATTATTACTAATAAGTACTAATAAGTACTAATAAGACAGTAACGACTGTAGTTGAACAAGGTACCTCATGGAAATACTTGACATTACATCTGTATTGTCCGTATAACATGTAAACACCGGCTTTGACCGAGATTGATGACTGTTTAAACTAGTAACAAGTGATAAGTGAAGTTAAATAAGGTAGACACATGGAAATACTTGACATTACGTCCGTATAACATGTTAACGCCGGTTTTGACCGAGATTGTATGATTGTGATACATTCAATAAAATAATAATAATATATTTTTTTTAATTATTAGATATAATACCATTACATAATATAGAAATAAATGAGCAATAACTCGAAATATAGACTTGCGTTAGAAGCAACAGCGAAGTAATAATCTGAACAAGAAACTTCAAATACTAAATATGTAATTCCTCATTTGCAATGCTCTTGGACAGAACTATGGTAAACCTACATTTTCAACATTAAAGTAACTTTTCGAATAAGGTATGTAAATACTAAATTTGTGGCGCCCAATTCTGTTGTTCGGAACTACATAGTACATACAGTTGCATTAGAAACAACACGTACGTAAAATAATAATCTTAACAAAATACGTAAATACAATTCTCTTGTAAGGAACTATAGACCTGCATTACAAACAGCAAAGTAACGTTCCCAATTCGGACAAGGAACTCATTGGCATTGGCTTACACTAAAAACAAAATATTCAGAATAGCTGTTGCGTTATATGAACAAGTTACATTTTGTGCAAACACCATACGTTATGACCAGAATAAATAGGCCACTATCCTCAAACTATACGAAATCTCAAAACGACGGCATACTCGATGTTGATACGCTTTTTAGTGAAAAACAGATGGATGTTGAAAACATTCTCCCTACTCATTAGGAAAGGCATTATGTCCGCTCAGTGGAGTGAACTAGACATGTGCCATGGTCTGGTCAATAATTCTCTAAAATTAAAAATAAATTTACCAATACACACAAACATGTCTGTAGGACTATCGCTTTCACATTGCAGTTCGTCTCCTTGAAATCGAATTATTATTATTATTATTATTATTATTTTATTGTTGCAATACATACAAACTCGGTTAAAACCCGAATAAACATGTTGTACGGACATAAATGTCAAGTATTTCCATGTGTTTACCTTATTAAAATCTACTTAGAACTAATTAAATATATCATTGTCCATATTATTTTTCCAAACCAAACTGTGGATGCTATGTACGGTCGTGGCCGATTTGTACTCATCCAGCATTTGCTTTTCGTACGGTGGAAAAGCACGAAAACCACCATCAGGATGGAGAACTTCTTGAAGTCTTCATTCTTCTTAGTTAAAAAATTTTCGCACTATCCTACATGTGTTCAAAATAATTGCTTTTTGCATCTCGATGTATATGTTTGGTTGGATACCAATTAGTTTAATACTGTCATGCAGTTTACGAGGAACAATGCCATTTGCTGATATAATTAACGGTATAACAGTTACATTATTCTGCTTCCACAACCTTTTTATTTCAATAGATAATTGCTTATATCTGTTTATCTTGTCCCGCCAAGTTGTCTCTACATTGTGGCATAAAGGGACGGCAACATCAATTAAAATCGTTTCTTGTTTCTTCTTGTCAATAAATATAATATCCGGTCTATTGTGATGTATGGTTTGGTCTGTTTTAACTGCCCGGTCGCGGTCGTAATATAATTTGTAGTCTTTACTATCTAATACCTTTTCAGGCTTGTATTTGTAATACGCAGTGGTTGTGTTTATAAGTTTATACTTCATGGCTAATTTTTGATGTATAATGTTTGCAACTTGGTTATGCCTATGAAGATAATCTGTTTGACAAAGCATTTTGCACCCAGATACGATACGTTCAATTGTTTCGCCGTTCATATTACATTTTCTACATTTATCTTCCACTGTGATGTCTTTCATTATGTATTTTTTGTAATTGTTAGTCTTGATTACTTTATCTTGAATAGCGATCATAAATCCCTTTGTAACACGAGTATGCCGTCACTATTATTATTTTTATTATTATTATTATTATTATTATTATTATTATTATTATTATTATTATTATTATTATTATTATTATTATTATTATTATTATTAGTATTAGTATTATTATTATTATTATTATTATTATTATTATTATTATTATTATTATTATTATTATTATTATTATTATTATAAAAATTATTATTATTATTTATTGGTGGTGTTTAACGACGTACTCGACAGCTTGGTCATATGACGTCTTCGGAGTCAGGTCCATCTATATCGCGTGGTCGTCATAAGAGGAGTCCAGCAAGGGATGGCAGGGCCAAGTGGGAGGAGAAATCTTCAGTGTAGGACAGAGGTAGGAATGGTCAGGTTCTTCTTTCGTCGCCGCTTACGACTAGCAGAGTCACTCTGGGCGTATTCTTCCCCTGGCTCAGACGGGCATTGACATCGAAGTTGTTTGATCTGGGAAAGTGCTATTTCTTGGCTTTGGTGAAGTAGGTGTTTTTTTATACAACCGTATCGTCGTTCGGGTTCTTTCCATTTATTATTTATTCAAAATTATTAGCTTTCAATAAGAATTTATTGAGCACCTAGTTTATACTGAGGGTTTCATATTTTTCATGTTGCGGGACATCCTAGATCTACTTAATCTGGCAATATACAGTTGACGTCAAAACGAATAGTTTTGGCTCCATCTCATTCATCAAACTCATCATCACGATACATTTTTTCTGTACGTACATACCTTGTAGGAGGCCATGCAACAAAAATACAATACTATCTTCTAGTGACATGAATTTGGGTTTGTACCTGCTAATAATATGTATGCTTTTAATTGAATCCAATGATGCAACGAACGTCAACACATCCCCCCCCCACAAATGGAGAACGACTTCAATATTTATTATTTAGTACCTATAGTCTCCACTCAGTGTTTGCCAGAAAGCTTCGTCACACTACATATTGTTAGAGCAGGGCCCCATACCGGTAATTGTGGGCATAATAATTTATCCACAAAATATTAACTCAGAAGCGCACTTTCCCGACAGAGTTACGTAATTCGTTCCGTATGACCTCACGGACCAGCTACCATCGGTGATAACGATGGTGAGAGGCACTGTGTTTTCCAACCCTCAGCAACGATTCTAGACTATGAGCCATGGCAAATGAATGGCATGTTCAATGAGTGAGTTCTTCTAATATAATCAATCATATAACAGTATTGTTTCGTAGGAAACCTGCCCACGGACAGCCAGTTCATGCTCCTTTTCAGTATTGCGATTTTTGGAATTGTTGGGGAAGGAATGTCTAAGGGCAGTTACTATGACTCAATCCGAACATTGGCCAATTGTGACTGAGGAAACCCTCTGCGAAATCTTCAGTCAGTCGGGTATTGAACCGGCGACCTCCCAAATTAGAGCCTCGTGTGCTAACAGTAACACTGGGCCACCATTATCGCTAATCGCGGTCTGAGAACCCACCCCCAATAATTATAATACCCGCAATAGGGGCAGTATTCACGTCGATAGAAAGATTATCTCTTTTCGGGTCTCACGGTTTGTTTACAGGTGTTTTTGTTGTTTGTTGCGGCGTTGTTGTCTGTTACGTGTTACGTAGGTATTGTAGTTTGCGGCGTCGTTGTCTGTTACGTGTTACGTAGTTGTTGTATGTTGCGGCGTCGTTGTCTGTTACGTGTTACGTAGTTGTTGTTTGTTGTGGCGTCGTTGTCTGTTACGTGTTACGTAGGTATTGTAGTTTGCGGCGTCGTTGTCTGTTACGTGTAACGTAGTTGTTGTTTGTTGTGGCGTCGTTGTCTGTTACGTGTTACGTAGTTATTGTATGTTGCGGCGTCGATGTCTGTTACGTGTTACGTATTGTATGTTGCGGCGTTGTTGTCTGTTACGTGTTACGTAGTTATTGTATGTTGTGGCGTCGATGTCTGTTACGTGTAACGTATTGTATGTTGCGGCGTCGATGTCTGTTACGTGTAACGTATTGTATGTTGCGGCGTCGTTGTCTGTTACGTGTTACGTAGTTATTGTATGTTGCGGCGTCGATGTCTGTTACGTGTTACGTATTGTATGTTGCGGCGTCGTTGTCTGTTACGTGTAACGTAGTTATTGTATGTTGCGGCGTCGATGTCTGTTACGTGTTACGTATTGTATGTTGCGACGTCGTTGTCTGTTACGTGTAACGTAGTTATTGTATGTTGCGGCGTCGATGTCTGTTACGTGTTACGTAGTTATTGTATGTTACGGCGTCGATGTCTGTTACGTGTTACGTATTGTTTGTTGCGGCGTCGATGTCTGTTACGTGTTACGTAGTTATTGTATGTTGCGGCGTCGATGTCTGTTACGTGTTACGTAGTTATTGTATGTTGCGGCGTCGATGTCTGTTACGTGTTACGTATTGTATGTTGCGGCGTCGATGTCTGTTACGTGTTACGTAGTTATTGTATGTTGCGGCGTCGATGTCTGTTACGTGTTACGTATTGTTTGTTGCGGCGTCGATGTCTGTTACGTGTTACGTAGTTATTGTATGTTGCGGCGTCGATGTCTGTTACGTGTTACGTATTGTATGTTGCGGCGTCGATGTCTGTTACGTGTTACGTAGTTATTGTATGTTGCGGCGTCGATGTCTGTTACGTGTTACGTATTGTTTGTTGCGGCGTCGATGTCTGTTACGTGTTACGTAGTTATTGTATGTTGCGGCGTCGATGTCTGTGACGTGTTACGTATTGTTTGTTGCGGCGTCGTTGTCTGTTACGTGTTACGTAGTTATTGTATGTTGCGGCGTCAATGTCTGTTACGTGTTACGTATTGTATGTTGCGGCTTTGTTGTCTGTTACGTGTTACGTAGTTATTGTATGTTGCGGCGTCGATGTCTGTTACGTGTTACGTATTGTATGTTGCGGCGTCGATGTCTGTTACGTGTTACGTAGTTATTGTATGTTGCGGCGTCGATGTCTGTTACGTGTTACGTATTGTTTGTTGCGGCGTCGATGTCTGTTACGTGTTACGTAGTTATTGTATGTAGCGGCGTCGATGTCTGTTACGTGTTACGTATTGTTTGTTGCGGCGTCGTTGTCTGTTAAGTGTTACGTAGTTTTTGTATGTTGCGGCGTCAATGTCTAGTACGTGTTACGTATTGTATGTTGCGGCTTTGTTGTCTGTTACGTGTTACGTAGTTATTGTATGTTGCGGCGTCGATGTCTGTTACGTGTTACGTATTGTATGTTGCGGCGTCGTTGTCTGTTACGTGTAACGTAGTTGTTGTTTGTTGCGGCGTCGATGTCTGTTACGTGTTACGTATTGTATGTTGCGGCGTCGTTGTCTGTTACGTGTAACGTAGTTGTTGTTTGTTGCGGCGTCGATGTCTGTTACGTGTAACGTAGTTATTGTATGTTGCGGCGTCGATGTCTGTTACGTGTTACGTATTGTATGTTGCGGCGTTGTTGTCTGTTACGTGTAACGTAGTTGTTGTTTGTTGCGGCGTCGATGTCTGTTCCGTGTTTTATCATCATCACCATCATCGTAATTTTAGCAATTATTGTAGACAGATTCGCACGACTAGGATCGAACTCAGAACCTCCGACTGTTGTTGCCGCTTGGGCTACCGGGGAACATTACATTTGTCCACTATCCACCCAATATCAAAATCTAACAGAATCAGGAAGTCTACGTAATGAGGACGCAATGTCTACGCAATAAGGAACTGCATTATTGTCGGGCAAACCGGGAACGTCGAGTCGAGAAAGATGAACACTCAAATCTGTGAAAACAAGTTGCGAGCTATCGGCAAGTCTTCAAACCTGTCAGATTTATGGGTAGCAATAATTTGTCAGTTTACTGTGCCGCTCGGGATGGATCCTCCTTTGTTTCGTGCACGTGGTTCTCAGCGGAGGGGAAGTTGGAGGAGTTGGGGGTGAAAGTGGCTTGTCTGAGCAAACACTGATCAGCAGCGCGCACACATAGTCATTTGTTTCCCCTGATTACTAGAAAACTATTAATCGAATACGTTTCAAATAAATTTATTTGTACGTCTTTAGATGAACAATTTTTCTTCCTGTTTTCAATTTTTTTCTAGGACAACGTGGACGGTTTTGAAAACATATTATGAAGTAGAGTATCAAAAAATTCGATAATTGCAAGATTGTATCACCTGCCATGGGGCCTAAACTATAAATAATTATCAAAAAGTGCAAAACGGCAGAAGAATCGGACACTGTCCACTTGAAAACTGAGGCAACGGGAACTCTCTAGGGCAAACGGTTCTCACGCAATCACCAGAAACAATAAGCACGGGAACGCCCTATACCGCTCTAAGTACGGATGGCTCTTAACGTTGACCTGCTCGGAGGACCAACTCGATGGGGATGCGAGCGGGAACTCCTGTAACTTGTTCGGTTATGTTTAGCGTTTTGCTCTCGGCTTGGTAGCTGGTCCTAGACTAGCCTCCAAGGTGTCTTTAATACATTTACATGCGATCAGTAGGCTTATGTTGCTACCTATTACTTTGTAGTGTTTATGTTTGAATTAGGCCCTAAATGTGTTTAGGGAGAAGCTTTTAAAAAAAATTCTGTTTGTTAATATTTAACGTTTTCTCCTAGCTGAGCGAGTGACCGTAAATTTTTCACCACCAAATCAGAATAGGCCTACTATGATTTTTGATCTAATACTGGACTGGGTACCAATTTATTAATTTGTTAATTTAATTTAAGTTTTTTTTTTATAAATCATCTAGTTTTGTATAGCTAGTTAAATAGTGGACTGAACTAAAGTCGGTACCTCGTCACCGGAGCCGGAGGGTATGGGCGGCAACGGCGGCTCCCAGCTGCCCTCCGAATCATCGCTCTCGCAAGGATCACTCTCTTCTCGCTCGACCGGGATAGTCCCGGAACTGGCTTGAGACAACGGCTTATAGGCCCTGCAAGGAAGGTGGAGACAGAGATGATCCCAACATCTGAAACACGCACAAGGCTGTGGAACGAGACAACGGCATGCCGCCCCCCCAAGGAAGGTGCAGACAGAGATAGTCCCAACATCTGAAACACGCACAAGGCTGTGGAACGAGACAACGGCATGCCGCCCCCCCCAGGAAGGTGCAGACAGAGATAGTCCCGACATCTGAAACACTCACAAGGCTGTGGAACGAGACAACGGCTTGCCGCCCCCCCAAGGAAGGTGGAGACAGAGATAGTCCCAACATCTGAAACACTCACAAGGCTGTGGAACGAGACAACGGCTTGCCGCCCCCCCAAGGAAGGTGGAGACAGAGATAATCCCAACATCTGAAACACTCACAAGGCTGTGGAACGAGACAACGGCTTGCCGCCCCCCCAAGGAAGGTGGAGACAGAGATAGTCCCAACATCTGAAACACTCACAAGGCTGTGGAACGAGACAACGGCTTGCCGCCCCCCCAAGGAAGGTGGAGACAGAGATAATCCCAACATCTGAAACACTCACAAGGCTGTGGAACGAGACAACGGCTTGCCGCCCCCCCAAGGAAGGTGGAGACAGAGATAGTCCCAACATCTGAAACACTCACAAGGCTGTGGAACGAGACAACGGCTTGCCGGCCCCCCAAGGAAGGTGGAGACAGAGATAGTCCCAACATCTGAAACACTCACAAGGCTGTGGAACGAGACAACGGCTTGCCGGCCCCCCAAGGAAGGTGGAGACAGAGATAGTCCCAACATCTGAAACACTCACAAGGCTGTGGAACGAGACAACGGCTTGCCGCCCCCCCAAGGAAGGTGCAGACAGAGATAGTCCCAACATCTGAAACACTCACAAGGCTGTGGAACGAGACAACGGCTTGCCGCCCCCCCAAGGAAGGTGGAGACAGAGATAATCCCAACATCTGAAACACTCACAAGGCTGTGGAACGAGACAACGGCTTGCCGGCCCCCCAAGGAAGGTGGAGACAGAGATAGTCCCAACATCTGAAACACTCACAAGGCTCTGGAACCTACCCACTTACTATGTCAATGTAATCTTACAAGTATGAAGCCTATGCCAAGTTTACCAAGTTGGCCGGTTCAAAACTAGGTCATATATTGATAGTTGTGGAATGACGGCACTTACGTGTTTGCATTGTGGCCGCACCGACGATATATTAAGTAGAGAAAGAGGATGGCAAGCAGTATTGCTAACAGTGCAGCAATGATGATGGCGGTTGGTTTGTTGATCATACCTCTTTTGCCTAAAACAAACAAAACTAAAGTGAAATGACTATAACTTCTTGTAATGATTGGTGTTGTTCAACTTGTAAGTGGGACTAGACTAGAGTGTCAACATCCAGAATGAAGCAAAGAATGGTTACCTAGTTTTGACTCATGCAAGGAAACTCCGTACGCAACGAGAATGGTCTCTCTCCCTTCCTTCAGCACCCGACACTGGTAGAAACCTTCCACCGCCTCCCGGTTGTGGTAAGAAGGCGCCGTCAGGTGTGTTACTCTGCCGTTGTCTTTGATTGAGTAGACGACCGCGTCGCTTTTAGTTGGCTGCCCTGCAAGACACGAGTTATTCTTTTTATTGTATCGCACTTGTGGGGCCCTGGGCCCCCCTATGCCCTGTTGCCGGTAAATAAAGAAATGGAATTAAGGAGATACAGCTCAGCTACATTGACAGTTGGCTGCCCTGCAAGGACACAGCTGAGCTACGCTGGTGAGTCATTACGTTTGTTGCATGGCAATTATGCAGTCGGAGAAATGTGCTCTACACAACATATCTAATTCATCTCTAAGAGGAATTACAATATGACTAGTTAATTATTTGGGCAGCAGTGACTAAAGCACTGGTGATTTTATACTTGAAGTACGCTCCCCTGTTAAAAGTTTTAGCCCACAACCCATCGAGCTAAACAGTGACATTGGACAAGGCACCACAAACCCTCGAGGTTTTGAATGTTGTCTTGTGTACGTGACTGATAACACATGTTTATCTGTGAACCCCGACACGTAGCTGTATTACTGTAGGCTTATAACTAGATGGACAGAGAGGGAAGGCGTCTACTTTACCATCCATCGCTTCAATGATCGAGTCCAGACGCAGCCAGCTGGCCTTGACATTGCGCTCGTGTGAACTTGGATCCAGTTCCTCGGGATTGTAGTAACACTTGAGGTTGACTTGTTGGCCCATTACCATGGGCAGTTCGTGATACGCTTCTACGCAACACAGAACATAACATCTTTTTATTTATGATAATTATAAGCCCATGATCAGATTGAAGACTGGTTGCACAGATGTTCCTACATTAAGAAAGCCCACAACTGATGGTCAAATAGAATCCAGAGTGTCTACCTGCAAAGCTGACTGAGCGCGAGGAAGCTCTGTGACCGGCGACCTCCAAGGAGGACAGCCGAGAGATGTCCTCCAGCTCTCCGTCTATGGCCAGATGACCCAACACCCCCGAGAGAGACGGAAACAGCTCAACGCCGTCGATACCGCTGCCCGTCACTTGTTGCTTGTATTGCCTCTGTGGACAGAACGGGAGAGATATAGTTAACAACTCGTTGATACCAGCAGGTGTAGCCAAATGTTGGGATAGGATCCAACAGATTACAGTAAACCCTCGTTAATACGAACATCAAGGGACCCAAAAATCATCAGTTCGTAATATAAAAATTCGCAATATCGCAAAAACGTCGAAATTCAATAGTACCAGCCAAAATAAACGTGTCTACAAACAATCAATGTTTTCCAATGGATAGTAGCGCGCGGGTATGACTTTTTGTGCGCGCATAGTAGGCGGACTAAGCAGGCACGTTGCAGTGAGCAAGCCACGCCCCTCAACAGCTGTAAAGGCTTGCGCGCGCATCCGATCGCGCCTGCGGGCGGTGGAGGGGGAAGGGAAAACCAAGCAGCAACAAAACAAGTAGCTGCCTGCGACGACGTACGCTCGGCAGACAAAAATCTTGATACCTGCGCCTACTCTGCGAGTTGAACTCTCGGACACATTATTTTGTTTGTGCGGTTTCAAAATTATTAGTTCGTATTAAACAACGAACATTATGCAGTAGTACCACCCAGGGGATAAATAATTAGTTCGTATTACGTATTATGCGAAATTCGTTATATCCGTTTTATTTAACATTCACTACGTTTATCAAGCGGACTGGGTGCGGACTGAGCGGTGGGAGCTGAGTTCAGTGCGCACCGAGTTCGACTGATAAACACCTCAGCTCGAGCTTATTTCAGTTCTGTTAAGATGCCGATCTAGCCCGGTTTAATAGAACTGAGTCCCTGTTGGTAAACGGTTCCGGACTGAAAGTGACATTTTAAATCAACAACAACAGCAACTGCATCCCGATTCACGCCAATCTTGCTACACGGAACAACTTCAAGAACTCCAGTCTTTGAGTCTTACAATTTCTCTAGTTATCAAAACTAGTATTACCCAGACGTCAACTACGCCTGCCAGGGTGCTTTCCGAAGCGTTTGTTGCACACGATCAACCACTGGATCCAAGCGAAACGAGAAACCGAAGAACAAAATAAGGACATTTTTGGGAATCCTACAATGGACGCCTGCTTGAGAAACCAAGGTTAGAAGAAGAAATACACCTATAACTGGAGCTGGTACTGTCTGTAGACCTATTTGTGACAAGTTATTATGTGAGCATTCGTTGTCTGTGTGATACAATATAAATTAATAATACAACTCAAGTTTTCAAGTGTTGGTTTATTCCCGGCTGAGCTAGGCTGACAGTGTAGAGGGCGAGGGTACCGTATTTTCCTTGCGAGGCCTTCTGCAGTACGGTAAATATGTGACAGGGATTTGTATGGCATCAGCAAGCGCTTGATAATACACCAAGAATGTATTTTCTTCTTCAAACTGTTGCATGGTAAGCATATTGAAGGCCATTTGACGTCGCCGCCTAATGATTCTTCTCTGGAAGTTTTGATTCATTTGAAGGAACTGAGCAAGTAAATTAAAAAGAAATAAATTGCATATAGGTAACACACTGGAGGGGTACATCGTTAAAAATGGTGCCCGGAAACGTTTATTATTTTTACAAACGTACTGACAAAAAACATTAAAAGATTCCGCAGAGCAGCTGTCACAACACCATCTTCCAAACTAGACAGATGATGGTTGGCGCCCACCGCCCACTACCACTGCAAAGCGCACTGCCTGCTAGTGGGCCTTGTTGTAATAAACAAGGCCGTGCCTCGGTACCGAACTCGGTCCGTGATGGCTAGCCCGGGTTGAAGTATGCTTGCTAGACGGGTTCCGAACTCGGTTCGTACTGAAGTCAGTCCGAACCCAGTCCGCTTGATAAACGTAGTGATTGAGTGTCCTATTTACGCGGGCTGGGTCTTGCTTACTATTCGTATTATCTGAGAATTTGCACTAACCGAGTTCGTTTTACCGAGGGTTTACTGTACTTATATTTATTTATTGTACCCTTAGATTATTTCCTCAAATCCAACCCCATTTTCTAAAACTTCTGCTGAAGTAGAATGATTCGTGTTGTTTATAAATAAAGCCACTTGATGTGATTCATTGATGATATTATGATACAATTGATGACCTATTGGCAGCCTGGTCTTTGTTTCTTGGCTTCTCGTGCCGACGCAACAACTAGCGGGGGCTAGTTGTCTCTTTGTCCGAACATTTATGACGCCTCGATATAATACAGCATTTGCACTTTGATTCATATGTTCATCATGAAGTTTCTTATAGCTTTATCGCTCATCAATGTGTAAAAAGGCTACTAGATGTTTTTGTTTGTAATTAAAAAACATATTTGTTTCAAATTGCCCCACTAACAAAAGTGCATATCATTGTAACTGTCAAGTGAATGAAGCCTCCAAAGCCTACAAAAAGATATGATGGTCTTACTCTCAAGTGTTGCGGGATATTGCCGATGTAAAAGCTCCCCTTGCAAGACGCGCTGGTCATCTCGTGTTCCGTCGCTGTAGCAGACAAGGAAACTCGCTCGCCTCCGTTGACTGTCATACCCACGTCGCACGGTCCGTTCTCACAAACACCGTCCTGCAACACAGAGACACTATAGTTCGCGTGTCAGACACAGAGCTTTCTTGTGATATTTTATTTATGTATTCTATATTTTTATTTATTTATTTTTTAATTATTTATTTATATTTATTTATTTATTTATCTATCTAATGTATCTACCCTAGTTGGTTATAAAACTGATTTGCAATGGAGGACAATAAATATAACAATAAATAATAAAATATTACAAGAATAGCAAACAACAAAACAAATATAGAAAGAAAAAAAAACATGAGGACATATCAAAACATTGTCTTGTAAGAAATGGGAATAACTGTACTCCATTACTTCGAGGAAGATCAGCTTTTACTTGAATGAAATATTATAGTGCAGTGAAAGGCAACAACCTTGCTAACTGGTCGGTCCTCTCTAGGCTGGGTGAGAACTCAACAGCGTGCGAGGTAGTGAGACGACTGAGTTGAACTCACCCTCAGCTCAACCTCCAAGTGGAGGTCAGACAACATGACCTCCGTGTACTCACCCTGAGCTCCCCACCCCTGTTGACCGCCACGTGTATCCACTGCCCCGCGACGGCTTCCAGGGGACTCTCGACCATCAAGTGGAGGTCAGACAACATGGCCTCCGTGTACTCACCCTGAGCTCCTCGCCCCTGTTGACCGCCACGTGTATCCACTGCCCCGCGACGGCCTCCACGGGACTCTCGCTCTCCGAGTGGAGGTCAGACAACATGGCCTCCGTGTACTGAGCTCCCCGCCCCTGTTGACCGCCACGTTTATCCACTGCCCCGCGACGGCCTCCACGGGACTCTCGCCCTCCGAGTGGAGGTCAGACAACATGGCCTCCGTGTACTGAGCTCCCCGCCCCTGTTGACCGCCACGTTTATCCACTGCCCCGCGACGGCCTCCACGGGACTCTCGCCCTCCGAGTGGAGGTCAGACAACATGGCCTCCGTGTACTGAGCTCCCCGCCCCTGTTGACCGCCACGTTTATCCACTGCCCCGCGACGGCCTCCTGGGGACTCTCGACCTCCGAGTGGAGGTCAGACAACATGACCTCCGTGTACTCACCCTGAGCTCCCCGCCCCTGTTGACCGCCACGTGTATCCACTGCCCCGCGACGGCCTCCACGGGACTCTCGCCCTCCGAGTGGAGGTCAGACAACATGACCTCCGTGTACTCACCCTGAGCTCCCCGCCCCTGATGACCGCCACGTGGATCCACTGCCCCGCGACGGCCTCCACGGGACTCTCGCCCTCCGAGTGGAGGTCAGACAACATGACCTCCGTGTACTCACCCTGAGCTCCCCGCCCCTGTTGACCGCCACGTGTATCCACTGCCCCGCGACGGCCTCCAGGGGACTCTTGCCCTCCGAGTGGAGGTCAGGCAACATGGCCTCCGTGTACTGAGCTCCCCACCCCTGTTGACCGCCACGTGTATCCACTGCCCCGCGACGGCCTCCACGGGACTCTCGACTTCCGAGTGGATGTCAGACAACATGACTACCGTGTACTCACCCTGAGCTCCCCGCCCCTGTTGACCGCCACGTGTATCCACTGCCCCGCGACGGCCTCCACGGGACTCTCGACCTCTGAGTGGAGGTCAGACAACAAGACCTCCGTGTACTCACCCTGAGCTCCCCGCCCCTGTTGACCGCCACGTGTATCCACTGCCCCGCGACGGCCTCCACGGGACTCTCGACCTCCGAGTGGAGGTCAGACAACATGGCCTCCGTGTACTCACCCTGAGCTCCCCGCCCCTGTTGACCGCCACGTGTATCCACTGCCCCGCGACGGCCTCCAGGGGACTCTCGCCCTCCGAGTGGAGGACAGGCAACATGACCTCCGTGTACTCACCCTGAGCTCCTCGCCCCTGTTGACCGCCACGTGGATCCACTGCCCCGCGACGGCCTCCACGGGACTCTCGACTTCCGAGTGGAAGTCAGACAACATGACCTCCGTGTACTCACCTTGAGCTCCTCGCCCCTGTTGACCGCCACGTGGATCCACTGCCCCGCGACGGCCTCCACGGGACTCTCGACCTCCAAGTGGAGGTCAGACAACATGACCTCCGTGTACTCACCCTGAGCTCCCCGCCCCTGTTGACCGCCACGTGGATCCACTGCCCCGCGACGGCCTCCAGGGGACTCTCACCTCCAAGTGGAGGTCAGACAACATGACCTCTGTGTACTCACCCTGAGCTCCCCGCCCCTGTTGACCGCCACGTGTATCCATTGCCCTGCGACGGCCTCCACAGGACTCTCGACCTCCGAGTGGAGGTCAGACAACATGACCTCCGTGAACTCACCCTGAGCTCCCCGCCCCTGTTGACCGCCACGTGTATCCATTGCCCTGCGACGGCCTCCACGGGACTCTCGACCTCCGAGTGGAGGTCAGAGGTCATGACCTCCGTGTACTCACCCTGAGCTCCCCGCCCCTGTTGACCGCCACGTGTATCCACTGCCCCGCGACGGCCTCCACGGGACTCTCGACCTCCGAGTGGAGGTCAGGCAACATGGCCTCCGTGTACTCACCCTGAGCTCCCCGCCCCTGTTGACCGCCACGTGTATCCACTGCCCCGCGACGGCCTCCACGGGACTCTCGACCTCCGAGTGGAGGTCAGACAACATGGCCTCCGTGTACTCACCCTGAGCTCCCCGCCTCTGTTGACCGCCACGTGTATCCACTGCCCCGCGACGTCCTCCAGGGGACTCTCGACCTCCGAGTGGAGGTCAGACAACATGGCCTCCGTGTACTCGCCCTGAGCTCCCCGCCCCTGTTGACCGCCACGTGTATCCACTGCCCCGCGACGGCCTCCAGGGGACTCTCGACCTCCGAGTGGAGGTCAGACAACATGGCCTCCGTGTACTCACCCTGAGCTCCCCGCCCCTGTTGACCGCCACGTGTATCCACTGCCCCGCGACGGACTCCACGGGACTCTCGACCTCCGAGTGGAAGTCAGACAACATGGCCTCCGTGTACTCACCCTGAGCTCCCCGCCCCTGTTGACCGCCACGTGGATCCACTGCCCCGCGACGGCCTCCACGGGACTCTCGCCCTCCGAGTGGAGGTCAGACAACATGACCTCCGTGTACTCACCCTGAGCTCCCCGCCCCTGTTGACCGCCACGTGTATCCACTGCCCCGCGACGGCCTCCACGGGACTCTCGACCTCCGAGTGGAGGTCAGGAAACATGACCTCCGTGTACTCACCCTGAGCTCCCTGCCCCTGTTGACCGCCACGTGTATGCACTGCCCCGCGACGGACTCCACGGGACTCTCGACCTCCGAGTGGAGGTCAGGAAACATGACCTCCGTGTACTCACCCTGAGCTCCCCACCCCTGTTGACCGCCACGTGTATCCACTGCCCCGCGACGGCCTCCACGGGACTCTCGACCTCCGAGTGGAGGTCAGGAAACATGACCTCCGTGTACTCACCCTGAGCTCCCCACCCCTGTTGACCGCCACGTGTATCCACTGCCCCGCGACGGCCTCCACGGGACTCTCGACTTCCGAGTGGAGGTCAGACAACATGGCCTCCGTGTACTCACCCTGAGCTCCCCGCCCCTGTTGACCGCCACGTGTATCCATTGCCCTGCGACGGCCTCCAGGGTACACTCGACCTCCGAGTGGAGGTCAGACAACATGTCCTCCGTGTACTCACCCTGAGCTCCCCGCCCCTGTTGACCGCCACGTGTATCCATGCCCCGCGACGGCCTCCAGGGGACTCTCGACCTCCGAGTGGAGGTCAGACAACATGACCTCCGTGTACTCACCCTGAGCTCCCCGCCCCTGTTGACCGCCACGAGTATCCACTGCCCCGCGACGGCCTCCACGGGACTCTCGACCTCCGAGTGGAGGTCAGACAACATGACCTCCGTGTACTCACCCTGAGCTCCCCGCTCCTGTTGACCGCCACGTGTATCCACTGCCCCGCGACGGCCTCCAGGGGACTCTTGCCCTCCGAGTGGAGGTCAGACAACATGGCCTCCGTGTACTCACCCTGAGCTCCTCGCCCCTGTTGACCGCCACGTGTATCCACTGCCCCGCGACGGCCTCCACGGGACTCTCGACCTCCGAGTGGAGGTCAGACAACATGGTCTCCGTGTACTC
Source organism: Isoperla grammatica (assembly GCA_945910005.1). Lineage (NCBI taxonomy): Eukaryota > Metazoa > Arthropoda > Insecta > Plecoptera > Perlodidae > Isoperla > Isoperla grammatica. The sequence goes on from OX246744.1 coordinate 40,704,034, forward strand.
ACCCTGAGCTCCTCGCCCCTGTTGACCGCCACGTGTATCCACTGCCCCGCGACGGCCTCCACGGGACTCTCGACCTCCGAGTGGAGGTCAGACAACATGACCTCCGTGTACTCACCCTGAGCTCCCCGCTCCTGTTGACCGCCACGTGTATCCACTGCCCCGCGACGGCCTCCAGGGGACTCTTGCCCTCCGAGTGGAGGTCAGACAACATGACCTCCGTGTACTCACCCTGAGCTCCCCGCCCCTGTTGACCGCCACGTGTATCCACTGCCCCGCGACGGCCTCCACGGGACTCTCGACCTCCGAGTGGAGGTCAGACAACATGACCTCCGTGTACTCACCCTGAGCTCCTCGCCCCTGTTGACCGCCACGTGTATCCACTGCCCCACGACGTCCTCCAGGGGACTCTCGACCTCCGAGTGGAGGTCAGACAACATGACCTCCGTGTACTCACCCTGAGCTCCCCGCCCCTGTTGACTGCCACGTGTATCCACTGCCCCGCGACGGCCTCCACGGGACTCTCGACATCCAAGTGGAGGTCAGACAACATGACCTCCGTGAACTCACCCTGAGCTCCCCGCCCCTGTTGACTGCCACGTGTATCCACTGCCTCGCGACGGCCTCCTGGGGACTCTTGACCTCCAAGTGGAGGTCAGACTACATGGCCTCCGTGTACTCACCCTGAGCTCCCCGCCCCTGTTGACCGCCACGCTTATCCACTGCCCCGCGACGGCCTCCATGGGACTCTCGCCCTCCGAGTGGAGGTCAGACAACATGGCCTCCGTGTACTCACCCTGAGCTCCCCGCCCCTGTTGACCGCCACGTGTATCCACTGCCCCGCGACGGCCTCCATGGGACTCTCGCCCTCCGAGTGAAGGTCAGACAACATGGCCTCCGTGTACTCACCCTGAGCTCCCCGCCCCTGTTGACCGCCACGTGTATCCACTGCCTCGCGACGGCCTCCAGGGGACTCTCACCTCCAAGTGGAGGTCAGACAACATGACCTCTGTGTACTCACCCTGAGCTCTCCGCCCCTGTTGACCGCAACGTGGATCCACTGCCCCGCGACGGAATCCAGATGACTCTCGACCTCCAAGTGGAGGTCACACAACATGGCCTCCGTGTACTGAGCTCCCCGCCCCTGTTGACCGCCACGTGTATCCACTGCCCCGCGACGTCCTCCAGGGGACTCTTGCCCTCCGAGTGAAGGTCAGACAACATTACCTCCGTGTACTCACCCTGAGCTCCCCGCCCCTGTTGACCGCCACGTGTATCCACTGCCCAACGACGGCCTCCACGGGACTCTTGACCTCCGTGTGGATGTCAGACAACATGGCCTACGTGTACTCACCCTAAGCTCCCCGCCCCTGTTGACTGCCACGTGTATCCACTGCCCCGCGACGGCCTCCAGGGGACTCTCAACCTCCGAGTGGAGGTCAGACAACATGACCTCCGTGTACTCACCCTGAGCTCCCCGCCCCTGTTGACCGCCACGTGTATCCACTGCCCCGCGACGGCCTCCAGGGGACTCTCGACCTCCGAGTGGAGGTCAGACAACATGACCTCCGTGTACTCACCCTGAGCTCCTCGCCCCTGTTGACCGCCACGTGTATCCACTGCCTCGCGACGGCCTCCAGGGGACTCTCAACCTCCGAGTGGAGGTCAGACAACATGACCTCCGTGTACTCACCCTGAGCTCCTCGCCCCTGTTGACCGCCACGTGTATCCACTGCCCCGCGACGGCCTCCACGGGACTCTCGACCTCCGAGTGGAGGTCACACAACATGGCCTCCGTGTACTCACCCTGAGCTCCCCGCCCCTGTTGACCGCCACGTGTATCCACTGCCCGCGACGGCCTCCACGGGACTCTCGAACTCCAAGTGGAGGTTAGACCACATGACCTCCATGTACTCACTCTGAGCTCCCCGCCCCTGTTGACCGCCACGTGTATCCACTGCCCCGCGACGGCCTCCAGGGGACTCTCAACCTCCGAGTGGAGGTCAGACAACATGACCTCCGTGTACTCACCCTGAGCTCCCCGCCCCTGTTGACCGCCACGTGTATCCACTGCCCCGCGACGGCCTCCAGGGGACTCTCAACCTCCGAGTGGAGGTCGGATTACATGACCTCCGTGTACTCACCCTGAGCTCCTCGCCCCTGTTGACCGCCACGTGTATCCACTGCCCCGCGACGGCCTCCACGGGACTCTCGACCTCCGAGTGGAGGTCACACAACATGGCCTCCGTGTACTCACCCTGAGCTCCCCGCCCCTGTTGACTGCCACGTGTATCCACTGCCCGCGACGGCCTCCACGGGACTCTCGAACTCCAAGTGGAGGTTAGACCACATGACCTCCATGTACTCACTCTGAGCTCCCTGCCCCTGTTGACCGCCACGTGTATCCACTGCCCCGCAACGGCCTCCACGGGACTCTCGCGTTCCGAGTGGAGGTCAGACAACATGACCTCCGTGTACTCACCCTGAGCTCCCTGCCCCTGTTGACCGCCACGTGTATCCACTGCCCCGCGACGGCCTCCAGGGGACTCTTGCCCTCCGAGTGCAGACAACATGACCTCCGTGTACTCACCCTGAGCTCCCCGCCCCTGTTGACCGCCACGTGGATCCACTGCCCCGCGACGGCCTCCAGGGGTCTCTTGCCCTCCGAGTGGAGGTCAGACAACATGGCCTCCGTGTACTCACCCTGAGCTCCTCGCCCCTGTTGACCGCCACGTGTATCCACTGCCCCGCGACGGCCTCCACGGGACTCTCGACCTCCGAGTGGAGGTCAGACAACATGACCTCCGTGTACTCACCCTGAGCTCCTCGCCCCTGTTGACCGCCACGTGTATTGATTGCCCCGCGACGGCCTCCAGGGGACTCTCGACCTCCGAGTGGAGGTCAGACAACATGACCTCCGTGTACTCACCCTGAGCTCCCTGCCCCTGTTGAGCGCCACGTGTATCCACTGCTCCGCGACGGCCTCCACGGGACTCTCGACCTCCGAGTGGAAGTCAGACATGCAACATGGCCTCCGTGTACTCACCCTGAGCTCCTCGCCCCTGTTGACCGCCACGTGTATCCACTGCCCCGCGACAGCTTCCAGGGGACTCTCGACCTCCGAGTGGAAGTCTGACAACATGACCTCCGTGAACTCACCCTGAGCTCCCCGCCCCTGTTGACCGCCATGTGTATCCACTGCCCCGCGACGGCCTCCACGGGACTCTCGACCTCCGAGTGGAGGTCAGACAACATGGCCTCCGTGTTCTCACCCTGAGCTCTTCGCCCCTGTTGACTGCCACGTGTATCCACTGCCCCGCGACGGCTCCCACGGGACTCTCGACCTCCGAGTGGAGGTCAGACAACATGGCCTCCGTGTACTCACCCTGAGCTCCCCGCCCCTGTTGACCGCCACGTGTATCCACTGCCCCGCGACGGCCTCCACGGGACTCTTGCCCTCCGAGTGGAAGTCAGACATGCAACATGGCCTCCGTGTACTCACCCTGAGCTCCTCGCCCCTGTTGACCGCCACGTGTATCCACTGCCCCGCGACAGCTTCCAGGGGACTCTCGACCTCCGAGTGGAGGTCAGACAACATGACCTCCGTGTACTCACCCTGAGCTACCCGCCCCTGTTGACCGCCATGTGTATCCACTGCCCCGCGACGGCCTCCACGGGACTCTCGACCTCCGAGTGGAGGTCAGACAACATGGCCTCCGTGTTCTCACCCTGAGCTCTTCGCCCCTGTTGACTGCCACGTGTATCCACTGCCCCGCGACGGCTCCCACGGGACTCTCGACCTCCGAGTGGAGGTCAGACAACATGGCCTCCGTGTACTCACCCTGAGCTCCCCGCCCCTGTTGACCGCCACGTGTATCCACTGCCCCGCGACGGCCTCCACGGGACTCTCGACCTCCGAGTGGAGGTCAGACAACATGGCCTCCGTGTACTCACCCTGAGCTCCTCGCCCCTGTTGACCTCCACGTGTATCCACTGCCCCGCGACGGCCTCCAGATGACTCTCAACCTCCAAGTGGAGGTCAGACAACATGACCTCCGTGTACTCACCCTGAGCTCCCCGCCCCTGTGACCGCCACGTGTATCCATGCCCCGCGACGGCCTCCACGGGACTCTCGACCTCCGAGTGGAGGTCATACAACATGGCCTCCGTGTACTGAGCTCCCCGCCCCTGTTGACCGCCACGTGTATCCACTGCCCCGCGACGTCCTCCAGGGGACTCTTGCCCTCCGAGTGGAGGTCAGACAACATGACCTCCGAGTGGAGGTCAGACAACATGACCTCCATGTACTCACCCTGAGCTCCCCGCCCCTGTTGACCGCCACGTGTATCCACTGCCTCGCGACGGCCTCCAGGGGACTCTCACCTCCAAGTGGAGGTCAGACAACATGACCTCTGTGTACTCACCCTGAGCTCTCCGCCCCTGTTGACCGCAACGTGTATCCACTGCCCCGCGACGGCCTCCGGGGGACTCTTGCCCTCCGAGTGGAGGTCAGACAACATGGCCTCCGTGTACTCACCCTGAGCTCCCCGCCTCTGTTGACCGCCACGTGTATCCACTGCCCCGCGACGGCCTCCAGGGGACTCTCGACCTCCGAGTGGAAGTCTGACAACATGACCTCCGTGAACTCACCCTGAGCTCCCCGCCCCTGTTGACCGCCACGTGGATCCACTGCCCCGCGACGGCCTCCAGATGACTCTCGACCTCCAAGTGGAGGTCATACAACATGGCCTCCGTGTACTGAGCTCCCCGCCCCTGTTGACCGCCACGTGTATCCACTGCCCCGCGACGTCCTCCAGGGGACTCTTGCCCTCCGAGTGAAGGTCAGACAACATTACCTCCGTGTACTCACCCTGAGCTCCCTGCCCCTGTTGACCGCCACGTGTATCCACTGCCCCGCGACGGCCTCCACGGGACTCTTGCCCTCCGAGTGGAAGTCAGACAACATGGCCTCCGTGTACTCACCCTGAGCTCCCCGCCCCTGTTGACCGCCACGTGTATCCACTGCCCCGCGACGGCCTCCACGGGACTCTTGCCCTCCGAGTGGAAGTCAGACAACATGACCTCCGTGTACTCACCCTGAGCTCCCCGCCCCTGTTGACCGCCACGTGTATCCACTGCCCAACGACGGCCTCCAGGGGACTCTCAACCTCCGAGTGGAGGTCAGACAACATGACCTCCGTGTACTCACCCTGAGCTCCCCGCCCCTGTTGACCGCCACGTGTATCCACTGCCCCGCGACGGCCTCCAGGGGACTCTCGACCTCCGAGTGGAGGTCAGACAACATGACCTCCGTGTACTCACCCTGAGCTCCCCGCCCCTGTTGACCGCCACGTGTATCCACTGCCCCGCGACGGCCTCCAGGGGACTCTCAACCTCCGAGTGGAGGTCAGACAACATGACCTCCGTGTACTCACCCTGAGCTCCCCGCCCCTGTTGACCGCCACGTGTATCCACTGCCCCGCGACGGCCTCCAGGGGACTCTCAACCTCCGAGTGGAGGTCTGACAACATGGCCTCCGTGTACTCACCCTGAGCTCCCCGCCCCTGTTGACCGCCACGTGTATCCACTGCCCCGCGACGGCCTCCACGGGACTCTCGACCTCCGAGTGGAGGTCACACAACATGGCCTCCGTGTACTCACCCTGGGGACGCTGAATAGCGCCGAATGGAACAACGCCGAATCGATCGTGTGTACTGCACTTTCAAGTATAATCCTAACCCAAAAAAGTAGACCTTGTAACCTGGAACAACGCCGAATCTTTTTCGGCGTTAATCCACCGGAACAACGCCGAATCTTTTTCGGTGTTAATCCACCGGAACAGCGCCGAATCTTTTTCGGCGTTAATCCACCGGAACAACGCCGAATCTTTTTCGGCTTAAATCCACCGGAAGAACGCCGAATATTTTTTGGCTTAAATCCACCGGAACAACGCCGAATCTTTTTCGGCGTTAATCCACCGGAACAACGCCGAATACTTTTCGGCTTAAATCCACCGGAAGAACGCCGAATCTTTTTAGGCGTTAATCCACCGGAAGAACGCCGAATCTTTTTCGGCGTTAATCCACCGGAACATCGCCGAATCTTTTTCGGCGTAAATCCACCGGAACAACGCCGAATCTCAAAGTGTTGGTTATAATTCTTTTCAAGAGAAATGTTTTTAGGTTCGTCCATACATTCTACTCACTGCACCGTACAAACCGTGTATTACACAGAAAATGATTCGGCGTTGGTCCAGTGGATTTACGCCGAAAAAGATTCGGCGTTGTTCCGGTGGATTTACGCCGAAAAAGATTCGGCGTTGTTCCGGTGGATTTACGCCGAAAAAGATTCGACGTTGTTCCGGTGGATTAACGCCGAAAAAGTTTCGGCGTTGTTCCGGTGGATAAACGCCGAAAAAGATTCGGCGCTGTTCCGCTGGATTTACACCGAAAAAGATTCGGTGTTGTTCCGGTGGATTAACGCCGAAAAAGATTCGGCGCTGTTCCGCTGGATTTACACCGAAAAAGATTCGGCGTTGTTCCGGTGGATTAACGCCGAAAAAGATTCGGCGTTGTTCCAGGTTACAAGGTCTACTTTTTTGGGTTAGGATTATACTTGAAAGTGCAGTACACACGATCGATTCGGCGTTGTTCCATTCGGCGCTATTCAGGCTCCCCCTCACCCTGAGCCTCCCGCCCCTGTTGACCGCCACGTGTATCCACTGCCCCGCGACGGCCTCCACGGGACTCTCGACCTCCGAGTGGAGGTCACACAACATGGCCTCCGTGTACTCACCCTGAGCCTCCCGCCCCTGTTGACCGCCACGTGTATCCACTGCCCCGCGACGGCCTCCACGGGACTCTCGCCCTCCGAGTGCAGACAACATGACCTCCGTGTACTCACCCTGAGCTCCCCGCCCCTGTTGACCGCCACGTGGATCCACTGCCCCGCGACGGCCTCCACGGGACTCTCGCCCTCCGAGTGCAGACAACATGACCTCCGTGTACTCACCCTGAGCTCCCCGCCCCTGTTGACTGCCACGTGTATCCACTGCCCCGCGACGGCCTCCAGGGGACTCTTGCCCTCCGAGTGCAGACAACATGACCTCCGTGTACTCACCCTGAGCTCCCCGCCCCTGTTGACCGCCACGTGGATCCACTGCCCCGCGACGGCCTCCAGGGGTCTCTTGCCCTCCGAGTGGAGGTCAGACAACATGGCCTCCGTGTACTCACCCTGAGCTCCTCGCCCCTGTTGACCGCCACGTGTATCACTGCCCCGCGACGGCCTCCAGGGGACTCTTGACCTCCGAGTGGAGGTCAGACAACATGACCTCCGTGTACTCACCCTGAGCTCCCCGCCCCTGTTGACCGCCACGTGTATTGATTGCCCCGCGACGGCCTCCAGGGGACTCTCGACCTCCGAGTGGAGGTCAGACAACATGACGTCCGTGTACTCACCCTGAGCTCCCTGCCCCTGTTGACCGCCACGTGTATCCACTGCTCCGCGACGGCCTCCACGGGACTCTCGACCTCCGAGTGGAGGTCAGACAACATGGCCTCCGTGTACTCACCCTGAGCTCCCCGCCCCTGTTGACCGCCACGTGTATCCACTGCTCCGCGACGGCCTCCACGGGACTCTCGACCTCCGAGTGGAGGTCAGACAACATGGCCTCCGTGTACTCACCCTGAGCTCCTCGCCCCTGTTGACCGCCACGTGTATCCACTGCCCCGCGTCGGCCTCCAGATGACTCTCAACCTCCAAGTGGAGGTCAGACAACATGACCTCCGTGTACTCACCCTGAGCTCCCCGCCCCTGTGACCGCCACGTGTATCCATGCCCCGCGACGGCCTCCACGGGACTCTCGACCTCCGAGTGGAGGTCAGACAACATGGCCTCCGTGTACTCACCCTGAGCTCCCCGCCCCTGTTGACCGCCACGTGTATCCACTGCCCCGCGACGGCCTCCAGGGGACTCTTGCCCTCCGAGTGGAAGTCAGACATGCAACATGGCCTCCGTGTACTCACCCTGAGCTCCTCGCCCCTGTTGACCGCCACGTGTATCCACTGCCCCGCGACAGCCTCCAGGGGACTCTCGACCTCCGAGTGGAAGTCTGACAACATGACCTCCGTGAACTCACCCTGAGCTCCCCGCCCCTGTTGACCGCCACGTGTATCAACTGCCCCGCGACGGCTCCCACGGGACTCTCGACCTCCGAGTGGAGGTCAGACAACATGGCCTCCGTGTACTCACCCTGAGCTCCCCGCCCCTGTTGACCGCCACGTGTATCCACTGCCCCGCGACGGCCTCCACGGGACTCTCGACCTCCGAGTGGAGGTCAGACAACATGGCCTCCGTGTACTCACCCTGAGCTCCTCGCCCCTGTTGACCGCCACGTGTATCCACTGCCCCGCGACGGCCTCCAGATGACTCTCAACCTCCAAGTGGAGGTCAGACAACATGACCTCCGTGTACTCACCCTGAGCTCCCCGCCCCTGTGACCGCCACGTGTATCCATGCCCCGCGACGGCCTCCACGGGACTCTCGACCTCCGAGTGGAGGTCATACAACATGGCCTCCGTGTACTGAGCTCCCCGCCCCTGTTGACCGCCACGTGTATCCACTGCCCCGCGACGTCCTCCAGGGGACTCTTGCCCTCCGAGTGGAGGTCAGACAACATGACCTCCGAGTGGAGGTCAGACAACATGACCTCCATGTACTCACCCTGAGCTCCCCGCCCCTGTTGACCGCCACGTGTATCCACTGCCCCGCGACGGCCTCCACGGGACTCTCGACCTCCGAGTGGAGGTCAGACAACATGGCCTCCGTGTACTCACCCTGAGCTCCCCGCCCCTGTTGACCGCCACGTGTATCCACTGCCCCGCGACGACCTCCACGGGACTCTCGACCTCCGAGTGGAGGTCAGACAACATGACCTCCGAGTGGAGGTCAGACAACATGACCTCCATGTACTCACCCTGAGCTCCCCGCCCCTGTTGACCGCCACGTGTATCCACTGCCCCGCGACGGCCTCCACGGGACTCTCGACCTCCGAGTGGAGGTCAGACAACATGGCCTCCGTGTACTCACCCTGAGCTCCTCGCCCCTGTTGACCGCCACGTGTATCCACTGCCCCGCAACAGCCTCCACGGGACTCTCGACCTCCGAGTGGAGGTCAGACAACATGGCCTCCGTGTACTCACCCTGAGCTACCAGCCCCTGTTGACCGCCACGTGTATCCACTGACCCGCGACGGCCTCCAGGGGACTCTTGCCCTCCGAGTGGAGGTCAGACAACATGACCTCCGTGTACTCACCCTGAGCTCCCCGCCCCTGTTGATTGCCACGTGTATCCACTGCCCCGCGACGGCCTCCACGGGACTCTCGACCTCCGAGTGGAGGTCAGACAACATGGCCTCCGTGTACTCACCCTGAGCTACCAGCCCCTGTTGACCGCCACGTGTATGCACTGCCCCGCGACAGCCTCCAGGGGACTCTTGCCCTCCGAGTGGAGGTCAGACAACATGACCTCCGTGTACTCACCCTGAGCTGCCCGCCCCTGTTGACTGCCACGTGTATCCACTGCCCCGCGACGGCCTCCACGGGACTCTCGACCTCCAAGTGGAGGTCAGACAACATGACCTCCGTGTACTCACCCTGAGCTCCCCACCCCTGTTGACCGCCACGTGTATCCACTGCCCCGCAACGGCCTCCAGAGGACTCTCGACCTCCAAGTGGAGGTCAGACAACATGACCTCCGTGTACTCACCCTGAGCTTCCTGCCCCTGTTGACTGCCACGTGTATCCACTGCCTTGCGACGGCCTCCACGGGACTCTCGCCCTCCGAGTGGAGGTCAGACAACATGACCCCCGTGAACTCACCCTGAGCTCCCCGCCCCTGTTGACCGCCACGTGGATCCACTGCCCCGCGACGGCCTCCAGATGGTTCTCGACCTCCAAGTGGAGGTCAGACAACATGACCTCCGTGTACTCACCCTGAGCTTCCCGCCCCTGTGACCGCCACGTGTATCCATGCCCCGCGACGGCCTCCACGGGACTCTCGACCTCCGAGTGGAGATCATACAACATGGCCTCCGTGTACTCACCCTGAGCTTCCCGCCCCTATTGACCGCCACGTATATCCACTGCCCCGCGACGGCCTCCACGGGACTCTCGACCTCCGAGTGGAGGTCAGACAACATGACCTCCGTGTACTCACCCTGAGCTCCCCACCCCTGTTGACCGCCACGTGGATCCACTGCCCCGCGACGGCCTCCACGGGACTCTCGCCCTCCGAGTGGAGGTCAGACAACATGACCTCCATGTACTCACCCTGAGCTCCCCGCCCCTGTTGACCGCCACGTGTATCCACTGCCCCGCGACGGCCTCCACGGGACTCTCGCCCTCCGAGTGGAGGTCAGACAACATGACCTCCGTGTACTCACCCTGAGCTTCCCGCCCCTGTTGACCGCCACGTGGATCCACTGCCCCGCGACGGCCTCCACGGGACTCTCGCCCTCCGAGTGGAGGTCAGACAACATGACCTCCATGTACTCACCCTGAGCTCCCCGCCCCTGTTGACCGCCACGTGTATCCACTGCCCCGCGACGGCCTCCACGGGACTCTCGACCTCCGGGTGGAGGTCAGACAACATGACCTCCGTGTTCTCACCCTGAGCTTCCCGCCCCTGTTGACAGCCACGTGTATCCACTGCCCCGCAACGGCCTCTACGGGACTCTCGACCTCCGAGTGGAAGTCAGACAACATGACCTCCGTGTTCTTACCCTGAGCTCCCCGCCCCTGTTGACCGCCACGTGTATCCACAGGGCCGCGACTGCCTCCAGGGGACTCTCGACCTCCAAGTGGAGGTCAGACAACATGACCTCCGTGTACTCACCCTGAGCTACCAGCCCCTGTTGACCGCCACGTTGATCCACTGCCCCGCGACGGCCTCCACGGGACTCTCGACCTCCGAGTGGAGGTCAGACAACATGACCTCCGTGTACTCACCCTGAGCTCCCTGCCACTGTTGACCGCCACGTGTATCCACTGCCCCGCGACGGCCTCCAGGGGACTCTCGACCTCCGAGTGGAAGTCAGACAACATAACCTCCTTGTACTCACCCTGAGCTCCTCGCCCCTGTTGACCGCCACGTGTATCCACTGCCCCGCGACGGCCTCCAGGGGACTCTCGACCTCCGAGTGGAGGTCAGGCAACATGGCCTCCGTGTACTCACCCTGAGCTCCCCGCCCCTGTTGACCGCCACGTGTATCCACTGCCCCGCGACGGCCTCCAGGGGACTCTCGACCTCCGAGTGGAGGTCAGACAACATGACCTCCGTGAACTCACCCTGAGCTCCCCGCCCCTGTTGACCGCCACGTGTATCCACTGCCCCGCGACGGCCTCCACGGGACTCTCGCTCTCCGAGTGGAGGTCAGACAACATGACCTCCGTGTACTCACCCTGAGCTCCCCACCCCTGTTGACCGCCACGTGTATCCACTGCCCCGCGACGGCCTCCAGGGGACTCTCGACCTCCGAGTGGAGGTCAGGCAACATGGCCTCCGTGTACTCACCCTGAGCTCCCCGCCCCTGTTGACCGCCACGTGTATCCACTGCCCCGCGACGGCCTCCACGGGACTCTCAACCTCCGAGTGGAGGTCAGACAACATGGCCTCCGTGTACTCACCCTGAGCTCCCCGCCCCTGTTGACCGCCACGTGTATCCACTGCCCCGCGACGGCCTCCAGGGGACTCTCGACCTCCGAGTGGAGGTCAGGCAACATGGCCTCCGTGTACTCACCCTGAGCTCCCCGCCCCTGTTGACCGCCACGTGTATCCACTGCCCCGCGACGGCCTCCACGGGACTCTCGCCCTCCGAGTGGAGGTCAGACAACATGGCCTCCGTGTACTCACCCTGAGCTCCCCGCCCCTGTTGACCGCCACGTGGATCCACTGCCCCGCGACGGCCTCCAGGGGACTCTCGACCTCCGAGTGGAGGTCAGCGCCGTAGGTCCGCAGCTTGATGCGACCTCGCTCCAACATCACCTCCGTGTATTCGTCGGAGTTTTCCCCCGGCATCAGAAGCAACACACCGTCGATCGTGTCCAATCTCACAGCCACCTCTACCTGGAGATGCAACGTGTACGAATCATGTAGTCCCTCATGTTTCACTCCGGACGTGATGCTTTCAGGCAACATTACATTTAGATTTGTTTATTTTTACCTATATTTCATAGAAAAATAAGCTTTATAAAAACATAAAATACCCCATAAAGTTGACAATTCAAAAAAGAATCCCCAAAAGTTTAAAAAGAAATTTGAAAAAGGCTAGAACGTCAAGAAAAAATCATGGAAAAAATGTGACCGAAAATAAATTAAAAATTGTATTTTTATACGAATTTGGGTTCTATCACAAATCTGCAATTTGGTAAATATGGACACCTCAAAATTTTACAAATTGTACAAAACATGGCAGTGGGTTAATTATTTTATTGAGGGCAGTATTTCTATTAGTTGAGTATCAGTGTTTACGTATGACCGTACCAGCCAGTGGTCCTCGTTGACGGGGCACGAGGCCTCAATGAAAGCTCCGTCAGCAAAGTGTCGGAAACCCTCCTCGACATTCCTGTCTGTCGTCTCGTAGTGGACATTGGAGGCGTCATACGGCGCCACTCCAGCGTTGTTGGCCTTCTAAACACAGAAGAGTCTCATATTACGGAAATACTTCTATCTATCTAAAACCACTTCCAGTCGGATCGCAAGACTGCTACAAGACATTGAAACATGAAGACAGCGAGACGTGGTTTTGTAAAGACTACAGACTATAATGACGGGTGATGGGGATCACCAAAGCGTGCTCCAATAAAGCTACCCTTCATTTTGATGTCTTCCTTGCCGCTTGTGCAGTTCTGGTGTCGATAAAGAAAACTGTGAAATATTTCCAATATTTTAGTGAGTAGGGTTATAATAGTATTCTCTCGGAATGCACCCCTACTGTATAAAATATAAGACACATTTATCACTGAGTCTATAATTCTTACAAAATCATTGTGCGTTTTCGAGACATCATTTAAACCGTTTAACTGGAACCAGCGTTTCTTCTTCTAGAGAAGATAATCACAAATATTATTAGATTTATTACTATTTGGTGGTAAACGACGTACTCAACAAGGCCATATGAGGTCGGGGAGTTATTGGAGGAAAAAGGAGTTCCATCTTCTAACGCACCTGGTTGTCTCGCTTGTGGCTCAGGACAAGCGTGTTGAAGTTGACCGCGAGGCTCTCGATGTGACCTTGGAACTTCTCCCCGACCTTCATGGACATGTCCATCTCGGAGGCGGGGGGGAGACAGCTCAACTTTGTCTCAAGCTGGTTGGTTCCATCGTCGATCCTCATCGTTATCTTCGTGCCCGTCACCGTCAGCAGCGCTTCGTGCCACACGTCCATCTGTTGACGTATTCATGTTTATAGTCCCACCCCCTTATACACTTCTTAAATTTCTATTTATTTCATATTTTCACTTGGTAAAAGCTTTCCTCAGGTTCTAAAGTTACCGACTCTGTTGCAACGAGAATCGACATATTCATGGAGTCATTTAATTTACATTTGTAAAGGTGGTCTTTTGTTTATCAGAGTGCACAAGCTTTATTTGTCACGCCCCCTGTGTTCGGAATTTCCCGGTAAACAATACACGTTCGTAAATTATCCCTAGTAGATCTGTTTCATTTAGACGTAGAAACCAGAGAAGTAGAAGATTAAGTTGGTACTTATTGGAGTCTGATATTATGTCAGTACATATGAGACTAGCTTAATCGAGACAAATTTAATTTACTTTTGTTTCAACCTTTTAAAATTGTCTTGCGCTTGATGTTCATACTGTTTCTGTGTGTTTATTGGCATTCTGTGGAAATCAGTCCTTGTTAGGTGGTGATCGCTTACTTTACGCGTGAGCCACGTAACTTACGTCTAGTTTACTTTCACTGACGGCCGTGGCGACGCAGCCCTGAACGTTAACGTGCCAAACGAGGTAGGAAGACTCGAGGTGTAGCTGCATAACATCACACTTGGAGCCCTTGCAACCCTCACTGTGACGTGTCACGAGCTGACCCCAGGGGTAGACGGGCATGAACCTTATGTAGAGGTGCAGCAGGCGCGAAGGCTGGCCCAGCGGCTTGTAAGACAACACACTGTCTCCGTGGAACACTGCGACCTCGTGTACCTTGCCTGAAACACAGCACCGTACTGTGACGTCCCACGAGCTGACCCCAGGGGAAGACGGGCATGAACCTTATGTAGAGGTGCAGCAGGCACGAAGGCTGGCCCAGCGGCTTGTAAGACAACACACTGTCTCCGTGGAACACTGCCATCTCGTGTACCTTGCCTGAAACACAGCACCGTACTGTGACGTGCCACGAGCTGACCCCAGGGGTAGACGGGCATGAACCTTATGTAGAGGTGCAGCAGGCGCGAAGGCTGGCCCAGCGGCATGTAAGACAACACACCGTCTCCGTGGAACACTGCGACCTCGTGTACCTTGCCTGAAACACAGCACCGTACTGTGACGTCCCACGAGCTGACCCCAGGGGAAGACGGGCATGAACCTTATGTAGAGGTGCAGCAGGCGCGAAGGCTGGCCCAGCGGCTTGTAAGACAACACACTGTCTCCGTGGAACACTGCGACCTCGTGTACCTTGCCTGAAACACAGCACCGTACTGTGACGTCCCACGAGCTGACCCCAGGGGTAGACGGGCATGAACCTTATGTAGAGGTGCAGCAGGCGCGAAGGCTGGCCCAGCGGCATGTAAGACAACACACCGTCTCCGTGGAACACTGCGACCTCGTGTACCTTGCCTGAAACACAGCACCGTACTGTGACGTGTCACGAGCTGACCCCAGGGGTAGACGGGCATGAACCTTATGTAGAGGTGCAGCAGGCGCGAAGGCTGGCCCAGCGGCATGTAAGACAACACACTGTCTCCGTGGAACACTGCCATCTCGTGTACCTTGCCTGAAACACAGCACCGTACTGTGACGTGTCACGAGCTGACCCCAGGGGTAGACGGGCATGAACCTTATGTAGAGGTGCAGCAGGCGCGAAGGCTGGCCCAGCGGCATGTAAGACAACACACTGTCTCCGTGGAACACTGCGACCTCGTGTACCTTGCCTGAAACACAGCACCGTACTGTGACGTCCCACGAGCTGACCCCAGGGGAAGACGGGCATGAACCTTATGTAGAGGTGCAGCAGGCGCGAAGGCTGGCCCAGCGGCTTGTAAGACAACACACTGTCTCCGTGGAACACTGCGACCTCGTGTACCTTGCCTGAAACACAGCACCGTACTGTGACGTCCCACGAGCTGACCCCAGGGGTAGACGGGCATGAACCTTATGTAGAGGTGCAGCAGGCGCGAAGGCTGGCCCAGCGGCATGTAAGACAACACACCGTCTCCGTGGAACACTGCGACCTCGTGTACCTTGCCTGAAACACAGCACCGTACTGTGACGTGTCACGAGCTGACCCCAGGGGTAGACGGGCATGAACCTTATGTAGAGGTGCAGCAGGCGCGAAGGCTGGCCCAGCGGCATGTAAGACAACACACTGTCTCCGTGGAACACTGCCATCTCGTGTACCTTGCCTGAAACACAGCACCGTACTGTGACGTGTCACGAGCTGACCCCAGGGGTAGACGGGCATGAACCTTATGTAGAGGTGCAGCAGGCGCGAAGGCTGGCCCAGCGGCATGTAAGACAACACACTGTCTCCGTGGAACACTGCCACCTCGTGTACCTTGCCTGAAACACAGCACCGTTGTTTGGAATGAACAGACGTGTGTTCTTGTCTTACTTGTGCAAGGCCCCAAGTAGCACTGCTGCATCTCCAAGGGGGGGCCCACACAAGGGGCGGGGGGGCGTTGCAAGATGGTGACTAACTACTTGGAATGAACAGACGTGTGTTCTTGTCTTACCGTACTTGTGCAAGGCCCCAAGTAGCAGTGCTGCATCTCCAAGGGGGGGCCCACACAAGGGGCGGGGGAGCGTTGCAAGATGGTGACTAACTACTTGGAATGAACAGACTTGTGTTCTTGTCTTACTTGTGCAAGGCCCCAAGTAGCACTGCTGCATCTCCAAGGGGGGGCCCACACAAGGGGCGGGGGAGCGTTGCAAGATGGTGACTAACTACTTGGAATGAACAGACTTGTGTTCTTGTCTTACTTGTGCAAGGCCCCAAGTAGCACTGCTGCATCTCCAAGGGGGGGCCCACACAAGGGGCGGGGGAGCGTTGCAAGATGGTGACTAACTACTTGGAATGAACAGACGTGTGTTCTTGTCTTACTTGTGCAAGGCCCCAAGTAGCACTGCTGCATCTCCAAGGGGGGGCCCACACAAGGGGCGGGGGAGCGTTGCAAGATGGTGACTAACTACTTGGAATGAACAGACTTGTGTTCTTGTCTTACTTGTGCAAGGCCCCAAGTAGCACTGCTGCATCTCCAAGGGGGGGCCCACACAAGGGGCGGGGGAGCGTTGCAAGATGGTGACTAACTACTTGGAATGAACAGACTTGTGTTCTTGTCTTACTTGTGCAAGGCCCCAAGTAGCAGTGCTGCATCTCCAAGGGGGGGCCCACACAAGGGGCGGGGGAGCGTTGCAAGATGGTGACTAACTACTTGGAATGAACAGACTTGTGTTCTTGTCTTACTTGTGCAAGGCCCCAAGTAGCAGTGCTGCATCTCCAAGGGGGGGCCCACACAAGGGGCGGGGGAGCGTTGCAAGATGGTGACTAACTACTTGGAATGAACAGACTTGTGTTCTTGTCTTACTTGTGCAAGGCCCCAAGTAGCACTGCTGCATCTCCAAGGGGGGGCCCACACAAGGGGCGGGGGAGCGTTGCAAGATGGTGACTAACTACTTGGAATGAACAGACTTGTGTTCTTGTCTTACTTGTGCAAGGCCCCAAGTAGCAGTGCTGCATCTCCAAGGGGGGGCCCACACAAGGGAAGCCCCTGCCGTATCGCGGAGGAGCGTTGCAAGATCGGGCTCTGTACTGGACGCCGAAGCCACAGGTAACCGAACACGCGGACCACTTCTCCCACGCCGACCAACCGCCATCCACTGCAACCAACCCGACACATTTCACAACACTACAAGCCTACATTAATTATCATCCTTATAGCAAAACCAGCTTTAATATGCTCATGTGTAAATAAGAGACTGCCAAAAAACTTGGGCAACAAAGTTTTGTGAGAGAAAAGATGCCAACAGCTTACCTGAGTAGATGGTCAGATGTTGGCAAACTATCTCTCACACAACTTAAATGTACATATGTGGTAATGTCGCATAATGTGGTGAACTAGTATTTTCTTGCACCGTGTTCTACAAACATACTATCACCACTGTAGTGCTGCGTGTGTAGTCTATTGTGATCATCAACGTCTATATTGCACAATCTAAGTGTGACAACAAAGCAAATCTTCCGTCATTTCTGTTGTTTACATTTCATACTTGTGGTTACAATGTGACAATACACTCATGGATTTTGATGTTCACAGACAAACAAATCTGTTCTAGATACGCCTCTTTTCTGATGTAACGCATCAACGTAAGGTGTAAACGTACGGTCACAATCCCTAAGGTTGCATTCCTCAAACTCTTCGCTGGGCCCGGAGCAGCTGTTTCCCGCATCAACCGTCTTCACCAGTTGTGTGGCGATCTGGCGCGGTGTCAAGTTGCGTCTATCTGCAAACAGTACGCGTTCATTTAGTTACTAAGTAAAACCATAACCTCATTTTTAAATGTGCCATTATTTCATATCTACCTAGTTTCTATTCAATTATGATTTAAATTCTATATAAAATTTGTTGTTTCTTTCTAAGACAAAATGACCCCCCCCCCCCCCCTCCCCCACCAATTTTGAATTTTTAAGCTGCTGTGGCAACCACTGTAATGAGTGTTTAACATGTTCACTTCGTGTGCACATTTTTGTATAATTGAAATATGTTTTCTTCCTTGCCAAAGACAGCAACTAATTGTTCCCCGACTGTGTTCTAACACGTGTGATGTAGTGAGTGAGTACCAACCGCCAGAGATGGCCGGCAATGTCGCCTCTTTCTTCTTGCGACTCCCGGTACAGACTCGCTCCCGTCTCCTGTATCCTGAGCCGCACTCTTTGCTGCATCCAGACCACTCAGACCACTGACTCCAGCTGCCGTCTAGAACAGTGACAAGTATCTGTACTGCATCCTGACCACTCAGACCACTGACTCTAGAACAGTGACAAGTATCTGTACTGCATCCTGACCACTCAGACCACTGACTCCAGCTGCCGTCTAGAACAGTGACAAGTATCTGTACTGCATCCAGACCACTCAGACCACTAACTCTAGAACAGTGACAAGTATCTGTACTGCATCCTGACCACTCAGACCACTGACTCTAGAACAGTGACAAGTATCTGTACTGCATCCTGACCACTCAGACCACTGACTCCAGCTGCCGTCTAGAACAGTGACAAGTATCTGTACTGCATCCAGACCACTCAGACCACTGACTCCAGCTGCCGTCTAGAACAGTAACAAGTATCTGTACTGCATCCTGACCACTCAGACCACTGACTCTAGAACAGTGACAAGTATCTGTACTGCATCCTGACCACTCAGACCACTGACTCTAGAACAGTGACAAGTATCTGTACTGCATCCTGACCACTCAGACCACTGACTCTAGAACAGTGACAAGTATCTGTACTGCATCCAGACCACTCAGACCACTGACTCTAGAACAGTGACAAGTATCTGTACTGCATCCTGACCACTCAGACCACTGACTCCAGCTGCCGTCTAGAACAGTGACAAGTATCTGTACTGCATCCTGACCACTCAGACCACTGACTCTAGAACAGTGACAAGTATCTGTACTGCATCCTGACCACTCAGACCACTGACTCCAGCTGCCGTCTAGAACAGTGACAAGTATCTGTACTGCATCCAGACCACTCAGACCACTAACTCTAGAACAGTGACAAGTATCTGTACTGCATCCTGACCACTCAGACCACTGACTCTAGAACAGTGACAAGTATCTGTACTGCATCCTGACCACTCACACCACTGACTCTAGAACAGTGACAAGTATCTGTACTGCATCCTGACTACTCAGACCACTGACTCCAGCTGCCGTCTAGAACAGTGACAAGTATCTGTACTGCATCCTGACCACTCAGACCACTGACTCTAGAACAGTGACAAGTATCTGTACTGCATCCTGACCACTCAGACCACTGACTCCAGCTGCCGTCTAGAACAGTGACAAGTATCTGTACTGCATCCTGACCACTCAGACCACTGACTCCAGCTGCCGTCTAGAACAGTGACAAGTATCTGTACTGCATCCTGACCACTCAGACCACTGACTCTAGAACAGTGACAAGTATCTGTACTGCATCCTGACCACTCAGACCACTGACTCTAGAACAGTGACAAGTATCTGTACTGCATCCTGACCACTCAGACCACTGACTCTAGCTGCCGTCTAGAACAGTGACAAGTATCTGTACTGCATCCTGACCACTCAGACCACTGACTCCAGCTGCCGTCTAGAACAGTGACAAGTATCTGTACTGCATCCTGACCACTCAGACCACTGACTCTAGAACAGTGACAAGTATCTGTACTGCATCCTGACCACTCAGACCACTGACTCTAGAACAGTGACAAGTATCTGTACTGCATCCTGACCACTCAGACCACTGACTCTAGAACAGTGACAAGTATCTGTACTGCATCCAGACCACTCAGACCACTGACTCTAGAACAGTGACAAGTATCTGTACTGCATCCTGACCACTCAGACCACTGACTCTAGAACAGTGACAAGTATCTGTACTGCATCCTGACCACTCACACCACTGACTCCAGCTGCCGTCTAGAACAGTGACAAGTATCTGTACTGCATCCTGACCACTCAGACCACTGACTCTAGAACAGTGACAAGTATCTGTACTGCATCCAGACCACTCAGACCACTGACTCTAGAACAGTGACAAGTATCTGTACTGCATCCTGACCACTCAGACCACTGACTCCAGCTGCCGTCTAGAACAGTGACAAGTATCTGTACTGCATCCTGACCACTCAGACCACTGACTCTAGAACAGTGACAAGTATCTGTACTGCATCCTGACCACTCAGACCACTGACTCCAGCTGCCGTCTAGAACAGTGACAAGTATCTGTACTGCATCCTGACCACTCAGACCACTGACTCCAGCTGCCGTCTAGAACAGTGACAAGTATCTGTACTGCATCCTGACCACTCAGACCACTGACTCTAGAACAGTGACAAGTATCTGTACTGCATCCTGACCACTCAGACCACTGACTCCAGCTGCCGTCTAGAACAGTGACAAGTATCTGTACTGCATCCTGACCACTCACACCACTGACTCTAGAACAGTGACAAGTATCTGTTCTGCATCCTGACCACTCAGACCACTGACTCCAGCTGCCGTCTAGAACAGTGACAAGTATCTGTACTGCATCCTGACCACTCAGACCACTGACTCCAGCTGCCGTCTAGAACAGTGACAAGTATCTGTACTGCATCCTGACCACTCAGACCACTGACTCTAGAACAGTGACAAGTATCTGTACTGCATCCTGACCACTCAGACCACTGACTCTAGAACAGTGACAAGTATCTGTACTGCATCCTGACCACTCACACCACTGACTCTAGAACAGTGACAAGTATCTGTACTGCATCCTGACCACTCAGACCACTGACTCCAGCTGCCGTCTAGAACAGTGACAAGTATCTGTACTGCATCCTGACCACTCACACCACTGACTCTAGAACAGTGACAAGTATCTGTACTGCATCCTGACCACTCAGACCACTGACTCTAGAACAGTGACAAGTATCTGTACTGCATCCTGACCACTCAGACCACTGACTCCAGCTGCCGTCTAGAACAGTGACAAGTATCTGTACTGCATCCTGACCACTCAGACCACTGACTCTAGAACAGTGACAAGTATCTGTACTGCATCCTGACCACTCAGACCACTGACTCTAGAACAGTGACAAGTATCTGTACTGCATCCAGACCACTCAGACCACTGACTCCAGCTGCCGTCTAGAACAGTGACAAGTATCTGTACTGCATCCTGACCACTCACACCACTGACTCTAGAACAGTGACAAGTATCTGTACTGCATCCTGACCACTCAGACCACTGACTCCAGCTGCCGTCTAGAACAGTGACAAGTATCTGTACTGCATCCTGACCACTCACACCACTGACTCTAGAACAGTGACAAGTATCTGTACTGCATCCTGACCACTCAGACCACTGACTCTAGAACAGTGACAAGTATCTGTACTGCATCCAGACCACTCAGACCACTGACTCCAGCTGCCGTCTAGAACAGTGACAAGTATCTGTACTGCATCCTGACCACTCAGACCACTGACTCCAGCTGCCGTCTAGAACAGTGACAAGTATCTGTACTGCATCCTGACCACTCAGACCACTGACTCTAGAACAGTGACAAGTATCTGTACTGCATCCTGACCACTCAGACCACTGACTCTAGAACAGTGACAAGTATCTGTACTGCATCCTGACCACTCAGACCACTGACTCCAGCTGCCGTCTAGAACAGTGACAAGTATCTGTACTGCATCCTGACCACTCAGACCACTGACTCTAGAACAGTGACAAGTATCTGTACTGCATCCTGACCACTCAGACCACTGACTCCAGCTGCCGTCTAGAACAGTGACAAGTATCTGTACTGCATCCTGACCACTCAGACCACTGACTCTAGAACAGTGACAAGTATCTGTACTGCATCCTGACCACTCAGACCACTGACTCTAGAACAGTGACAAGTATCTGTACTGCATCCTGACCACTCAGACCACTTACTCTAGAACAGTGACAAGTATCTGTACTGCATCCTGACCACTCAGACCACTGACTCCAGCTGCCGTCTAGAACAGTGACAAGTATCTGTACTGCATCCTGACTACTCACACCACTAACTCCAGCTGCCGTCTAGAACAGTGACAAGTATCTGTACTGCATCCTGACCACTCAGACCACTGACTCTAGAACAGTGACAAGTATCTGTACTGCATCCTGACCACTCAGACCACTAACTCCAGCTGCCGTCTAGAACAGTGACAAGTATCTGTACTGCATCCTGACCACTCAGACCACTGACTCTAGAACAGTGACAAGTATCTGTACTGCATCCTGACCACTCAGACCACTGACTCCAGCTGCCGTCTAGAACAGTGACAAGTATCTGTACTGCATCCTGACCACTCAGACCACTGACTCCAGCTGCCGTCTAGAACAGTGACAAGTATCTGTACTGCATCCTGACCACTCAGACCACTGACTCCAGCTGCCGTCTAGAACAGTGACAAGTATCTGTACTGCATCCTGACTACTCACACCACTGACTCTAGAACAGTGACAAGTATCTGTACTGCATCCTGACCACTCAGACCACTGACTCTAGAACAGTGACAAGTATCTGTACTGCATCCTGACCACTCAGACCACTGACTCTAGAACAGTGACAAGTATCTGTACTGCATCCTGACTACTCAGACCACTGACTCTAGAACAGTGACAAGTATCTGTACTGCATCCTGACCACTCAGACCACTGACTCTAGAACAGTGACAAGTATCTGTACTGCATCCTGACCACTCAGACCACTGACTCTAGAACAGTGACAAGTATCTGTACTGCATCCTGACCACTCAGACCACTGACTCCAGCTGCCGTCTAGAACAGTGACAAGTATCTGTACTGCATCCTGACCACTCAGACCACTGACTCCAGAACAGTGACAAGTATCTGTACTGCATCCTGACCACTCAGACCACTGACTCTAGAACAGTGACAAGTATCTGTACTGCATCCTGACCACTCAGACCACTGACTCCAGCTGCCATCTAGAACAGTGACAAGTATCTGTACTGCATCCTGACCACTCAGACCACTGACTCCAGCTGCCGTCTAGAACAGTGACAAGTATCTGTACTGCATCCTGACCACTCAGACCACTGACTCCAGCTGCCGTCTAGAAAAGTGACAAGTATCTGTACTGCATCCTGACCACTCAGACCACTGACTCCAGCTGCCGTCTAGAACAGTGACAAGTATCTGTACTGCATCCTGACCACTCAGACCACTGACTCTAGAACAGTGACAAGTATCTGTACTGCATCCTGACCACTCAGACCACTGACTCTAGAACAGTGACAAGTATCTGTACTGCATCCTGACCACTCAGACCACTGACTCCAGCTGCCGTCTAGAACAGTGACAAGTATCTGTACTGCATCCTGACCACTCAGACCACTGACTCCAGCTGCCGTCTAGAACAGTGACAAGTATCTGTACTGCATCCTGACCACTCAGACCACTGACTCCAGCTGCCGTCTAGAACAGTAACAAGTATCTGTACTGCATCCTGACCACTCAGACCACTGACTCCAGCTGCCGTCTAGAACAGTGACAAGTATCTGTACTGCATCCTGACCACTCAGACCACTGACTCTAGAACAGTGACAAGTATCTGTACTGCATCCTGACCACTCAGACCACTGACTCTAGAACAGTGACAAGTATCTGTACTGCATCCTGACCACTCAGACCACTGACTCCAGCTGCCGTCTAGAACAGTGACAAGTATCTGTACTGCATCCTGACTACTCAGACCACTGACTCTAGAACAGTGACAAGTATCTGTACTGCATCCTGACCACTCAGACCACTGACTCTAGAACAGTGACAAGTATCTGTACTGCATCCTGACCACTCAGACCACTGACTCCAGCTGCCGTCTAGAACAGTGACAAGTATCTGTACTGCATCCTGACCACTCAGACCACTGACTCTAGAACAGTGACAAGTATCTGTACTGCATCCTGACCACTCAGACCACTGACTCTAGAACAGTGACAAGTATCTGTACTGCATCCTGACCACTCAGACCACTGACTCCAGCTGCCGTCTAGAACAGTGACAAGTATCTGTACTGCATCCTGACTACTCAGACCACTGACTCTAGAACAGTGACAAGTATCTGTACTGCATCCTGACCACTCAGACCACTGACTCCAGCTGCCGTCTAGAACAGTGACAAGTATCTGTACTGCATCCTGACTATACTCACACCACTGACTCCAGCTGCCGTCTAGAACAGTGACAAGTATCTGTACTGCATCCTGACCACTCAGACCACTGACTCTAGAACAGTGACAAGTATCTGTACTGCATCCTGACCACTCAGACCACTGACTCCAGCTGCCGTCTAGAACAGTGACAAGTATCTGTACTGCATCCTGACCACTCAGACCACTGACTCCAGCTGCCGTCTAGAACAGTGACAAGTATCTGTACTGCATCCTGACCACTCACACCACTGACTCTAGAACAGTGACAAGTATCTGTACTGCATCCTGACCACTCAGACCACTGACTCTAGAACAGTGACAAGTATCTGTACTGCATCCTGACCACTCAGACCACTGACTCCAGCTGCCGTCTAGAACAGTGACAAGTATCTGTACTGCATCCTGACCACTCAGACCACTGACTCCAGCTGCCGTCTAGAACAGTGACAAGTATCTGTACTGCATCCTGACCACTCACACCACTGACTCTAGAACAGTGACAAGTATCTGTACTGCATCCTGACCACTCAGACCACTGACTCCAGCTGCCGTCTAGAACAGTGACAAGTATCTGTACTGCATCCTGACCACTCAGACCACTGACTCTAGAACAGTGACAAGTATCTGTACTGCATCCTGACCACTCAGACCACTGACTCTAGAACAGTGACAAGTATCTGTACTGCATCCTGACCACTCACACCACTGACTCCAGCTGCCGTCTAGAACAGTGACAAGTATCTGTACTGCATCCTGACCACTCAGACCACTGACTCTAGAACAGTGACAAGTATTTGTACTGCATCCTGACCACTCAGACCACTGACTCTAGAACAGTGACAAGTATCTGTACTGCATCCTGACCACTCAGACCACTGACTCCAGCTGCCGTCTAGAACAGTGACAAGTATCTGTACTGCATCCTGACCACTCACACCACTGACTCTAGAACAGTGACAAGTATCTGTACTGCATCCTGACCACTCACACCACTGACTCCAGCTGCCGTCTAGAACAGTGACAAGTATCTGTACTGCATCCTGACCACTCAGACCACTGACTCTAGAACAGTGACAAGTATCTGTACTGCATCCTGACCACTCAGACCACTGACTCCAGCTGCCGTCTAGAACAGTGACAAGTATCTGTACTGCATCCTGACCACTCAGACCACTGACTCCAGCTGCCGTCTAGAACAGTGACAAGTATCTGTACTGCATCCTGACCACTCAGACCACTGACTCTAGAACAGTGACAAGTATCTGTACTGCATCCTGACCACTCACACCACTGACTCCAGCTGCCGTCTAGAACAGTGACAAGTATCTGTACTGCATCCTGACTACTCACACCACTGACTCCAGCTGCCGTCTAGAACAGTGACAAGTATCTGTACTGCATCCTGACCACTCAGACCACTGACTCTAGAACAGTGACAAGTATCTGTACTGCATCCTGACCACTCAGACCACTGACTCTAGAACAGTGACAAGTATCTGTACTGCATCCTGACCACTCAGACCACTGACTCTAGAACAGTGACAAGTATCTGTACTGCATCCTGACCACTCAGACCACTGACTCCAGCTGCCGTCTAGAACAGTGACAAGTATCTGTACTGCATCCTGACCACTCAGACCACTGACTCTAGAACAGTGACAAGTATCTGTACTGCATCCTGACCACTCAGACCACTGACTCTAGAACAGTGACAAGTATCTGTACTGCATCCTGACCACTCAGACCACTGACTCTAGAACAGTGACAAGTATCTGTACTGCATCCTGACCACTCAGACCACTGACTCTAGAACAGTGACAAGTATCTGTACTGCATCCTGACTACTCACACCACTGACTCCAGCTGCCGTCTAGAACAGTGACAAGTATCTGTACTGCATCCTGACCACTCAGACCACTGACTCCAGCTGCCGTCTAGAACAGTGACAAGTATCTGTACTGCATCCTGACTACTCAGACCACTGACTCCAGCTGCCGTCTAGAACAGTGACAAGTATCTGTACTGCATCCTGACCACTCAGACCACTGACTCCAGCTGCCGTCTAGAACAGTGACAAGTATCTGTACTGCATCCTGACTACTCAGACCACTGACTCCAGCTGCCGTCTAGAACAGTGACAAGTATCTGTACTGCATCCTGACTACTCACACCACTGACTCCAGCTGCCGTCTAGAACAGTGACAAGAATCTGTACTGCATCCTGACCACTCAGACCACTGACTCCAGCTGCCGTCTAGAACAGTGACAAGTATCTGTACTGCATCCTGACCACTCAGACCACTGACTCCAGCTGCCGTCTAGAACAGTGACAAGTATCTGTACTGCATCCTGACCACTCAGACCACTGACTCCAGCTGCCGTCTAGAACAGTGACAAGTATCTGTACTGCATCCTGACCACTCAGACCACTGACTCTAGAACAGTGACAAGTATCTGTACTGCATCCTGACCACTCAGACCACTGACTCTAGAACAGTGACAAGTATCTGTACTGCATCCTGACCACTCAGACCACTGACTCTAGAACAGTGACAAGTATCTGTACTGCATCCTGACCACTCAGACCACTGACTCTAGAACAGTGACAAGTATCTGTACTGCATCCTGACTACTCACACCACTGACTCCAGCTGCCGTCTAGAACAGTGACAAGTATCTGTACTGCATCCTGACCACTCAGACCACTGACTCCAGCTGCCGTCTAGAACAGTGACAAGTATCTGTACTGCATCCTGACTACTCAGACCACTGACTCCAGCTGCCGTCTAGAACAGTGACAAGTATCTGTACTGCATCCTGACCACTCAGACCACTGACTCCAGCTGCCGTCTAGAACAGTAACAAGTATCTACTGCATCCTGACCACTCACACCACTGACTCCAGCTGCCGTCTAGAACAGTGACAAGTATCTGTACTGCATCCTGACTACTCAGACCACTGACTCTAGAACAGTGACAAGTATCTGTACTGCATCCTGACCACTCAGACCACTGACTCCAGCTGCCGTCTAGAACAGTGACAAGTATCTGTACTGCATCCTGACTACTCAGACCACTGACTCTAGAACAGTGACAAGTATCTGTACTGCATCCTGACTACTCAGACCACTGACTCCAGCTGCCGTCTAGAACAGTGACAAGTATCTGTACTGCATCCTGACCACTCAGACCACTGACTCTAGAACAGTGACAAGTATCTGTACTGCATCCAGACCACTCAGACCACTGACTCCAGCTGCCGTCTAGAACAGTGACAAGTATCTGTACTGCATCCTGACCACTCAGACCACTGACTCTAGAACAGTGACAAGTATCTGTACTGCATCCTGACCACTCAGACCACTGACTCTAGAACAGTGACAAGTATCTGTACTGCATCCTGACCACTCAGACCACTGACTCTAGAACAGTGACAAGTATCTGTACTGCATCCAGACCACTCAGACCACTGACTCTAGAACAGTGACAAGTATCTGTACTGCATCCTGACCACTCAGACCACTGACTCCAGCTGCCGTCTAGAACAGTGACAAGTATCTGTACTGCATCCTGACCACTCAGACCACTGACTCTAGAACAGTGACAAGTATCTGTACTGCATCCTGACCACTCAGACCACTGACTCCAGCTGCCGTCTAGAACAGTGACAAGTATCTGTACTGCATCCTGACCACTCAGACCACTGACTCTAGAACAGTGACAAGTATCTGTACTGCATCCTGACCACTCAGACCACTGACTCTAGAACAGTGACAAGTATCTGTACTGTAGACTGAGAAATAAGCTAATCATTCTAACCTTACAAGTAAAACCTAGGAACCTTCGGCTTGACAGGTTGTTGTCGGTCATTCTCTCCTTGCCCGAGCTAAACTTAAGGGTCTGATACTGAATGAAGCAAAACCAAACAGTAGTTGGTTGCTTGGCAAAGTTATCTCATATTGACTCGTACATCATTCAAACCAAGCTGTGACTGTGTGACAACCACTACTTGTGAAAATACTACTTAAGTGTGTGTCAAGATTTAAAGTGTCGAGGTCCGTTAATCCCCTAATGGAGGTTCAGTAACTGAGTTTGACGAGCCTACGCCAGGGGATTTATCGACCTTGCTTAAGTATCCACCAATAACAATCACGTTCTGCATATATCATTTACACTCATTTTTACGTGAACACACATTTACAAAAATAATTGCAAATTTTCAAGTTTGGCTGCTGCAATCTTAATAAGGAATCAATCCAAATTAAATTATTACTCCCTGCCCAATGATATGAGCAGGCCAGAAAAGGAAGCAGTTTTATATTGGATAGTAAGACAAAAGAATGGCTGAAAAAGCCATCTTGGCACAAGAAGGAAAAAAAAAAAAAAAAATTATTTCTCAGGCGTACCAATAATGATGTAATTAATATTACCATCCTCGTCGGCGCACGCTAGGCCCGTACACGCTTGAGAGTCTAAACCCTTTCCTTGGCAGTCGACGTCTGGGGTGGACGGTCGCGGGTTGGTACAACTGCGCGTGCGGTAATGCAAGCCGGGGCCACATTTGGCTGAGCAGACAGTCCAAGTAGCCCAGTTGGTCCAACCTCCTCGTACTGGCGGAACAAGACAAACGCAACATTGCCTTGTTTCAAACATTTTCTCAACCTTATAAGATAACTTGGTTCATTCATAATTTATAATTTTTTTTTAAACTTCACCTATATTTCATCGCTCTCTCTGTCTCTAGATGAGTCCTATACTTTGTATCGATCAAACGAATCAAAATGCCAACGCATTTAATAGTTTCAATATCATACTTTAACGTACTTAAAACGATAACACAAAGTATTAATTAATGTGTCAAAGACGTTTTTTGAACGGAATCGTTTTAACATTTTTGGCTATATCATTTATCTTCTGCGAGAACCAGAGTTCCTTGCTTTTTCAGAGTCCTCGACTATTATCTCCAACCCGAGTAATTTCTGCTGAATCTCGGTAAAACTAAAACCTAACGAGCTGTCTGTGTTTGAGTATAATACGAAGAAGCTTACCAGGGCACCCGACATTCTGCTTCACACAAAGCAGGGAGATCCAATAGTCCATCTAGAACAGAAGACAGAAGACACGCTCTCTTGTGATGGATTCTGGTAATAATAAATAAATACATTCGTATTTATAGAGTAATAATAGTTTGTATACTGCGCTACATTAGCTACCCGCTTAGGTAGAGATGATTTACAGTGAAATTAACAATAACACATGATTATGCAAGAAGGCATACAAGTCAAACTAACATAGGCCTACATTGGCTAAGAACAAAGATTGTTGAGAGTACTAAACAACTGAATGTTTAAATAAATTAGGTGGCTCATAAGTAGGCTAGTTTTGCAATGACTTGGATATCTTTGCTATTTTTGAGGATTGTATTACCAAAAGTTATAAATGAAAACTTTAACTTTATAACTAGACCATTCTTTAATTTTAATAGCTGTACTAGCTGTATATTGTAATCCTTGGCTAGATTAGTGTGGTAATATTGTAGATTAGTTTAGTTTCAGAACAGTTAGATTAGTATCAGACTACCTTCAATAGTCCCCTGTACAATTTCTATGCATATCAGTTTACGTAGTGTGAGACTGAGAGTAAGATCAGGGTAACAGGATAGACAGGATGTCACCTACGGCTCCTTCCTGCAAGACGCTCTCGACCGTCTCGTAGCCGCAAGTGTTGGTCAGACATCGGTCGGCAAGGGCGGGAAACCGTTCGTGGACGACTTTGATTAATTCGTACTGTGAGCTGCGTAGTGGATCTCCCAACACCATCGTTTCGTATTCCTCGGGGGAGCAGCCTCAACACGGCAACAAGAGAGAACAGTACTTTGTTTTCTTCACTGTTTTTCCTATATCTCATTGTATTTGTAGTTTTATTTATTGACCAACTTTGTAAATCAATTTAATAGGACAGACATTAAATACAAAGGAAAATGCTACAGTTTTTGTTATTTCCTTTAGTACTTTGAGGAGCAGGAAACATTATTGTTATTACTAGGATTAGTTTGTGTAAATGTGATCTATTTCGTCTGTGGAAAATGGTCAAAGGTTTTATAAGTTTGCTTTTTTTTAATCTTGAGAGCTACAGGTAGGCTAAATGTCTCGTTTCCATCCAAACATATTAATTAAAATGTCTTCTGGTTTGTATGGGTACATACGTAATGACACCACACAATACTGTGTCTCGGTTGTTGTGCAATGGTTTCTTATGTAGGTGCACAGGATATATTGTAAACTAGTCCCAACAAAAGTATTCGCATACCGATCTCAGGTCATAGTCTACCCTCTTTCAACCGAGCCAATTGAAAGAAAATCAACAGATAACTGGCATTCTTTCACACATTCGTAAATGCATGGTTCGGCTTAGTCGAGTGCACAGGCGGTTTGGCCACACCCATCGTTACAGGTAACCAACGGAAGGTTTTAAATTATCCCCAATGGACTTGTTTACATCAGATGATAGGAATTTTCGAAGTAGAAAATTAAGTTGTCACCTTGAACTCGGCAGTGTCTTAAGCATCAGAATACTTTTGTTGGGACAACTATATGAATATTGTGTAAAGTATGTGTATTATTATGAGGTAATATGGGCACCTATCATGCCATGCGGTATAGCTATGACCCCTGGACGTGGCGCTACCTGGTAACTGGCAGGACCTTGTCTCACTCGCTGGCCCCCGGCAGTAGGAGCCCCCCAGCTGGGGCTCGGGGTTGTCGCAGGTCCGATATCGTCTCTGCAACCCCGTCTGACCACACTCCCCGTGACACTTCTCCCAGGGTTGCCACGGCGACCAACTCCCGTCCACCGGACAGTCTTGGTCTGCTCGCATCTTCAGGGCCCATTCCAGACGCTTGATGGCATCGCCCTGTACCACAGCTGCAAGCACAACAAACACTCTTAATCTATGTCTTGACACTCCTGCTCAATGACAATAGGTGGACAGAATGACAAACATTGGGCTCACCTGCTTTTCCATATCTGTTTAACAACACTATGTAGAGAAAGAGTTTTAGAAAAAACATCTTCTTTATAATTCCACACATTTTGTATGCGGTTGTTACCATGGATATAGTGTGTCGACGCATAAATTATGTGTTGCTTGTATACAACAAAGTTTTGTAATAATTAAAAATGAAATCTCAACAATGGTATGTTCAAAAATCAAATTATGTTTGGATTGAATGTTTTTATTAAGACAACTATGTGGCCTCTGCCTACGTACTGCCAATTTGCTAAATTAAAACCAGCCCCTCACAATTTCAGTTTATCAGCTGCAAAAAAAATTAAGTCTTATCTTAATTGAGTAAAACTATTCGCAATGTGTATTTATCTAGGATTATCATCTATGCACACTTAGTGATTTAAAAAACTTCCCAAAATTGAAAGCATTGCCAGACTACAAAGGATTGCAGAATCAAATCATGGTTCAAGCCAAATAAAAATATTAGAAGATATGCTGCCACTTACGATACATGTTATATGTTTATGTAGGCCGGAATCAATCGACCTTTTGAAAGGCATAATATCTGGAATTAAAATCAGATAGGAGAATAAAGCTCCAACCTCAATTGTCAGCATCGGAATTGGGATCAAATCGTACATTTGCTCATGCTAAATCATTACGACATTATGATGATATTGTAAACAACGCCATAAAAACCATTAAGTTAACTTTTTTCACGGTTTCCGGATTGCAATGGCAATGCCGACAATTGTGGTTGGGGCTTTGTGGCTACAGTTACGAACGATCTGAAGCTATATACGTAGAATCAAGTTGAAAATGAACTCTGTAGTGCCAAGAGAAAAATGAACAATCACAAAAATCAACAAAGTAGAATACTTCTTGACTAATTCATATAAAAGTACTAAGTAGTGCACTTGCCAAAACATTCGTATAAATTTGCAGTACAGTGAAACTTTGATTTTACGTACCTTGAAGCAACGAATTCCCTGATGTCAAGGATTTTTTTCCTGGTCCCAGATAGTATAGTTAGTATCTCATAACAACGTTCTTTGATTTTACAAATTCCTTGAATTAACGAATTTTTTTTTTCAAAGTTTCACTGTAGGCCTATTCAAAATTTAAAAAAAAATTACTTTTCAAAATGTTTGTGAATCACTCTAACTTGGTTATTCCCTGTCACTCATTTGTCTATGGCGATACAGTACATTATATAAAGTGGTGTTACTTCAAAACCAGAAATAGTATTACGAGTGATATATAGATGCAGTTCATGTTTGAGCCTAGTTTTATTCTCGAAACTTATTTGAGTAACTGCCAATAATAAATAACTGTAATAAGTGCAGGAATTTGCCTCGCATTAAAAATGGTAAGTAGTTATAGAGCATGACTTTCAGCAAGATTAGTTTTATGAATATAAATCCACAATATTGCCTCTACACTACCAGCAGTGTCTTTGATGCATTTTGAAGTACCACTGCCCTTTTCAACAGGTGGCAGAAAGTCTCTATTTTTCTGTTTATGTTCCCTTTTAAATTTATCAAGTTGTTGCTTCATCAATCAATCAATTAATCAATCAATAGTCGATTTGCTACTATACATGTTTCAAATCATATAGGGTCAAACTTTATTTTCAAAACTTCCTATTTAGTATTTACCTGTTACTGTAATATGACTATAGTACTGTCTAAAACAATTATTCTAACAGTGTAAATTGTTCATTCAAGCTCCAATGATTATATTAAAGAAAAGTTATGTCAACTGAGTAGACCCACACTTTAAAATCAAATCTACCTCAATAGCTCAAGCCTCGATTTAGACACGGGATATTGTTGCACCTTTTGACAGCTCGAAGAACTAACGGCCATCCAGCGTGAGGTGTGACGGCCGGTTACCAACGGTTTTGTTATAAAACTTGAATGAGAACAATATGCTCACGGCTAAACTGGCTTCTCCCCAAATAGGACATCCCAACAATTCAGGTGGCTGCAATGTAAAGGATTGGCATACACTGATGTGTGGGGATACCTAGTTTGTAAGATAGGCCTACAGATCCGTCCTTGAGTTTATTTTCACTTGACGCCCTGTCGCAACTGCCCCTTCCTCACGGCTCATTCATATTTTAGTTTTGAATTTTGACTCTTTACTGTTGGAAACCTAACGAATAACACTCCAAACATGTATTTGTTTTTATTAAAAGGTAAAAGTCTTTATGATAAAGTCTCTTATCAACAGTGCTTACAGTAGCCGACATTTTGACGGACTAAAGCCACAATCTATTGAATGTATGTAAATCAGCATTTGATTTACATCCAGTGGAACGCTAGTATTTCCGTTTCCAACCAAAGGTAGCATCACAGTCTGGGTCCGAGGTAGAATTTGCCCAGGATGACTCTGCCAATCGTAAGAGCCAACCATTTATTCCCTTAACCTCTGTGAATGTTAAGTCTTCCTCCCAATTGTTCCTTTACGTCAATCACTCTCCGAGATCATTTGACCTAGCTGACCACAAATAAGAACAAAACTAGACCATAAATCTATTTTTAGGATTGAGGCTGGATCTGGTTGACCAGATCCAGCATGATGGCATAATAGCCAAATGTGGGCATTTGAGAAGAAGAAGAAGAAGGATTGAGGCTTGTGCTCGAGGATGTATTATTAGTAGACATACTTCTAACAGAATAGATTGCAAGTTCACTTAACTCGCAAGTCGGAGTAAGTAAATGTTAGCGTAAATGCAACTTTGATAGTGTACAACTACGTACACACAATGTGTGACTACTGACTATGCAATAAGACTTCACATAAACACTATGAACTTCGTAGACATTTGGCATGAAACTTCAGAATCTTAATTTAAATAGACCTACTTAAATTTAACCAATTACTAATCCTTTTCGTGGGTCATTAACAAACAGCCTTGTGAACAGCGCTGGTGTGTGTGTGCACGTAAAGCACTAGAAAAGAACCAACTCGAGTAGAGCGTTGAATGTACATCGTGTGTTTAGCCACCTGGGGGCAGGTTGCCGGTACCGCCTTCACTTGATTCTCTTGACCAACGCACGCAGTTTGCAGTTTGCTAGCTATCCTTGAGATCAAGTGGTGACTAGCCGCCACATTCAAATGCATAGTTTGGTTCTCTCTGTTCTCTCTGTGCTAGGAGTTCTGTGGTACCTACTGCGGTTGAAAAGGTCGGCGAAGGTCAAGCCGCCAGCCGTGCATGTGGCAGTGACGACAGCTGATCCAGTCGCTCCGGCAGACGAGCGAGCGGCTACGTCACAGGTCGGGTTGGACAACCTGGCGATGACTGTCGATGAGCCGGAAAGCTGTACGCTGCATCTAGCGCAGCCCGCTCCCCGGGTGTTGTACTGCCGGCCGGCATGTCAGCTCGTTGGACAATAACTTGTCCCCCCCCCCCCCACCCCCTTAACCTGATGGAAGAAAACAACAAAATCAGACCAGAAGAGCAATGATATATGTACAACATGATACAATTCAATTGGGCTCATGATTAGATTACCATACGATACCACTGGGCATTGAAATTTAAATACAGAGTAATGATAGTTAGTAAACTAAATTATTGAATAATAAGAATAATAATCTTTATTTCACATGAGACTCTAAGTCAGTAAAGTAAAACACAGCCAAACGTGGAGAACTATGGAAAACTGTCATGGCATGCCTACTTCTGAGAAATAATGTTATAACAACATGTTTAATGTAATTAAGATAAATTTGAAATAATTAATCATAGGCCTAGTAAGAATTCAAATGCACACCTTAGGTAGGCCTAGGCCCTAGGCCCAGGTAGCCTAAAAGCAAGCATTTATAATTTTGTAGACCCTAGGCCTAATGCTGATTCGACATAAAATGTCAATTAGGCCTAAGATAAATGCTAGTGGCAAGGAAAATCATGTACGAAGCCTGGGGCCAGGTTCAAGATTTCAAGTATACATATGCGAATCAGTAAGCAATAGGCCTAGGCCTATTCAAAATATTACGAAAATGTATAAAAGTAAACACTTAGGCCTAGGCCTAGCCTAGGTTAGGCTACATGATTGTACACCATAGATGAGGGCTTCGTCCAAAGAAGATTCACGGACACTCTCACCCAATGCTCTCACCAAGCTTAAGATAATGACTGTGTCAACGCTAAGTTTACCGAAAACCGTGTTTCACACGCAAGAAGTGAGGTTAGAAACGATGTAAACAAACCCATTTCGGTAGGCCTACGCTGTTCACAGAAAGTTAACTCTAGTTTCACGAGCACTTATTTGGTATATTTTAGAGTAAATTGAGCTTATAACGCACACGTCTATTCGTGAAGGAAGTCAGCTTAGAATGAACGAGAAGAGACGCGTCCAGAGCAACCGTTTAGACAACTACGCGCGTTCCTTGTTGTCTGTCTGAAATGAATAGGCCCACAATCTAGGCTACCACTATCAACCCTGGTGGGCCGAGAAATGCAGGCGAACACTTGATAAGGTGCATTGAGTACTGCCTACAGAGCTAGCAGACAGTAGGTTTCTAACGACATCTTCTGTACGCAAAGCCGTAAGACACAAACTCGGAATGAATAAAGTGGGAAAATACCCAAACAACACCGAAGTTGGCTGGAACAGCTGATGTCATGTGGTGTGAACATAGCGTCGTGGTTTTAGTCTGTGGACTAGGGAGGCAATCATGTCGGTAAAGTAGTAGTACTATCAATATTGAGCTGACTTTCACTGGCGGTGGCGCGCAGATCGACAGAGCTTGGAACTTTTTTCGACCTATCGAATTTACTCTATGCAATCGACTGTTGCTACGATCCGCGAGATTTGAAAGAAGGGAAGTTGCTTGGAGAGATAGATAGTTATTTGCGCTTAACGTCTCATATTTTTGCAACTTGGCTAATCTAGACGATGAGTGGGTAAAACGTGAGATTGAAATAGAGGGCTGTTTGGAGGAAAGGGGCAAGTGCATAGGGTGCCGGCGGCACGTACTTCTGTCCTGCTTTTTATTCAAAATTAGAGATTTTGTGTTTTTCAAACTTTACGCGTACTATTTCACATCCCTTTCTTTATTAACGTATGGGGTGTAATAACTTCATCAAGACGGGTGCACACGACTTAACTGAGTTGGCCAACTCATTAGCCCAACTTCGTCAAAAACAACATTACTTGTGGAGTATTACTTTGAGTTTTATTAATTTTCGTATTCCTTAAATAATAACACTTCTTAAATTATGTAATTAAGATAACTATAATTGGAGGTGTAGGTTAAAGTAACGACACCAATAAAGTTGTGCACAAAGTTGGTGGGTTTTAGAAATCCTATCTTGCAATGCTATTTGGAAATAAGTTTAGATCAGACGTGTGCACCCGTCCATAGGTTATATATCTTGTGTGGAAATATTAAAGAAGTTGTTACATATTTACTCGCTTTGTCCGGAACGAATGCGGACATCGAGCTTGGGTTTTCCTAATGAACACTATGTGGAGTGATGAGAAAAATCGGCAAGATCTATCCACAATGAAACAATAAAATCTATGGTAAT
The DNA here is from genome assembly GCA_945910005.1 of Isoperla grammatica. NCBI lineage: Eukaryota > Metazoa > Arthropoda > Insecta > Plecoptera > Perlodidae > Isoperla > Isoperla grammatica. The sequence goes on from OX246744.1 coordinate 40,740,775, forward strand.
TCTAAAAACTCACAGGTTGACGATTACTGGCCACCCATGCATTAAATAATATCTATTAGAATTTAGATCATAGTAGAGTAGCTGTATACTTACATGTAAATGCTATTTTGCATGACTAGATAAAATATTCAAGCCTTAAAAGGGGAACGGTTTCTCTTCCTTGCTTCTATGGACTGCACGCCATTGAGACATGTACAGGCTGTGCAAAGAAGGATGAAAGCCTACAAATCCGTGCATAGCCGTGGCGAAAATAACACATTTAAATTAGTTTAAAGCATAATTACGTACTATTTGAAGCATGCACCAACAAAATTGGAAAGTTACAATGATAGGTAACATAAACAGTGATCTTTGTAGACATTTTATTAGAAAAAACATAAAGTCTGTCTTCCTTGCAAATACCAGGCCCAGTAAATATATTATAAATAAGGTAATGATAGGGCACAACGTATGGCGTTTTACCATAAGAAAGATCATGACAATTTATAACATCATCGTTATTCGAGGTTTATGTTTTTGTGGTTAATTTAGCAAACTAGGCGTGATTGTTGATTGAAAAAATAAATCGCATACTTCCGTTATTGCAAATCAGCGTAGAGAAACACTCATGTTGAGAAAACTTAAAGTCGATCGATGATAACTGCACATGTAATATAAAGCATTCAAATTGTATGTACTGCAAGTTGAGATTAAGCTTGTGAATATTGTAGAAAAAAATATGCCCCTACCGCTATTAGTTTTTTATTTATTGAGTGTTGAAATGCGTTGGAATTCCCTATGTTATACATTGTAACTGAACAAAAACCTACACTTTCAATCGTATAACTTTGCGTAGCACCTTCAAAAAGTAATATATTGTAACAAATTTTCGTCCTAAATGTAGATAACTTCATGACTAACATGAATACGTTTGAAAAAGATGATCGAACGCAATCTGTTTTCGAGATATTTGCGCTGGTGTGTCAATTTTACCTCAAATCTACTCAAATTAGAAACTATAAATATACTTTATAAATAAAAAAAAATATATAATTTCAAGAAGTTCAGTATTAAATGCTACTCACATGTAATAATTCTTGAAATTCATAATTTAGAATAAAAAAAAGTATTTTTTCATGTCCATTTAATTTGAATAGTTTAGTTGTTGTATTGAATGGGTAGTTCACTTCATCGATCGACTTTAAATTTGAGCAACTCTACTTAAAATATATATTTTCGGGTTATCGCAATTTAAGAAAAACAAATTGGGTAAAGCTTGCGGATAGGCGATCAGGTTAAGAACACAATTTTTTCTTATAAAAACAATAAAGTTGTGTTACTTATCATCAATCCCATCAATCACAAATCAATCATCAACAGTTTCTGATTTGGACACTTGGATGCACTACTGTTCCTTGTTTCTTCCAAAAGTCACTGTATAATAATCACACCTTCATTGTCATCTGCATTGTACCGACCCCTCTCTGTTGTCCCATGCTAGGCTGTCTAGCGCTAGGCAACGTGCACTTCTTATAATGCAGTGAGTGGGGTTCGAGTACGCGTGTCAATTTTTAAGCTCGCAGTTTCCGAAGGAAGTAGGTAAATATCTTAAGTTATAATTATAATATCAATATATAATAACATATATCTGCAACCCTTGTTAGTTAGTAACTGGATTTTTGTGAAAGTTGTGTATAATAAAATAAAGCCAACTTCAAATAGTACTTTGCATAACGAGAATGACGGTATAAAATTTGGGTCAAAGGATGACATATATCAAATGAAAGCTTGCGACGAGCACTTTTAAAAAAATCATGATATATCTCTGGCAAATCCAGCTTTCTATGTCAAAATCAGGGTCAAGGGTCAAATTTGTAATTTTTTTAATAATTGAAAAATGTTTGCAAGTTCAAAAATACACTTTTAGTAAGGTAAATGTATTATATTTCTTTTAAAAAAAATTAAATCACACCTTACCTTTTTTGACCTTGATTGGGGTCAATTTTCTCAAAATGGGTATTTTCTAAAATTTTCTTCGATTTATTGCCCAATATTCATTATATCAACGTACTTACTCATAAATACGTAAAAATGAATGGTTCTTATTGTTATCACATTGCTTGCACTGTATTCATTTAAAATGGCGGCAGGGGCGGATCTAGCCTTGATTTATGGGGGGGGGGCGGTTTCATGGAAGGCGATTGCCAATTATTATAGGGGGGGGGGGGGGGGGCTTAAGTGCCTGCTATATATATACAAGTTTTGGGGAGTAATTTGTACATTATGTTTAATTTAATCAATCACATTTTCAAAACATACTTTACTTCAGTCAATACTGACATTGTCAGATTTTGGTGAAGCAATAACATAGTTGTCACTAATGTTGATGTATAAACGAAGAACACACGTAATTTTTTTTTATTTTGAGATAATTACGGAAGTTTCAGGGGTGTCATTCGGAAATAACGTAATTTCACACTAAGTATCGATTTGTAAGTGAACCTGAGAATATTAATTTAATTAGATTCCTTTTTATTAATCTCATTTACATCTTCTTTAAGGATATATAAACAAACGTGCGTGACATACCACAGATTTTGAGATAATTACAGAAGTTTAACGGGCTGTCAGTGGAAAATTACCTAATGTTACACACAGTAGCGATTTTTAAAAGAACCAGAGTACCCCTATATTCATTTAATTTGATTCCTGCCAATTAATTTCAATTAGATCTTGTTTAATCACATATAAACATACCTGCGTGACATACTACAGATTTGGGGATAATTACGTAAGTTTAACGGGCTATCATTCGAAAATTACTTAATTTCACACATAGTAGCGATTTGTAAAAGAACCTGAGTATGGCATGCGCATACTTCTCTCTTACTCTCATCCACTCGTTGCTCAGATCTCCTTCTGCCGTGGTTTTCTATCCATAGCCGCATGGATTAGGAACATCAGGGTTGACTTCCAAGCAACGTATCTCTGTTTGGTAGATAGCTTGAAGTCGCAGGATATGAAGCAGTAGACAATCGTTACAAGGTGGTAGCTGATTAGACTTGATATCAACACACGTTACTTCTAAAAAGCTCGTAGCGTAGCTGGTTGACGCATGACAGAGTCGTGGTCAAAGAGCAGAGTTTACAGACAAACTCTTCGATTTTTTTTTAATGACATCGATAGAAACTCTCCAGTCCTGACCCATCAAGTGCTTGGCTTGACAAAGAAATGCGGGTGTTTTCTAATGATATTCAAAGTTCTCTTTTTCCCTTTACCACTGAATGAGCTCACTCAGGCTGGAACTCATTAGTCGTCCCCTACACCAAGATGCGTCCGTTGTTAACAAGGTAACAGTTTCTTGCATGTTATTTCCAATACAGAAAACATATCCATAGCAACATTGGGTGCCTCTAGGTGTAGTGGCCGACTATGAATTCCAACCTTTGTCACAACCAGTGCATGGAGGTCAGGAAGGGTATTACATACTTCGAATCTCAACGAACTCGCTAGTTTTTACACATTGAATTGTGTTCGATTTTTGGTGGTCAAGCGTCCACCAGCTGCGCTACGAGCTTTTAGAAGTAAATCTGATGATATCAAGTCTAATCAGCTACCACCTTGAAACAATTGTCTTTACTGCTTCATAACCTGTGGCTGCGAGCTATCAACCAAACACGATCTATAGATAGGTTGCTTGGAAGCCAACCCTGATGTTCCTGATTCGTGTGGCTATGGATGGAAAACCACGGCAGAGGGAGATCTGAGCAACGAGTGGATGATTGGAGCTCCAGTACCTTTGACCGTTATGGATCTTCTAGCCTGTAACTGTTGCCGTGTTTGCAAGATGCCGACATGTGAGTGTTTGGCCAATCAACTAAAGTGTTTCACCCTTGTAAGCTGAAGGATTGTAAAAATACCAGTACCAGTAGCCAGCATGAGAATTCCAGTCAGTCAGAAGGTAATTAATCTGATGACTTTGACAGTGACTGCTAAGGTGTAATTAAGGCCAGTGTAGGGCACAATGCCCTCTTTGGCCTGATGAGTGATGATTGATGAATGATAATGAGGAAGGGAGGAGGGGAAGCCGCCTGTACCGGCACGTAGCCTACTTCTTTCGAAAAGTACCAAGGGGACCATCGGCTTTACGTCCCATCTGAAAGGACGGTGTAACTTTGGCCAGTCATATGGGTTCCTCCACTAACCTGGACTGCCGAGCAGTTGACGAGAAAAACGAAGCTGTAACACAAGCTTTCTAACCCTCCAATCTGCTCTAACCAACGGTAACTAGTGTTTCAGAGGTAAGTGGTCACCCATCCACCTCCTGACCTAGCCCGAGGTTGCTTAACTTCGGTGTTCGTATGGAAACCGGCTAAGCGACCGCGGATAAACCGTTGGCTTAAGGTAGATATAACATAATACTATCATATCACGTATCTTAACATAGTCCGGCTCTTTTCTAACAATGTGTTTTGTTACAGTAGCACACTAATTCAAGAATATCCTGATTACTGAAGATATTTATTAAAAATTCAGTAATAAACTTAAATAGTTTAAAAGTTATATGACAATTACATTCTCTTACGATTAATACATAATATTATTATTCGTTATGGCAATTGCAATTAAAATTCTACGTCTTTAGTTTACCCACAAGTAATATTTTAGTTACAAGACCTAGTTTGACGATACTTACCTATTGACCATTGACCGCCATTTTGAATGAATACCATGCAAGCAAAGGGATAACAATATGAACTATTCATTTTAACATATTTATGAGTAAGTACGTTGATATAATGAATTTTGGCCAGTAAATCGAAGAAAATTTTAGAAATTACCCATTTTAAGGAAATTGACCCCAATCAAGGTCAAAAAAAAGTCGCGAGTAATTTAATTTTTTTTTTAAGAAATATAATACATCTGCCTTTCTAAAAGTGTATGTTTAAACTTGCAAACATATTTCATTATTTAATTAAAATTATTAAAAAATTACAAATTTGATCTTTGACCCTGGTTTTGACATAGAAAGCTGGATTTGCCAGAGGTATATCATGGTTTTTTGAAAAGTGCTCGTTTTAAGCTTTCATTTGATATATGTCATCCTTTGACCCAAATTTTATACCGATCAGGCCTTTTTCGAGCGTTATGCAAAGGACTAAAATTGTGAATGCCTGGAACATAATGATTGGAATAAAATGAAATAAATCAACTTCTTTAACTGTAGGTCACCATGAAGAAAACTTCGTGTGATTAAATATTTGTAAAAAATATATAAATAATAAATATTAAAATATAAAAATTGTTAAAAATATAATATTTATTTAAGAAATTGTTATTTATTATTTGTGTAAATATTTTGACTTGATCATATTTTTTAAGTTTCCTGTCAATATGTTTCAGTCGAAACACTGGGTTGCGGAGCACCATGATAATGGCGGAAAATAGCATCTCACAGTGATCCTCGACCAATAAATGCCAACAACATGACCAACGAGTGCCAACAAACGATCGTCCAGTGCCAACAACTCGATCGTCGAGTGCCAACAACTCGATTGTCGAGTGCCACCAACTTAACCAACGAGTGCCAACAACTTGACCATCGAGTGCCAACAACTCGATCATCGAGTGCCAACAACACGATCATCGAGTGCCATCAACTTGACTATTGAGTGCCAACAACTCGATCATTGAGTGCCAACAACTCGACCATTGAGTGCCAACAACTCTACTATTGAGTGCCAACAACTCGATCATCGATTGCCAACAACTCGATCATCGAGTGCCAACAACTCGATCAACTTGACCATCGAGTGCCAACAACACAATCATCGAGTGCCATCAACTTGACTATTGAGTGCCAACAACTCGATCATCGAGTGCCAACAACACGATCATCGAGTGCCATCAACTTGACTATTGAGTGCCAACAACTCGATCATTGAGTGCCAACAACTCGACCATTGAGTGCCAACAACTCGACTATTGAGTGCCAACAACTCGATCATCGATTGCCAACAACTCAATCATCGAGTGCCAACAACTCGATCATCAAGTGCCAACAACTCGATCATCGACTGCAAACAACTTGACCAACGAGTGCCAACAACTCGATCGTACAGTGCCAACAACTCGATCACGACTGCCAACAACTCGACTATTGAGTGCCAACAACTCGATCATCGAGTGCCAAAAACTCGACTATTGAGTGCCAACAACTCGATCACTGAGTGCCAACAACTCAACCATTGAGTGCCAACAACTCGATCTTCGAGTGCTAACAACTCGATCATCGAGTGCCAACAACTCCACTATTGAGTGCCAACAACTCGACCATTGAGTGCCAACAACTCGACCATTGAGTGCCAACAACTCGTTCATCAAGTGCTAACAACTCGACCATCTAGTGCCAACAACTTGATCATCGAGTGCCAACAACTCGACTATTGAGTGCCAACAACTCGTTCATCAAGTGCTAACAACTCGACCATTGAGTGCCAACAACTCGATCATCTAGTGCCAACAACTCGACTATTGAGTGCCAACAACTCGACCATTGAGTGCTAACAACTCGACCATTGAGTGCCAACAACTCGACTATTGAGTGCCAACAACTCGATCATCGGGTGCCAACAACTCGACTATTGAGTGCCAACAACTCGACTATTGAGTGCCAAAAACTCGATCATCGAGTGCCAACAACTCGATCATTGAGTGCCAACAACTCAATCATCGAGTGCCAACAACTCGATCATTGAGTGCCAACAACTCGCCCATCGAGTGCCAACAACTCGACCATTGAGTGCTAACAACTCGACCATCGAGTACCAACAACTCGACTATTGAGTGCCAACAACTCAATCATCGAGTGCCAACAACTCGACTATTGAGTGCCAACAACTCGATCTTCGAGGGCCAACAACTCGATCATTGAGTGCCAACAACTCAATCATCGAGTGCCAACAACTCAATCATTGAGTGCCAACACCTCGACTATCGAGTGCCAACAACTCGATCATCCAGTGCCAACAACTCGATCATCGAGTGCCAACAACTCGATCATCGAGTGCCAACAACTCGACTATTGAGTGCCAACAACTCGATCATTGAGTGCAAACAACTCGACTATCGAGTGCCAACAACTCGATCATCCAGTGCCAACAACTCGATCATCGAGTGCCAACAACTCGATCATCGAGTGCCAACAACTCGACTATTGAGTGCCAACAACTCGATCATTGAGTTCCAACAACTCAACCCTCGGGTGCCAACAACTCAATCATCGAGTGCCAACAACTCGATCATCGAGTGCCAACAACTCGACTATTGAGTGCCAACAACTCGATCATTGAGTTCCAACAACTCAACCCTCGGGTGCCAACAACTCGTTCATCCAGTGCCAACAACTCGATCATCGAGTGCCAACAACTCGAATATTGAGTGCCAACAACTCGACCATCGAGTGCCAACAACTCGACTATTGAGTGCCAACAACTCGATCATCGAGTGCCAACAACTCGATCATTGAGTTCCAACAACTCAACCCTCGGGTGCCAACAACTCAATCATTGAGTGCCAACAACTCGACCATCGAGTGCCAACAACTCGACCATCGAGTGCCAACAACTCGACTATTGAGTGCCAACAACTCGACCATTGAGTGCTAACAACTCGACCATTGAGTGCGAACAACTCGACTATTGAGTGCTAACAACTCGACTATTGAGTGCCAACAACTCGACCATCGAGTGCCAACAACTCGATCATCCAGTGCCAACAACTCGATCATCGAGTGCCAACAACTCGACTATTGAGTGCTAACAACTCGACTATTGAGTGCCAACCACTCGACTGTTGAGTGCCAACAACTCGACCATCGAGTGCCAACAACTCGACCATCGAGTGCCAACAACTCGACTATTGAGTGCTAACAACTCGACTATTGAGTGCTAACAACTCGACCATCGAGTGCCAACAACTCGACCATCGAGTGCCAACAACTCGACTATTGAGTGCTTACAACTCGACCATCGAGTGCCAACAACTCGACTATTGAGTGCTAACAACTCGACTATTGAGTGCTAACAACTCGACCATCGAGTGCCAACAACTCGACCATCGAGTGCCAACAACTCGACTATTGAGTGCTAACAACTCGACTATTGAGTGCCAACAACTCGACCATCGAGTGCCAACAACTCGACTATTGAGTGCTAACAACTCGACTATTGAGTGCCAACAACTCGACTATTGAGTGCCAACAACTCGACCATCGAGTGCCAACAACTCGACCATCGAGTGCCAACAACTCGACTATTGAGTGCCAACAACTCGACTATTGAGTGCCAACAACTCGATCATTGAGTGCCAACAACTCGACTATTGAGTGCCAACCACTCGACTGTTGAGTGCCAACAACTCGATCATCCAGTGCCAACAACTCGATCATCGAGTGCCCACAACTCGACTATTGAGTGCCAACAACTCGATCTTCGAGTGCCAACAACTCGACTTTCGAGTGCCAACAACTCGATCATCCAGTGCCAACAACTCGATCATCGAGTGCCAACAACTCGACTATTGAGTGCCAACAACTCGACCATCGAGTGCCAACAACTCGACCATCGAGTGCCAACAACTCGACTATTGAGTGCCAACAACTCGACCATCGAGTGCCAACAACTCGACTATTGAGTGCCAACAACTCGACTATCGAGTGCCAACAACTCGATCTTCCAGTGCCAACAACTCGACCATCGAGTGCCAACAACTCGACCATCGAGTGCCAACAACTCGACTATTGAGTGCCCACAACTCGACTATTGAGTGCCAACAACTCGATCTTCGAGTGCCAACAACTCGATCATCGAGTGCCAACAACTCGACTATTGAGTGCCAACAACTCGATCATTGAGTTCCAACAACTCAACCCTCGGGTGCCAACAACTCAATCATTGAGTGCCAACAACTCGACCATCCAGTGCCAACAACTCGATCTTCGAGTGCCAACAACTCGATCTTCGAGGGCCAACAACTTGACTATCGAGTGCCAACAACTCGATCATCCAGTGCCAACAACTCGATCATCGAGTGCCCACAACTCGACTATTGAGTGCCAACAACTCGACCATCGAGTGCCAACAACTCGACCATCGAGTGCCAACAACTCGACTATTGAGTGCCAACAACTCGACCATCGAGTGCCAACAACTCGACTATTGAGTGCCAACAACTCGATCTTCGAGTGCCAACAACTCGACTATCGAGTGCCAACAACTCGATCATCCAGTGCCAACAACTTGATCATCGAGTGCCAACAACTCGACTATTGAGTGCCAACAACTCGACCATCGAGTGCCAACAACTCGACTATTGAGTGCCCACAACTCGACTATTGAGTGCCAACAACTCGACTATTGAGTGCCAACAACTCGATCATCGAGTGCCAACAACTCGACTATTGAGTGCCAACAACTCGATCTTCGAGTGCCAACCACTCGACTATTGAGTGCCAACTACTCGATCTTCGAGTGCTAACAACTCGATCATCGAGTGCCAAGAACTCGATCATCGAGTGCCAACAACTCGACTATTGAGTGCCAACAACTCGATCTTCGAGGGCCAACAACTCGATCATTGAGTGCCAACAACTCAATCATCGAGTGCCAACAACTCAATCATTGAGTGCCAACAACTCGACTATCGAGTTCCAACAACTCGATCATCCAGTGCCAACAATTCGATCATCGAGTGCCAACAACTCGACTATTGAGTGCCAACAACTCGATCTTCGAGTGCCAACAACTCGACTGTTGAGTGCCAACCAATCGATCTTCGAGTGCCAACAACTCGATCATCGAGTGCCAACAACTTGATCATCGAGTGCCAAAAACTCGACTATTGAGTGCCAACAACTCAATAATTGAGTGCCAACAACTCGACCATCGAGTGCCAACAACTCGACTATTGAGTGCCAACAACTCGATCTTCGAGTGCCAACAACTCGACTATTGAGTGCCAACAACTCGATCTTCGAGTGCTAACAACTCGACTATTGAGTGCCAACAACTCGACTATTGAGTGCCACAACTCGATCGTCGAGTGCCAACAACTCGACTATTGAGTGCCAACAACTCGATCGTCGAGTGCCAACAACTCGACCATCGAGTGCCATCAACTCGACTATTGAGTGCCAACAACTCGATCATCGAGTGCCAACAACTCGATCATTGAGTGCCAACAACTCGATCATCGAGTGCCAAAAACTCGATCGTCGAGTGCCAACAACTCGATCATTGAGTGCCAACAACTCGATCATCGAGTGCCATCAACTTGATCTTCGAGTGCCAACAACTCGAGTATTGAGTGCCAAAAACTCGACTATTGAGTGCCAACCACTCGATCATCGAGTGCCAAAAACTCGATCGTCGAGTGCCAACAACTCGATCGTCGAGTGCCAACAACTCGATCGTCGAGTGCCAACAACTCGATCATCGAGTGCCATCAACTTGATCTTCGAGTGCCAACAACTCGAGTATTGAGTGCCAAAAACTCGACTATTGAGTGCCAACCACTCGATCATCGAGTGCCAAAAACTCGATCGTCGAGTGCCAACAACTCGATCGTCGAGTGCCAACAACTCGATCGTCGAGTGCCAACAACTCGATCATCGAGTGCCATCAACTTGATCTTCGAGTGCCAACAACTCGACCATTGAGTACCAAAACTCGATCATTGAGTGCCAACAACTCGACTATCGTGTGCCAACAACTCGACCATCGAGTGCCAACAACTCCACTATTGAGTGCCAACAACTCGATCTGCGAGTGCAAACAACTCGATCTTCGAGTGCCAACAACTCGATCTTCGAGTGCCAACAACTCGATCTTCGAGTGCCAACAACTCGACTATTGAGTGCCTAAACTCAACTATTGAGTGCCAACAACTCGACCATTGAGTGCTAACAACTCGACTATTGAGTGCCAACAACTCGATCATTGAGTGCCAACAACTCGACCATCGAGTGCCAACAACTCGACTATTGAGTGCCAACAACTCGATCTTCGAGTGCCAACAACTCGACTATTGAGTGCCTAAACTCAACTATTGAGTGCCAACAACTCGACCATTGAGTGCTAACAACTCGACTGTTGAGTGCAAACAACTCGATCATTGAGTGCCAACAACTCGACCATTGAGTGCTAACAACTCGACTATTGAGTGCCAACAACTCGATCATTGAGTGCCAACAACTCGATCATTGAGTGCCAACAACTTGACTATTGGTTTTCAACAACTTGATCTTCGAGTGCCAACAACTCGACCATCGAGTGCCAACAACTCGACTATTGAGTGCCAACAACTCGACTATTGAGTGCCAACAACTCGACCATCGATTGCCAACAACTCGACTATTGAGTGCCAACAACTCGACTGTCGAGTGCTAATAACTCGATCTTTGAGTGCCAACAACTCGACTATCGAGTGCCAACAACTCGACCATCGATTGCCAACAACTCGACTATTGAGTGCCAACAACTCGACTGTCGAGTGCTAATAACTCGATCTTTGAGTGCCAACAACTCGACTATTGAGTGCCAACAACTCGACTATTGAGTGCCAACAACTCGACCATCGATTGCCAACAACTCGACTATTGAGTGCCAACAACTCGACTGTCGAGTGCTAATAACTCGATCTTTGAGTGCCAACAACTCGATCTTCGAGTGCCAACAACTCGACTATCGAGTGCCAACAACTCGACTATCGAGTGCCAACAACTCGACTATCGAGTGCCAACAACTCGATTATCGAGTGCCAACAACTCGACTATCGAGTGCCAACAACTCGACTATCGAGTGCCAACAACTCGACTATCGAGTGCCAACAACTCGACTATCGAGTGCCAACAACTCGATCTTCGAGTGCCAACAACTCGACTATCGAGTGCCAACAACTCGACTATCGAGTGCCAACAACTCGACTATCGAGTGCCAACAACTCGACTATCGAGTGCCAACAACTCGATCTTCGAGTGCCAACAACTCGACTATCGAGTGCCAACAACTCGATCTTCGAGTGCCAACAACTCGACTATCGAGTGCCAACAACTCGATCTTCGAGTACCAACAACTCGACCATCGATTGCCAACAACTCGACTATTGAGTGCCAACAACTCGACTATTGAGTGCCAACAACTCGACTATTGAGTGGCAACAACTCGATCATTAAGTGCCAACAACTCGACTATTGAGTGCCAACAATTCGACTATTGAGTGCCAACAACTCGACCATTGAGTGCCAACAACTCGATCATCGAGTGCCAACAACTCGACCATCGAGTGCCAACTTTTTTCTTTTGTTAGGTTGGTCCTAGTTCCTTCAACTGGCATAGACAATGATGATATCCCGATGTGTTCATACTTTATGGTTATCTCGTGTTGTTAAAATGTTATTTTTTTATTTATTTGATAGGACACAAATACAGCCATAGGCCATTTTACATTGTGCTTGTAAACGTAATAATATTACTAAGCTATAAAACTAACTTAATTAACTAAACTAACATATTAACTAACAATACGTGATAACATGTGTACGAAACATGGGGTAATGAATAATTATTATAGTAAAAACAGAAGAATGTTTTAACATGACAAAAAACATAAGAGAGGAAAAAAAAAAAAAAAAAAAACTACATGGCTACAAGTCACACAAGAGGTTTGGCGTTAGTCATGAACTCCCGGCGGGATGAAAAAATGTCGAGGGTGGATGTGGTAAGTGAGTTGTAGGTGAAGGGTAAACGGTAGAAGAGGGAGCGTTTGATGATTTCAAGGCGAGGAATAGGTAAATGAAATAGTTGAGTCGATCTGGTTAGGTGGCATGGTACATGGAGGGAGAAAAGATTGATCAGAGGAGGTCGGAGATTGCCGTTAACAATTTTATGCAAAAACTTTAAGTCAGCCAGAGAGCGACGACTAGTTAAGGAGCGTAAATTAAGTGAAGACATTATTTCTACTTTTGACGTGTCCTGAAAGTTTGTGACTCGATGTTTAACAATTGAAAGAAAAAAAGACATAACACGATCCAACTTCTTCAAATTAGTCGGGGAAGACATGCCCCAAATCACAGAGCCGTACTCAACCACGGGTAGCACACATGCAGTGAAGTAGGTACGGAGTGCTATGACGTTACGAATTTCGGTGAAACGATACAACATTCCAAGAAGACGCATGGCCCTGGAGGTAACAGTATCAATATGATCTACAAACAGTAGTTTACCGTCTACAGTCACTCCAAGGTCACGCTGCCTCTCAACACGCTGAATCACTTCACCACCCAATTGATAGCCATGCAGAAGGGGGGCGCGGCGGAGAGTTATGGAAAGTATTGAACATTTCCTGGGGTTCGGCTTCATTTCCCAGTCGGTGCACCAGCGGTTAAATAGATCAAGTCCACGTTGAAGCATGATTACATCACTTGCATCCCGAATGCGTTTCATGAGTTTGCAGTCATCAGCATACAAAAGGAAGTCACAAATCCAGGAGTCAACGGAGTCTTGCATGTCATCCATGAAGAGTGTGAAGAGAAGGGGCCCAAGGACACTTCCTTGGGGGACCCCAGAGGTCACACTGACCCAGCCAGATTCGACCCCAGAAATGACGACGCGTTGAAGACGGTTTTCCAAAAAACTGGCAATGACTGCTAGGAAATTACCATGAATTCCAAAGCGATGTTTTATCTTATGTAGTAAATGTCTGTGACTCACCGAGTCAAATGCTTTCGCAAAATCGATGAATGCAACATCGAGTTGCTCCCCGGCCTCAACAGCAGACATTGCTTCATGTTGCAACATTACCAAGTTAGTCTGGCATGAATTACCTGGTAGAAAACCGTGCTGAATTTGAGATAGGTGTGGCAGTGTAAATGTAAGTAGTCGCTGGTGGATTATTCTCTCACAAATCGTGGACAGAATGGGAAGGAGAGAAATAGGCCTATAGTTTTTTACTTGTTTTTTGTCCCCCGATTTTAATATAGGGACCACGTTTGCCGTTTTCCAGCAATCCGGAAACACACCGCTAGAAAAATTTTTATTTTATTAAACAAGATGGACAATGGGAACGTTAGTTGGGAAACTGTGCGTTTGATAAAAATTGCACTAATGTTATCAGGGCCAGTTGCACGGTTCGGAGATAATTTAGTTATGAAATTGCGTATTTCCCTCTCATCGGTTGTAAGAGATGCGAGTGAGAAAGAACACTTGGTTTGTAGAGGCGATGTTATCGGATGGGTAGTAGGTACAGAAAAATTGCTTGCAAAGTGGTCATTGAACAGGGCGGGTCTTTGGTGTTCAGATGCAGTCACATCTTCAGAGTGCACTTCGAGGGGAATTCTTTCGGATTTTCTACGTGAATTAATAAGAGACCAGAACCTCTTCGGATAAGATGCAGTTTCACTAGTAATTTTGTCAGTGTAGTTTTTGTAGTCTGTCCTTGACAATGTTTTCGCTAGTTTCCGCGCATTCTCATACGCGAGGCGTGTGTGAGGAGTCAAGGAACTCTTCCACAGCTTCCAAGCTTGGTTTTTGTTATACAATGCTTGTTTGGTGCGGTCAGTCATCCAAACAGGAAACTTATTAGATTTAACTTTACGAGTGGGAACAAAATCAGTGATAATATTTTGTATCCATTCATTGAAAAGTTGAACTGCGTTGTTTACATCGAGTTCCTCGAATTGTCGCCAGGGGAGGGAATTTAAAGCACCAGCAATACCAGGCCAATTAGCCTTCCGCCAACAGCGGGTCGGTCTCCAAGGAGTCGAGTGGCGGCGCCGAGGGACAATGGCAGGTAGAGTGATTGACGTGTCCAAAGATTCGTGCTGTCTTGTTGTTCCTATTATACGTGTTTGTCGTAGCCTTACTGTTCCTATGTCCTACGTTTTAGGCGAGGCAACACGCTCACACCTTCATCATTCGATATTAAAACTACTGTAACCATGGTCTGTCTGTTGAATCAACTTTTGAAAATGAAATGTGATCAGTATAAAGTTTTCTATTACAATAAATATCTACTCAATATGTACATGAAAGTATTATGTAGGCCTAGTAGGTTAAATGATTGTTATTCTTAGTTCAATTTTCTAGAATTGTTTGTTGTTTGTAAATAATGTAATTATAAGTAAAGATTATTGTTTTATTAATATTGTTCTTACTCTGTTGGTGCCTCGTCGTGTGTTGCCCACTTGCTCAACGAATAACTGTGAATGTGTTGCCTCTAAAGTCTAAAGTGATATTTGCTCCAAACAAGCACGGCAGCTAATAGATGATTTCTATGTAGTATTTCTTGAAACCAGCCAAGAGTTTCAAATCTGCATTTACTATAGTTTGGTGAATTCTGACGTTAAGGCTGTACGTCCGCCTACCGCCTGAAACCTGCAATTGTGTCGGTTTTTTTTGCTTTATGGTGCTTTAAAATAATCGGAAAGTAAACCAAAATATGTCGTCAAAATATGCTCTTGTTCCAAGAACTTTCGGTTCCAAGTTAAACCATGGGCTTGTTATAGTAACTGCGTATTATTATGAGTCCATGGATAAACTACAGTTGATGTCGTAGCAAATGGTAGCCCTACCTATGTATTATGAATCAATATGTACTAGCAATGTATACCTGTATGGCCTTGGGATAACTCTGCCTGTCATACGAGGCAACCGAGTGAAGTCTTCGTCTGCCCCTCAGCCTCATCTTGATCCGTCTTAAGGTGGAAGGGTAGTTTCCCCATGAAAACCGCACAAACTTGAAGTGAGTTTATAATATCTTAAGAACGCTACACAATATTGAAAAAGTGATCAGTGAGCATGATGTGGTTTTGTTAAAAGTAAACACTGGTAGAAAGTTCAAAATATTTTTATGGTTACGGAAAAATTAAGCAATTTATTTACATTCAGGGCCTGGATTCACAAAGATGCCTAACTCAAAATTGTCCTAAGTTAGGCAAATCCAAACTAGATAAATCAAGATTAATCATCTCTGGGTATTAATACACATTCACAAATAACATATTATTAGTTAAAACGTTGATATTTTACTATATTTTATCTTTATGACATTGCAGAAAGTCATATGCGTGATTTATATAACTAAGATTTTCCTAAACTAGGACGTCTTAGCACTTAGGCACTTTTGTGAATCTAGGCCCTGGTACCAATGACAACATTCATGATTCAATTATTTGAAACTTTTTTAATCCAGCATTTAGTTCTTACGAATGTGTATTGTGCTCATTAACACTTTTTCACTACTTTGTAGCGTTATCAAGATATTACCAAACAGTTAATTCTGCAGAGTTTTTATAGTGAACCTACCCTTAGGCAGTAATCTACCTTATCTACTTGCACTTGTAACCACAGGGGGCACTTCTTACTTTCCATGGGGTGTAGCCTGCATTCGTGACAGATGATGTGTTGTGTCAACTCCCGCAACACTTCATTGTGTTATAGTGTACCTACCCTTTGGCAGTAATCTACTTGCACTTGTAACCATAGGGGGCACTTCTTACTTTCCATGGGGTGTAGCCTGCATTCGTGATAGATGATGTGTTGTGTGAACTCCTGCAACACTTCATCGTGTTATAGTGTACCTACCCTTTGGCAGTAATCTACTTGCACTTGTAACCATAGGGGGCACTTCTTACTTTCTATGGGGTGTAGCCTGCATGAATGACATATGATGTGTTGTGTGAACTCCAGCAACACTTCATTGTGTTAAAGTGTACCTACCCTTTGGCAGTAATCTACCTTATCTACTTGCACTTGTAACCACAGGGGCACTTCTTACTTTTTATGGGGTGTAGCCTGCATTCGTGACAGATGATGTGTTGTGTGAACTCCTGCAACACTTCATTGTGTTATAGTGTACCTACCCTTTGGCAGTAATCTACCTTATCTACTTGCACTTGTAACCACAGGGGTCACTTCTTACTTTCCATGGAGTGAAGCCTGCATTCGTGACAGATGATGTGTTGTGTGAACTCCAGCAACACTTTATTGTGTTATAGTGTACCTACCCTTTGGCAGTAATCTACTTGCACTTGTAACCACAGGAGGCACTTGTTACTTTGCATGGGGTGTAGCCTGCATTCG
Source organism: Isoperla grammatica (assembly GCA_945910005.1). NCBI lineage: Eukaryota > Metazoa > Arthropoda > Insecta > Plecoptera > Perlodidae > Isoperla > Isoperla grammatica. The sequence continues at coordinate 40,757,892 of OX246744.1, forward strand.
TAACAGATGATGTGTTGTGTGAACTCCTGCAACACTTCATTGTGTTATAGTGTACCTACCCTTAGGCAGTAATCTACCTTATCTACTTGCACTTGTAACCATAGGGGGCACTCCTTACTTTACATGGGGTGTAGCCTGCATTCGTGACCGATGATGTTTTGTGGGAACTCCTGCAACACTTCATTGTTTCATAGTGTACCTACCCTTTGGCAGTAATCTACTTGCACTTCTAACCATAGGGGGCACTTCTTACTTTCCATGGGTTGTAGCCTGCATTCGTGACAGATAATGTGTTGTGTGAACTCCCGCAACACTTCATTGTGTTATAGTGTACCTACCCTTAGGCAGTAATCTACTTGCACTTGTAACCACAGGGGGCACTTCTTACTTTGCATGGGGTGTAGCCTGCATTCGTGACAGATGATGTGTTGTGTGAACTCCAGCAACACTTCATTGTGTTATAGTGTACCTACCCTTAGACAGTAATCTACCTTATCTAATTGCACTTGTAACCACAGGGGCACTTCTTACTTTCCATGGGGTGTAGCCTGCATTCGTGACAGATGATGTGTTGTGTGAACTCCCGCAACACTTCATTGTGTTATAGTGTACCTACCCTTTGGCAGTAATCTACTTGCACTTCTAACCATAGGGGGCACTTCTTACTTTCCATGGGTTGTAGCCTGCATTCGTGACAGATGATGTGTTGTGTGAACTCCCGCAACACTTCATTGTGTTATAGTGTACCTACCCTTAGGCAGTAATCTACTTGCACTTGTAACCATAGGGGGCACTTCTTACTTTCCATGGGGTGTAGCCTGCATTCATGACAGATGATGTGTTGTGTAAACTCCTGCAACACTTCATTGTGTTATAGTGTACCTACCCTTCGGCAGTAATCTACCTTATCTACTTGCACTTGTTACCACAAGGGGCACTTCTTACTTTGCATGGGGTGTAGCCTGCATTCGTGACAGATGATGTGTTGTGTGAACTCCAGCAACACTTCATTGTGTTATAGTGTACCTACCCTTAGGCAGTAATCTACCTTATCTACTTGCACTTGTAACCACAGGGGTCACTTCTTACTTTCCATGGAGTGAAGCCTGCATTCGTGACAGATGATGTGTTGTGTGAACTCCAGCAACACTTTATTGTGTTATAGTGTACCTACCCTTTGGCAGTAATCTACTTGCACTTGTAACCACAGGAGGCACTTGTTACTTTGCATGGGGTGTAGCCTGCATTCGTAACAGATGATGTGTTGTGTGAACTCCTGCAACACTTCATTGTGTTATAGTGTACCTACCCTTAGGCAGTAATCTACCTTATCTACTTGCACTTGTAACCATAGGGGGCACTCCTTACTTTACATGGGGTGTAGCCTGCATTCGTGACCGATGATGTTTTGTGGGAACTCCTGCAACACTTCATAGTTTCATAGTGTACCTACCCTTTGGCAGTAATCTACTTGCACTTCTAACCATAGGGGGCACTTCTTACTTTCCATGGGTTGTAGCCTGCATTCGTGACAGATAATGTGTTGTGTGAACTCCCGCAACACTTCATTGTGTTATAGTGTACCCACCCTTAGGCAGTAATCTACTTGCACTTGTAACCACAGGGGGCACTTCTTACTTTGCATGGGGTGTAGCCTGCATTCGTGACAGATGATGTGTTGTGTGAACTCCAGCAACACTTCATTGTGTTATAGTGTAAATACCCTTAGACAGTAATCTACCTTATCTACTTGCACTTGTAACCACAGGGGCACTTCTTACTTTCCATGGGGTGTAGCCTGCATTCGTGACAGATGATGTGTTGTGTGAACTCCCGCAACACTTCATTGTGTTATAGTGTACCTACCCTTTGGCAGTAATCTACTTGCACTTCTAACCATAGGGGGCACTTCTTACTTTCCATGGGTTGTAGCCTGCATTCGTGACAGATGATGTGTTGTGTGAACTCCCGCAACACTTCATTGTGTTATAGTGTACCTACCCTTAGGCAGTAATCTACTTGCACTTGTAACCATAGGGGGCACTTCTTACTTTCCATGGGGTGTAGCCTGCATTCATGACAGATGATGTGTTGTGTAAACTCCTGCAACACTTCATTGTGTTATAGTGTACCTACCCTTCGGCAGTAATCTACCTTATCTACTTGCACTTGTTACCACAAGGGGCACTTCTTACTTTGCATGGGGTGTAGCCTGCATTCGTGACAGATGATGTGTTGTGTGAACTCCAGCAACACTTCATTGTGTTATAGTGTACCTACCCTTAGGCAGTAATCTACCTTATCTACTTGCACTTGTAACCACAGGGGCACTTCTTACTTTCCATGGGGTGTAGCCTGCATTCGTGACAGATGATGTGTTGTGTGAACTCCTGCAACACTTCATTGTGTTATAGTGTACCTACCCTTTGGCAGTAATCTACTTGCACTTGTAACCATAGGGGGCACTTCTTACTTTGCATGGGGTGTAGCCTGCATTCTTGACAGATAATGTGTTGTGTGAGCTCCAGCAACACTTCATTGTGTTAAAGTGTACCTACCCTTTGGCAGTAATCTCCCTTATCTACTTGCACTTGTAACCACAGGGGGCACTTCTTACTTTCCATGGGGTGTAGCCTGCATTCGTGACAGATGATGTGTTGTAAGAACTCCTGCAACACTTCATTGTGTTATAGTGTACGTACCCTTTGGCAGTAATCTACCTTATCTACTTGCACTTGTTACCACAGGGGGCACTTCTTACTTTGCATGGGGTGTAGCCAGCATTCGTGACAGATGATGTGTTGTGTGAACTCCAGCAACACTTCATTGTGTTATAGTGTACCTACCCTTTGGCAGTAATCTACTTGCACTTGTAACCACAGGGGGCACTTCTTACTTTGCATGGGGTGTAGCCTGCATTCGTGACAGATGATGTGTTGTGTGAACTACTGCAACACTTTTGTGTTATAGTGTACCTACCCTTTGGCAGTAATCTACTTGCACTTGTAACCACAGGGGGCACTTCTTACTTTGCATGGGGTGTAGCCTGCATTCGTGACAGATGATGTGTTGTGTGAACTCCTGCAACACTTCATTGTGTTATAGTGTACCTACCCTTAGGCAGTAATCTACCTTATCTACTTGCACTTGTAACCACAGGGGGCACTTCTTACTTTCCATGGGGTGTAGCCTGCATTCGTGACAGATGATGTGTTGTGTGAACTCCCGCAACACTTCATTGTGTTATAGTGTACCTACCCTTTGGCAGTAATCTACTTGCACTTGTCACCACAGGGGGCACTTCTTACTTTGCATGAGGTGTAGCCTGCATTCGTGACAGATGATGTGTTGTGTGAACTCCAGCAACACTTCACTGTGTTATAGTGTACCTACCCTTTGACAGTAATCTACTTGCACTTGTAACCACAGGGGGCACTTCTTACTTTGCATGGGGTGTAGCCTGCATTCGTGACAGATGATGTGTTGTGTGAACTCCTGCAACACTTCATTGTGTTATAGTGTACCTACCCTTTGGCAGTAATCTACTTGCACTTGTAACCACAGGGGGCACTTCTTACTTTGCATGGGGTGTAGCCTGCATTCGTGACGAGGATGTGTTGTGTGAACTCCTGCAACACTTCATTGTGTTATAGTGTACCTACCCTTAGGCAGTAATCTACCTTATCTACTTGCACTTGTAACCACAGGGGGCACTTCTTACTTTCCATGGGGTGTAGCCTGCATTCGTGACAGATGATGTGTTGTGTCAACTCCCGCAACACTTCATTGTGTTATAGTGTACCTACCCTTTGGCAGTAATCTACTTGCACTTGTAACCACAGGGGGCACTTCTTACTTTGCATGGGGTGTAGCCTGCATTCGTGACAGATGATGTGTTGTGTGAACTCCAGCAACACTTCATTGTGTTATAGTGTACCTACCCTTTGGCAGTAATCTACTTGCACTTGTTACCACAGGGGGCACTTCTTACTTTGCATGGGGTGTAGCCTGCATTCGTGACAGATGATGTGTTGTGTGAACTCCTGCAACACTTCATTGTGTTATAGTGTACCTACCCTTTGGCAGTAATCTACTTGCACTTGTAACCACAGGGGGCACTTCTTACTTTGCATGGGGTGTAGCCTGCATTCGTGACAGATGATGTGTTGTGTGAACTCCTGCAAAACTTCATTGTGTTATAGTGTACCTACTCTTAGGCAGTAATCTACCTTATCTACTTGCACTTGTAACCACAGGGGGCACTTCTTACTTTCCATGGGGTGTAGCCTGCATTCGTGACAGATGATGTGTTGTGTGTTGTTGAAATAAATGTTGAAATTATGTTGAAATCGAGCATAATAATGAAATGGGACAAAGTTAACAGTATAAATCAGAACCACAAATTACCAAACATGGGGTACCACAGGGTTCAATAAACGGCCCACTGCTTTTTAATGTATATGTTAATGATATGCCTGAAAAACTAGAAAATGGCAAATTTTTACTTTTTGCGGATGATTCCACCTTAACATTCGCTGGGAAAACTATGCAGGATTTAGAAACAGAAGCTTTCATTGGAACCAATATTGTAGGGCAAAATTTAGAAGAAAATTGTCTCAAAGTAAATAGTAAAAAAACCAAATTCATAGTATTTGATCCAGGCTACAAGTGAGACAGAGATATGAATTTATTCATTGGGCAGGATGAATTAGAAAGAGTGACGGTTGCTACCTTTCTTGGAATGAAAGTAGATGAAAATCTCTCATGGAATGAACATGTAACTTTTGTATCAGGAAAATTTGCTCAAGTATTTATGTAATTAAGCAACTGAAACAGTTATGCAACAAGGATTTACTAAAAACAGCTTACTATGCATTGGTTGAGTCGCACATTACCTACGGGATTATTGTCTGGGGAAATAGTAGTAAACAAAATACTGAAAAAATTTTTAAGCTGCAAAAACGAGTAATTCGCTGCATATTAGGGCTAAAGAAAAATCAATCATGCAGATCACATTTTAAAGCGCTAGGGATACTAACAGTACCAGCTATATACGTTTATAAGACTACACTCTATTTTAGACAACATTACCTACAACTATGTACAAAAAACTCTGATATGCATCAATATAATACCCGAAACAAACACAACTCTTTTGTACCAACAAGCAGGCTAAAACTAATTGACGAGTGGTGATAGGCGGAGCTCGCGCCGAGTACTGTGTCACGTGACTAGCAGTTGGGAAAAGTCCCTACTGTCCGGACGGATCCACGCAAAACACATCCATACTTATCTCGTTCTAGCTGGTATAATATTCATTCTTAAGATATAACCTGGAAAACATAATTAGTTCACATACCAGTGGTCAATATAAAGGTAATTTCAAAATTTTAGACGAAGTAGTTAACTTGTTATAACAATTCACGCACTGAAGAGGATAAAATGAGCAAGGTGTGTTTTGTTTTTTCTACTCCAACTGGCGAAAAACTAATGATCGGATTTGGACGAGAGTTTCTTAAGAATACGTACCAATAATGTGAGACAATAAGCAAATAAACTTTCTAGATAGAAAATGTCCAGAACGAAAATTCATAGCATGCACTAATATGCAAGGTGCTTAGTTTCACGGTCAAAACCGCTACTTTTGAGGCCCAACCGCTACACCCTGCATTTTATTGCATGCTATGAATTTTCGTTCTGAGCAATTTCTATCTAGAAAGTTTATTTGTTTATTGTCTCACATAATTGGAACACATGCTATAGAAACTGTGGTCAAAATCCTATCACTAGTTTTTCGCCAATTGAAGTTGAAAAAACAAATCACGCGTTGCTCATTTGATCCTTTTGATGCGCGAATTGTTATAACAAGTTAACTACTGGGTCTATAATTTTGAACTTACCTTTATATTGACCACTGGGATGTGAACTAACTACGCTTTCCTATAGGTATTACCTAAAAAGTGAATATTATAACAGCTAGAACGAGATAAGTGTCGTACATTAAGCGCGTGAAAGCGCAACAGTTCGCGGATTTGTCCCAACTATGGGCGCCACGTTCCTTCGTGACGTCAGGGGGCGGGTAAATCACCACTCGTCAATTGACAAAGCACCAAAGCATGCCGGGAAAAAGCTGTATAATAATTTACCAAATACTATTAAAATTATTACTGATATCAAGTCTTTTAAAGCAAAACTGTATGAATTGTTACTAGGAGAAGAACCATATAATATTGAAGACTATTTCTACAAAAGGAAATAATATAAAATAGAAACCTTACAGCCACTCTCATTCCCATCTGTGATTTATGTATACCACTGTGACTACATTTTTTTCTATTAGGCTACTACAACTCACGTAAAATTTGTATAGTTTTAACATATAAACCATATCTATGAAACACATATAACATTTTTATTGTTGTGACTTATGTATATTGACAAAGCTGATATTACAAATATAATTATCTTATTGTATGTAATGTAATCTAAAAAGCTGATAATAAAATGAAATGAACTCCTGCAACACTTCATTGTGATATAGTGTACCTACCCTTAGGCAGTAATCTACTTGCACTTGTAACCAAAGGGGGCACTTCTTACTTTCCATGGGGTGTAGCCTGCATTCGTGACAGATGATGTGTTGTGTGAGCTCCTGCAACACTTCATTGTGTTATAGTGTACCTACCCTTAGGCAGTAATCTACTTGCACTTGTAACCAAAGGGGACACTTCTTACTTTCCATGGGGTGTAGCCTGCATTCGTGACAGATAATGTGTTGTGTGAACTCCCGCAACACTTCATTGTGTTATAGTGTAACTACCCTTAGGCAGTAATCTACTTGCACTTGTAACCACAGGGGGCACTTCTTACTTTCCATGGGGTGTAGCCTGCATTCGTGACAGATGATGTGTTGTGTGAACTCCAGCAACACTTCATCGTGTTATAGTGTACCTACCCTTTGGCAGTAATCTACTTGCACTTGTAACCATAGGGGGCACTTCTTACTTTCCATGGGGTGTAGCCTGCATTCGTAACAGATGATGTGTTGTGTGAACTCCCGCAACACTTCATTGTGTTATAGTGTAACTACCCTAAGGCAGTAATCTACTTGCACTTGTAACCACAGGGGGCACTTCTTACTTTCAATGGGGTGTAGCCTGCATTCGTGACAGATGATGTGTTGTGTGAACATCAGCAACACTTCATTGTGTTATAGTGTACCTACCCTTTGGCAGTAATCTACTTGCACTTGTAACCATAGGGGGCACTTCTTACTTTCCATGGGGTGTAGCCTGCATTCGTGACAGATGATGTGTTGTGTGAACTCCAGCAACACTTCATTGTGTTATAGTGTACCTACCCTTAGGCAGTAATCTACCTTATCTACTTGCACTTGTAACCACAGGGGGCACTTCTTACTTTCCATGGGGTGTAGCCTGCATTCATGATGATGTGTTGTGTGAACTCCTGCAACACTTCATTGTGTTATAGTGAACGTACCCTTAGGCAGTAATCTACCTTATCTTCATGCACTTGTAACCATAGGGGGCACTTCTTACTTTCCATGGGGTGTAGCCTGCATTCATGACAGATGATGTGTTGTGTGAACACCTGCAACACTTCATTGTGTTATAGTGTACCTACCCTTTGGCAGTAACTACCTTTTCTACTTGCACTTGTAACCACAGGGGGCACTTCTTACTTTGCATGGGGTGTAGCCTGCATTCGTGACAGATGATGTGTTGTGTGAACTCCAGCAACACTTCATTGTGTTATAGTGTACCTACCCTTTGGCAGTAATCTACCTTATCTACTTGCACTTGTAACCACAGGGGCACTTCTTACTTTGCATGGGGTGTAGCCTGCATTCGTGACAGATGATGTGTTGTGTGAACTCCAGCAACACTTCATTGTGTTATAGTGTACCTACCCTTTGGCAGTAACTACCTTTTCTACTTGCACTTGTAACCACAGGGGGCACTTCTTACTTTGCATGGGGTGTAGCCTGCATTCGTGACAGATGATGTGTTGTGTGAACTCCTGCAACACTTCATTGTGTTATATTGTACCTACCCTTTGGCAGTAATCTACTTGCACTTGTAACCATAGGGTGCACTTCTTACTTTGCATGGGGTGTAGCCTGCATTCTTGACAGATAATGTGTTGTGTGAACTCCAGCAACACTTCATTGTGTTATAGTGTACCTACCCTTTGGCAGTAATCTACCTTATCTACTTGCACTTGTAACCACAGGGGGCACTTCTTACTTTCCATGGGGTGTAGCCTGCATTCGTGACAGATGATGTGTTGTGTGAACTCCAGCAACACTTCATTGTGTTATAGTGAACCTACCCTTTGCCAGTAATCTACTTGCACTTGTAACCATAGGGGGCACTTCTTACTTTCCATGGGGTGTAGCCTGCATTCGTGACAGATGATGTGTTGTGTGAACTCCCGCAACACTTCATTGTGTTATAGTGTACCTACCCTTTGGCAGTAATCTACTTGCACTTGTAACCACAGGGGGCACTTCTTACTTTCCATGGGGTGTAGCCTGCATTCGTGACAGATGATGTGTTGTGTGAACTCCAGCAACACTTCATTGTGTTATAGTGTACCCACCCTTTGGCAGTAATCTACCTTATCTACTTGCACTTGTCACCACAGGGGGCACTTCTTACTTTCCATGGGGTGTAGCCTGCATTCGTGACAGATGATGTGTTGTGTGAACTCCAGCAACACTTCATTGTGTTATAGTGTACCTACCCTTAGGCAGTAATCTACTTGCACTTGTAACCATAGGGGGCACTTCTTACTTTCCATGGGGTGTAGCCTGCATGTATGACAGATGATGTGTTGTGTGAACTCCTGCAACACTTCATTGTGTTATAGTTTACCTACCCTTAGGCAGTAATCTACCTTATCTACTTGCACTTGTAACCACAGGGGGCACTTCTTACTTTCCATGGGGTGTAGCCTGCATTCATGATGATGTGTTGTGTGAACTCCTGCAACACTTCATTGTGTTATAGTGAACCTACCCTTAGGCAGTAATCTACCTTATCTTCATGCACTTGTAACCATAGGGGGCACTTCTTACTTTCCATGGGGTGTAGCCTGCATTCATGACAGATGATGTGTTGTGTGAACTCCTGCAACACTTCATTGTGTTATAGTGTACCTACCCTTTGGCAGTAACTACCTTATCTACTTGCACTTGTAACCACAGGGGGCACTTCTTACTTTGCATGGGGTGTAGCCTGCATTCGTGACAGATGATGTGTTGTGTGAACTCCAGCAACACTTTATTGTGTTATAGTGTACCTACCCTTTGGCAGTAATCTACCTTATCTACTTGCACTTGTAACGACAGGGGCACTTCTTACTTTCCATGGGGTGTAGCCTGCATTCGTGACAGATGATGTGTTGTGTGAACTCCTGCAACACTTCATTGTGTTATATTGTACCTACCCTTTGGCAGTAATCTACTTGCACTTGTAACCATAGGGTGCACTTCTTACTTTGCATGGGGTGTAGCCTGCATTCTTGACAGATAATGTGTTGTGTGAACTCCAGCAACACTTCATTGTGTTATAGTGAACCTACCCTTTGGCAGTAATCTACCTTATCTACTTGCACTTGTAACCACAGGGGGCACTTCTTACTTTCCATGGGGTGTAGCCTGCATTCGTGACAGATGATGTGTTGTGTGAACTCCAGCAACACTTCATTGTGTTATAGTGAACCTACCCTTTGCCAGTAATCTACTTGCACTTGTAACCATAGGGGGCACTTCTTACTTTCCATGGGGTGTAGCCTGCATTCGTGACAGATGATGTGTTGTGTGAACTCCCGCAACACTTCATTGTGTTATAGTGTACCTACCCTTTGGCAGTAATCTACTTGCACTTGTAACCACAGGGGGCACTTCTTACTTTCCATGGGGTGTAGCCTGCATTCGTGACAGATGATGTGTTGTGTGAACTCCAGCAACACTTCATTGTGTTATAGTGTACCCACCCTTTGGCAGTAATCTACCTTATCTACTTGCACTTGTCACCACAGGGGGCACTTCTTACTTTCCATGGGGTGTAGCCTGCATTCGTGACAGATGATGTGTTGTGTGAACTCCCGCAACACTTCATTGTGTTAAGTCAGCTCCAACTGTTTATACTGACATTAGGCCATATTCTCTTATCACCGTTCGGCACTTGCCAAGGTTTCGTTTGTAAAGAGACACAATTGTAATAATTGTAATTGAAAGTAATAATGTATTGCATATCACATTCATGTTTTTGCAATAACTTTTGTGATCTATTCATACTGTCGGCTTTCACTCCTTGAACACACGAGCCAAAATAATTCAAACACTCAATCTGGCAACAGTGTACTTGTATACTACCGAACCTTGGGTACTATCTTGTAAGCTTCCTTCCAAAGTTATTCATGTTTGTGAGTAGCTGCCTTGCCCAACGCAACAGTTGCCCCAATGTGCCTGCAACGGTTCGTAGACTGACGTAGGCCGGTAGGGGTTCGCAGGATTAACTGAAGACAAGTGCAACAGTGTGCACAGATTTCGGGCAAGTTTTTAATATTTTTTTTTTTTTTTAAGAATAACGTTTCTATTTGAATGTCTACTGAATAATTCTCTATTTTAGTTTAGTTCTTAATACATGTTTTAATAAAAATGAATGCTAAATAAATTTAAGGGACCATACATGTAGTTATATACTAGCCTTATACTAGAAATTTACAAAAGAATTAGAACAAAGCAAACTGAAAATAATGTGTTATGTTGATAAGATTCCGATGTGAGGGTCTAGAGTTGAAAGTAACATTGAAGGAGCATAAACGAGACGTCTTTATCTCATTGCAACGTTACTTCCAGCTCAAGTGGGCCATCGTTCTTGCTGCCATGGAGTGTTATTATATGCGTGGATCACTAATTACACTCTATAATATTTCGTAAAACATGTACAGTATATTGGAAAATCAATGTTATTGGAAAGAAGTAAAAGGCTTTGGTGAAATATAAACCATCAGCCAATGGATAATATGTAATTTTAATTTTGATTGATTTTATTTTATTGACCCTACACAGTTGGTTTTCGTTTGGCGTTGGAGTATTTTCATCCTGCGGAGGTGAAAAGAACGAAAGGATGACACGAGCTGAATCATGATGCGATCATAGCGAGTACAACAACTTCGGTAATGCTTTCGTCATCAATCAACGACGTGTTTACGGTCTCGGCCAACCCGAGCAGGTATTTTAATTAGCCACGGCCGCTGGTTGGCTGCCGCTAACACACCTGTGACGAAAGAAGCATTACCAAAGTTGTTGTATGACTACCTACCCAATAATAAAACTGAATGAACGGTGGTAACCGCAACTCCGTGTTACCAAAGCCTTGCTAAGACCATGACGTCCCATGTTTCACCCATACACCGAACCAACATGGCCGTACCACAAGCTGACACTGTTAATGAGCACATTAGTTAGTAACTACAATTCCGTAAACAATGTTATTAAACCAGCGGGCCAATTCATTGGGGTCCGTAATACTACGTTACCTACTGAGCAATTTAATTCAAGGACAAGATGCTAAACTAACAGTACGTACGTAATGCCCATGTGTGAACACAATTTCTCCCAATGATTCTGGGCCACAGCACATTTCATTAACATGCCAATTGGAAAAAAAAAATAAAGAAAAAAGCCAATTATAAATCTGTACCGATCCAACACTGTAATAACTTAAGTTCTGCCATATTGTACTGTTTTTATGTCTGTTCTTCCCACACTCAAGGCTTGCCAAGCTCTTGTTGATGCCGAGTCTATACTCTATGGAACACTCTTCTAGGCTTTGATGTGTCCTTGCTTATAAGCATAGTTCCTAGATCTCCATGTTGTTGTGCCTTTTCCAAACTTTCCACATCCAGATATTCCTGCCTGAAGTCCGAGTAACATTGCATCCTGCTAGCACGAGCCATATATATTATCATACTTGCAGTCGCAGCAACGACAAACATAGTGTTCTTCGAGCCCCAGTCTTTTAAGATTGGCTTATACAATGGATAATGACCAGTACGTAGTCCAGATGTGAACCAGTTATCACATACAAGTCTATCTTCAATAGATTGGAGAAAGCTTCTTGTAATTCTAACCTTATCCGACTCGTCCCGATCGTTTTGCCACATTCTTCTATTTTCACACCTGATAAACACCAGCTTTTCTTTGGTGAGCTGCTCAGTGGTATTGTTAGTTATACCTGTGGTTGTCTTAGCGATATTGTTCTTTACAAAATACTGGAACCCCTGTAGATCCAGTGATATTCTTCCAGCTATTATCTGCAAGGCATGGGTCCGAACCATCCTACATGCTCGTGTAATCTGTGGCAACAGATAACGTGGCTTTGATGATAATATTGTTGTTGCTTCGTCTTCTCTACCACTTCCATCAACGCCGACTCTTCGCAAGTTATTTATTACTGGAACAGAAACACGTTCGTATAACATCTTCATCGTGGTATGATTCAAGCACCAGTTCCTCCTCATTATGCCTTTGTTTTTGGCAAACGTGTTCATGAACTTTGTTTTTAAGTAATTTAACTGGGACAAGAAGTTTAATTTGCTATCCAGAATAATCCCCAAAAACATGTAGGACTTTACAAAGCCAATAACTTGACTATTCACTGTTATGTTAGAACGTCTATTTTGGGAAAACTTCTCTTTGACCATTATACATTTGATTTTGGATGCTGATATCTCCATTTTATGGGTCCTGCAGTGTTGTTTGCTGTTTCTTCCAGTTGAAGTACAACATTCTTCACACCCTCTTTCCAAACGGTCGCGACTGAGCTAGTTCTCGGTCAGGAGGGGGAACTACGGGGGTTAGCGTGGCCCCGGGCTCTGTCCGGCGGGGGAGTTCCAACCCTGAAGAGGGGGGGGGGCGCCCCTGCGGGCAGATCTCGGAAGTCATTCTGCCTTAACGATGCACCTTACCCTCCTAGCCTATGGTTCACCTCCACGTGGTGCGGCTGCTAAGGTCGACAACGAGGGAGGCGGGGGTGATTGCTGGCTAGTGCACATGATCCCCCAAATCCTTACGCCGGCTGAACTAAGAACCGGGTGGGGACTTGCCTTGATTGGCCGATCCCTAAGAAGGAAAACTTTAAACCCTCCATACTTAAGGTTCGGGCCTATGCCGATGAGTCGCAGTAGGCCACCGGAGAGTACTGTGTGGTCATGAGTAGGCCCTTAACCCTGGACTTGGCGCCCCAGTGGGGATAGATAGCCTTGCCTTTGTACGGCGCACTGCACTGGTCGACCGCTCTTTCGTCCATTCTCGTGGGAATAATTATGGAATATTTGAAACAAACTTGTATTTATTGTAACAACGTGTTGGAGGACCAACACGAAGTCATCTTCGGGAAGAAGGTGCATCGCCAGTGTTGGCAGTATTGCGTCGCAAAGTTTGGCTACGACGAGATACTGCGTAGAGACGCGGGCAGCGGGAAGAACCTGAGACCAGTCCTCGAGGGGTTCTTGAAGGAGTACGGCAGCGGTGGTGAGATGACGTCTGTACTGACAACCGCCAGACACACTCCGCTCGTAATCAAGAGGGCAAAAAACAACAACAATCGTGCGAAAAACAACAAACAACAACAAAACAACGAAAGAGCTCGAAGAAAGACGAACATTAACGACCGAAATGTGCCAAAGATTAAAACCAAATACGCATTTATACGTAGAAACAAAATCTCTTATTATTGTATTCTTTGTGGAAGATATTTTTGGCGACCACATATATTTATCAAAGATTACACTGTCCACGACCAGTGTTTTATAAAGTGCACAGCACAGTTCGCCAAAGACGAGGTACTGCGAAGATTGGGACGCAGCAAACTGGGAGAGGACGGCAGACAATTGCTAAAAGACTTCCTGAGAGTGTTTCTTATGAATTCACAGGTAATTTATGTTTTAAATAAGAACACAGATTAGTTAGACATTCATTCCGGCACGGAGCCAGAGTGCACGTGGAAGGAAAAGAGACACTTTTTTGTTTTCACTAAATCATTTAACTATACCACGCCACCCATGCTTACTTGTATACACGTGTACCTATATCCGCTAAGCTTTCGTTAATGACCTAATACTGATACATTTTTTCCATCGAGCTAGGAATTCTCTACAGAGAGTCTAATTTCCATTCTACTTATAGTCTTCTTCCTTTTAGCTTTGCTCTCCTTGCGCTTCTGTTCCCCACCTACTCTTCCGATTCTCTTGTTTGTTTTCTATTGTTTTTTCTTCTTTCTTTTCAGAAAGCGATACCGATTGGAAGATGGAAACAAGACTTGCACCTGTTGCATTCGGTGAGTGCCGCCACTATTCAGGCACCTGACGAGGTTAAGTTGAAACAAAACAACAACAAAAATAAACCTGGCGCCGATGATGAGTCTAAAGACTCACAAGAGAATCAAGTGGGCAGTGAACCTTTATATGGTGGAGATCACGAGAAGTTGAGACAAAACAACAACACAAATAAACCTGGCGCCGATGATGAGTCTAAAGACTCACAAGAGAATCAAGTGGGCAGTGAACCTTTATATGTTGGAGATCACGAGAAGTTGAGACAAAACAACAACAAAAATAAACCTGGCGCCGATGATGAGTCTAAAGACTCACAAGAGAATCAAGTGGGCAGTGAACCTTTATATGGTGGAGATCACGAGAAGTTGAAACAAAACAAGAAGAAAAAACCTAAAAATACGAACAAAAAATGTTTCATATCATGTAATATACTGTAAAATAAAAATTATAAAATTGTCTTGATTGAAATTTGTTTATTGTTGTTACAAATCTTTGATGTTATTTACAAGACCTAGAGTACCTAGATTTGAACGTGGCCAAAACGAAGATATTTTAGCAGCCTTCTTTAAACGTCACCTAGTCAAACTTCAAGATGGTGACGGCGAGTACTGTGCGATGGCAATCTTATCTCGTATTGCACAATAGATTCAGAACGCAAAGAAGAACGCTCACTGGAAGTGCTACTCAGGAGGACAGGACATTAGTTAAGGTCAATGTATCTCGACTTTTCCCCTTACGAGATCAAACTAATCAAAGTAAATGATTTGTTAAAGTAGAACAAGAAAATCAACCAGTACCAAGAAAATTAACTTAAAAATTGACAAAATACTCTGATACTTACAAAAAAAAAAATGTGCCTGATATCCGTAAAATATACATCAAAGTTAGACAAAATAATGATGGCAGAAAATATGAATAGGTCTCTGTTAGATTTGTGTGATTATAATTCGAAAATGAATATACAGGACAGGACTTCCTATTGGGTTGGTACGTGATTTAATGAAATCCTAATTAATATGTGGAATCAAGGGTCATGATTTTCTCTAATACAAACTCGTGAAAGACCGTGGATTCGAATTCCGCATGAGTGAAGGACGTTCTCATATTACGGAGCATGTGCTTATCTGCTCCATCATGTAGTCACAGAAGCAGATAATAAATAGATAATGTCTGAGTCATATATAATAAGACAACATTCTTATGATGATAATGATATTTGGGGTTTAATGTCTCATACTTTTGCAACCATGCTAGTCGAGACGATGAGTGGGTGATTATGAAGATGAAACAACGCTACATGACATCCATGCCCAAGCCGGGATTCGAACCTGGAACGCAGAGACCGCGGTTTACAGACTAGACCAACGCCTAATAGACCGCGGCCAACTGCGCCGGCCACAACATTCTAAAGCTAACTAAACAAATAACAACACATTTAAAATTGTAAACATTTATTTAAAACATAATCTCCATTTTACAAAATGGTCTTGCATAATAATTTTATGTTTTACAATTCTTTGTTTTCATTTTTTTTATTTTCTTCTTTTCAAATCGATTTCTTGCTATTACATTAATATGTAGATTTGGACAATGTTTTTTTTTTACCCTATAACAATAATACGGTACAATATCCCTTTGAAATGAAAACAGTCTTATAATTTAACAACAATGACCAGCATTGTTGACAAGTTACAAAACAATATTCAGTTGTCTACTGTAGTGTTAGTAGTTTAGTACAATCAAACAATTTAACAAACATTAAAGCATAACGACATTGATAATATAATTTATATTATACATACGTATTATGATATTCATTAATAGAAGTTTTTAAAATTGTGATTTAAGGATAATGTTTTAAGTTGAGAGTAACAATATTGGGGTGTGGCCTGACAACAATTAAGATCTTCATTCAAACACATCAACACTAATCTGCAAGAAGATTCATTCACAGTAAAAGAATTAATATATATTTTGGGGATAGTTCTCACCCCATAATGAGAAGTTTGGGTTGGAATATTGTTCTATTTAGACTATTTAAGAGTCTTCCACACAACTAGACGGAAAAGCGTTACAAACCATGTTTATTTTGTGTGTGAGGGTACAATGGCATTCGATATTCACATTTTGAAATGATCCGGGGATAGATTTGATCAAGATTTGCATATATACTCGCAAAAGGATTAAACAGTATACGTTTGGATTTAAAACTATTAATTTCGAATAATTGTTGAAAGAACATCAGTCGATATTGAATGAGTTCCAGAGATACAAACAAAACATCTTAATTTCTCAAGCTTTTCAAGCTATTAGTGTCCAACAGTCTTAAGATAGGTTCATAGTTAGAAGAGGTTGATAATGACTATAGGTGTCTTGTCTTGTCTTCACTGATGCTGACGTCATCAACGAGTGAGATACATCTACCAACAGGCGTAGCTATTAACACACTAATAGTGGCTTGCCTGAACTGTGACGTCATCAACGAGTGAGATACATCTACCAACAGGCGTAGCTATTAACACACTAATAGTGGCTTGCCTGAACTGTGACGTCATCAACGAGTGAGATACATCTACCAACAGGCGTAGCTATTAACACACTAATAGTGGCTTGCCTGAACTGTGACGTCATCAACGAGTGAGATACATCTACCAACAGGCGTAGCTATTAACACACTAATAGTGGCTTGCCTGAACTGTGACGTCATCAACGAGTGGGATACATCTACCAACAGGCGTAGCTATTAACACACTAATAGTGGCTTGCCTGAACTGTGACGTCATCAACGAGTGGGATACATCTACCAACAGGCGTAGCTATTAACACACTAATAGTGGCTTGCCTGAACTGTGACGTCATCAACGAGTGAGATACATCTACCAACAGGCGTAGCTATTAACACACTAATAGTGGCTTGCCTGAACTGTGACGTCATCAACGAGTGAGATACATCTACCAACAGGCGTAGCTATTAACACACTAATAGTGGCTTGCCTGAACTGTGACGTCATCAACGAGTGAGATACATCTACCAACAGGCGTAGCTATTAACACACTAATAGTGGCTTGCCTGAACTGTGACGTCATCAACGAGTGAGATACATCTACCAACAGGCGTAGCTATTAACACACTAATAGTGGTTTGCCTGAACTGTGACGTCATCAACGAGTGAGATACATCTACCAACAGGCGTAGCTATTAACACACTGATAGTGGCTTGCCTGAACTGTGACGTCATCAACGAGTGAGATACATCTACCAACAGGCGTAGCTATTAACACACTAATAGTGGCTTGCCTGAACTGTGACGTCATCAACGAGTGAGATACATCTACCAACAGGCGTAGCTATTAACACACTAATAGTGGCTTGCCTGAACTGTGACGTCATCAACGAGTGAGATACATCTACCAACAGGCGTAGCTATTAACACACTAATAGTGGCTTGCCTGAACTGTGACGTCATCAACGAGTGGGATACATCTACCAACAGGCGTAGCTATTAACACACTAATAGTGGCTTGCCTGAACTGTGACGTCATCAACGAGTGAGATACATCTACCAACAGGCGTAGCTATTAACACACTAATAGTGGCTTGCCTGAACTGTGACGTCATCAACGAGTGAGATACATCTACCAACAGGCGTAGCTATTAACACACTAATAGTGGCTTGCCTGAACTGTGACGTCATCAACGAGTGAGATACATCTACCAACAGGCGTAGCTATTAACACACTAATAGTGGCTTGCCTGAACTGTGACGTCATCAACGAGTGAGATACATCTACCAACAGGCGTAGCTATTAACACACTAATAGTGGCTTGCCTGAACTGTGACGTCATCAACGAGTGGGATACATCTACCAACAGGCGTAGCTATTAACACACTAATAGTGGCTTGCCTGAACTGTGACGTCATCAACGAGTGAGATACATCTACCAACAGGCGTAGCTATTAACACACTAATAGTGGCTTGCCTGAACTGTGACGTCATCAACGAGTGAGATACATCTACCAACAGGCGTAGCTATTAACACACTAATAGTGGCTTGCCTGAACTGTGACGTCATCAACGAGTGGGATACATCTACCAACAGGCCTAGCTATTAACACACTAATAGTGGCTTGCCTGAACTGTGACGTCATCAACGAGTGGGATACATCTACCAACAGGCGTAGCTATTAACACACTAATAGTGGCTTGCCTGAACTGTGACGTCATCAACGAGTGAGATACATCTACCAACAGGCGTAGCTATTAACACACTAATAGTGGCTTGCCTGAACTGTGACGTCATCAACGAGTGGGATACATCTACCAACAGGCGTAGCTATTAACACACTAATAGTGGCTTGCCTGAACTGTGACGTCATCAACGAGTGAGATACATCTACCAACAGGCGTAGCTATTAACACACTAATAGTGGCTTGCCTGAACTGTGACGTCATCAACGAGTGAGATACATCTACCAACAGGCGTAGCTATTAACACACTAATAGTGGCTTGCCTGAACTGTGACGTCATCAACGAGTGGGATACATCTACCAACAGGCGTAGCTATTAACACACTAATAGTGGCTTGCCTGAACTGTGACGTCATCAACGAGTGAGATACATCTACCAACAGGCGTAGCTATTAACACACTAATAGTGGCTTGCCTGAACTGTGACGTCATCAACGAGTGAGATACATCTACCAACAGGCGTAGCTATTAACACACTAATAGTGGCTTGCCTGAACTGTGACGTCATCAACGAGTGAGATACATCTACCAACAGGCGTAGCTATTAACACACTAATAGTGGCTTGCCTGAACTGTGACGTCATCAACGAGTGAGATACATCTACCAACAGGCGTAGCTATTAACACACTAATAGTGGCTTGCCTGAACTGTGACGTCATCAACGAGTGAGATACATCTACCAACAGGCGTAGCTATTAACACACTAATAGTGGCTTGCCTGAACTGTGATGTCATCAACGAGTGAGATACATCTACCAACAGGCGTAGCTATTAACACACTAATAGTGGCTTGCCTGAACTGTGACGTCATCAACGAGTGAGATACATCTACCAACAGGCGTAGCTATTAACACACTAATAGTGGCTTGCCTGAACTGTGATGTCATCAACGAGTGAGATACATCTACCAACAGGCGTAGCTATTAACACACTAATAGTGGCTTGCCTGAACTGTGACGTCATCAACGAGTGAGATACATCTACCAACAGGCGTAGCTATTAACACACTAATAGTGGCTTGCCTGAACTGTGGCGTCATCAACGAGTGAGATACATCTACCAACAGGCGTAGCTATTAACACACTAATAGTGGCTTGCCTGAACTGTGACGTCATCAACGAGTGAGATACATCTACCAACAGGCGTAGCTATTAACACACTAATAGTGGCTTGCCTGAACTGTGACGTCATCAACGAGTGAGATACATCTACCAACAGGCGTAGCTATTAACACACTAATAGTGGCTTGCCTGAACTGTGACGTCATCAACGAGTGAGATACATCTACCAACAGGCGTAGCTATTAACACACTAATAGTGGCTTGCCTGAACTGTGGCGTCATCAACGAGTGAGATACATCTACCAACAGGCGTAGCTATTAACACACTAATAGTGGCTTGCCTGAACTGTGACGTCATCAACGAGTGGGATACATCTACCAACAGGCGTAGCTATTAACACACTAATAGTGGCTTGCCTGAACTGTGGCGTCATCAACGAGTGAGATACATCTACCAACAGGCGTAGCTATTAACACACTAATAGTGGCCTGCCTGAACTGTGACGTCATCAACGAGTGGGATACATCTACCAACAGGCGTAGCTATTAACACACTAATAGTGGCTTGCCTGAACTGTGGCGTCATCAACGAGTGAGATACATCTACCAACAGGCGTAGCTATTAACACACTAATAGTGGCTTGCCTGAACTGTGACGTCATCAACGAGTGAGATACATCTACCAACAGGCGTAGCTATTAACACACTAATAGTGGCTTGCCTGAACTGTGGCGTCATCAACGAGTGAGATACATCTACCAACAGGCGTAGCTATTAACACACTAATAGTGGCTTGCCTGAACTGTGACGTCATCAACGAGTGAGATACATCTACCAACAGGCGTAGCTATTAACACACTAATAGTGGCTTGCCTGAACTGTGGCGTCATCAACGAGTGAGATACATCTACCAACAGGCGTAGCTATTAACACACTAATAGTGGCTTGCCTGAACTGTGACGTCATCAACGAGTGAGATACATCTACCAACAGGCGTAGCTATTAACACACTAATAGTGGCTTGCCTGAACTGTGGCGTCATCAACGAGTGAGATACATCTACCAACAGGCGTAGCTATTAACACACTAATAGTGGCTTGCCTGAACTGTGACGTCATCAACGAGTGGGATACATCTACCAACAGGCGTAGCTATTAACACACTAATAGTGGCTTGCCTGAACTGTGGCGTCATCAACGAGTGAGATACATCTACCAACAGGCGTAGCTATTAACACACTAATAGTGGCCTGCCTGAACTGTGACGTCATCAACGAGTGGGATACATCTACCAACAGGCGTAGCTATTAACACACTAATAGTGGCTTGCCTGAACTGTGACGTCATCAACGAGTGAGATACATCTACCAACAGGCGTAGCTATTAACACACTAATAGTGGCTTGCCTGAACTGTGACGTCATCAACGAGTGAGATACATCTACCAACAGGCGTAGCTATTAACACACTAATAGTGGCTTGCCTGAACTGTGACGTCATCAACGAGTGAGATACATCTACCAAGAGGCGTAGCTATTAACACACTAATAGTGGCTTGCCTGAACTGTGACGTCATCAACGAGTGAGATACATCTACCAACAGGCGTAGCTATTAACACACTAATAGTGGCTTGCCTGAACTGTGACGTCATCAACGAGTGAGATACATCTACCAACAGGCGTAGCTATTAACACACTAATAGTGGCTTGCCTGAACTGTGACGTCATCAACGAGTAGGATACATCTACCAACAGGCGTAGCTATTAACACACTAATAGTGGCTTGCCTGAACTGTGACGTCATCAACGAGTGAGATACATCTACCAACAGGCGTAGCTATTAACACACTAATAGTGGCTTGCCTGAACTGTGACGTCATCAACGAGTGAGATACATCTACCAACAGGCGTAGCTATTAACACACTAATAGTGGCTTGCCTGAACTGTGACGTCATCAACGAGTGAGATACATCTACCAACAGGCGTAGCTATTAACACAAGAATAGTGGCTTGCCTGAACTGTGACGTCATCAACGAGTGAGATACATCTACCAACAGGCGTAGCTATTAACACACTAATAGTGGCTTGCCTGAACTGTGATGTCATCAACGAGTGAGATACATCTACCAACAGGCGTAGCTATTAACACACTAATAGTGGCTTGCCTGAACTGTGACGTCATCAACGAGTGAGATACATCTACCAACAGGCGTAGCTATTAACACACTAATAGTGGCTTGCCTGAACTGTGACGTCATCAACGAGTGAGATACATCTACCAACAGGCGTAGCTATTAACACACTAATAGTGGCTTGCCTGAACTGTGATGTCATCAACGAGTGAGATACATCTACCAACAGGCGTAGCTATTAACACACTAATAGTGGCTTGCCTGAACTGTGACGTCATCAACGAGTGAGATACATCTACCAACAGGCGTAGCTATTAACACACTAATAGTGGCTTGCCTGAACTGTGACGTCATCAACGAGTGAGATACATCTACCAACAGGCGTAGCTATTAACACACTAATAGTGGCTTGCCTGAACTGTGACGTCATCAACGAGTGAGATACATCTACCAACAGGCGTAGCTATTAACACACTAATAGTGGCTTGCCTGAACTGTGACGTCATCAACGAGTGAGATACATCTACCAACAGGCGTAGCTATTAACACACTAATAGTGGCTTGCCTGAACTGTGACGTCATCAACGAGTGAGATACATCTACCAACAGGCGTAGCTATTAACACACTAATAGTGGCTTGCCTGAACTGTGACGTCATCAACGAGTGGGATACATCTACCAACAGGCGTAGCTATTAACACACTAATAGTGGCTTGCCTGAACTGTGACGTCATCAACGAGTGAGAAGCATCTACCAACAGGCGTAGCTATTAACACACTAATAGTGGCTTGCCTGAACTGTGACGTCATCAACGAGTGAGATACATCTACCAACAGGCGTAGCTATTAACACACTAATAGTGGCTTGCCTGAACTGTGACGTCATCAACGAGTGAGATACATCTACCAACAGGCGTAGCTATTAACACACTAATAGTGGCTTGCCTGAACTGTGACGTCATCAACGAGTGAGATACATCTACCAACAGGCGTAGCTATTAACACACTAATAGTGGCTTGCCTGAACTGTGACGTCATCAACGAGTGAGATACATCTACCAACAGGCGTAGCTATTAACACACTAATAGTGGCTTGCCTGAACTGTGACGTCATCAACAAGTGAGATACATCTACCAACAGGCGTAGCTATTAACACACTAATAGTGGCTTGCCTGAACTGTGACGTCATCAACGAGTGAGATACATCTACCAACAGGCGTAGCTATTAACACACTAATAGTGGCTTGCCTGAACTGTGACGTCATCAACGAGTGAGATACATCTACCAACAGGCGTAGCTATTAACACACTAATAGTGGCTTGCCTGAACTGTGATGTCATCAACGAGTGAGATACATCTACCAACAGGCGTAGCTATTAACACACTAATAGTGGCTTGCCTGAACTGTGATGTCATCAACGAGTGAGATACATCTACCAACAGGCGTAGCTATTAACACATTAATAGTGGCTTGCCTGAACTGTGATGTCATCAACGAGTAAGATACATCTACCAACAGGCGTAGCTATTAACACACTAATAGTGGCTTGCCTGAACTGTGATGTCATCAACGAGTGAGATACATCTACCAACAGGCGTAGCTATTAACACACTAATAGTGGCTTGCCTGATCTGTGATGTCATCAACGAGTGAGATACATCTACCAACAGGCGTAGCTATTAACACACTAATAGTGGCTTGCCTGAACTGTGATGTCATCAACGAGTGAGATACATCTACCAACAGGCGTAGCTATTAACACACTAATAGTGGCTTGCCTGAACTGTGACGTCATCAACGAGTGAGATACATCTACCAACAGGCCTAGCTATTAACACACTAATAGTGGCTTGCCTGAACTGTGACGTCATCAACGAGTAGGATACATCTACCAACAGGCGTAGCTATTAACACACTAATAGTGGCTTGCCTGAACTGTGACGTCATCAACGAGTGAGATACATCTACCAACAGGCGTAGCTATTAACACACTAATAGTGGCTTGCCTGAACTGTGACGTCATCAACGAGTGAGATACATCTACCAACAGGCGTAGCTATTAACACACTAATAGTGGCTTGCCTGAACTGTGACGTCATCAACGAGTGGGATACATCTACCAACAGGCGTAGCTATTAACACACTAATAGTGGCTTGCCTGAACTGTGACGTCATCAACGAGTGAGATACATCTACCAACAGGCGTAGCTATTAACACACTAATAGTGGCTTGCCTGAACTGTGACGTCATCAACGAGTGAGATACATCTACCAACAGGCGTAGCTATTAACACACTAATAGTGGCTTGCCTGAACTGTGACGTCATCAACGAGTGAGATACATCTTCCAACAGGCGTAGCTATTAACACACTAATAGTGGCTTGCCTGAACTGTGACGTCATCAACGAGTGAGATACATCTACCAACAGGCGTAGCTATTAACACACTAATAGTGGCTTGCCTGAACTGTGACGTCATCAACGAGTGAGATACATCTACCAACAGGCGTAGCTATTAACACACTAATAGTGGTTTGCCTGAACTGTGACGTCATCAACGAGTGGGATACATCTACCAACAGGCGTAGCTATTAACACACTAATAGTGGCCTGCCTGAACTGTGACGTCATCAACGAGTGAGATACATCTACCAACAGGCGTAGCTATTAACACACTAATAGTGGCTTGCCTGAACTGTGACGTCATCAACGAGTGAGATACATCTACCAACAGGCGTAGCTATTAACACACTAATAGTGGCTTGCCTGAACTGTGACGTCATCAACGAGTGAGATACATCTACCAACAGGCGTAGCTATTAACACACTAATAGTGGCTTGCCTGAACTGTGACGTCATCAACGAGTGGGATACATCTACCAACAGGCGTAGCTATTAACACACTAATAGTGGCTTGCCTGAACTGTGACGTCATCAACGAGTGAGATACATCTACCAACAGGCGTAGCTATTAACACACTAATAGTGGCCTGCCTGAACTGTGACGTCATCAACGAGTGGGATACATCTACCAACAGGCGTAGCTATTAACACACTAATAGTGGCTTGCCTGAACTGTGATGTCATCAACGAGTGAGATACATCTACCAACAGGTGTAGCTATTAACACACTAATAGTGGCTTGCCTGAACTGTGACGTCATCAACGAGTGAGATACATCTACCAACAGGCGTAGCTATTAACACACTAATAGTGGCTTGCCTGAACTGTGACGTCATCAACGAGTGAGATACATCTACCAACAGGCGTAGCTATTAACACACTAATAGTGGCTTGCCTGAACTGTGATGACATCAACGAGTGAGATACATCTACCAACAGGCGTAGCTATTAACACACTAATAGTGGCTTGCCTGAACTGTGACGTCATCAACGAGTGAGATACATCTACCAACAGGCGTAGCTATTAACACACTAATAGTGGCTTGCCTGAACTGTGATGTCATCAACGAGTGAGATACATCTACCAACAGGCGTAGCTATTAACACACTAATAGTGGCTTGCCTGAACTGTGACGTCATCAACGAGTGAGATACATCTACCAACAGGCGTAGCTATTAACACACTAATAGTGGCTTGCCTGAACTGTGATGTCATCAACGAGTGAGATACATCTACCAACAGGCGTAGCTATTAACACACTAATAGTGGCTTGCCTGAACTGTGACGTCATCAACGAGTGAGATACATCTACCAACAGGCGTAGCTATTAACACACTAATAGTGGCTTGCCTGAACTGTGACGTCATCAACGAGTGAGATACATCTACCAACAGGTGTAGCTATTAACACACTAATAGTGGCTTGCCTGAACTGTGATGTCATCAACGAGTGAGATACATCTACCAACAGGCGTAGCTATTAACACACTAATAGTGGCTTGCCTGAACTGTGACGTCATCAACGAGTGAGATACATCTACCAACAGGCGTAGCTATTAACACACTAATAGTGGCTTGCCTGAACTGTGACGTCATCAACGAGTGAGATACATCTACCAACAGGCGTAGCTATTAACACACTAATAGTGGCTTGCCTGAACTGTGACGTCATCAACGAGTGAGATACATCTACCAACAGGCGTAGCTATTAACACACTAATAGTGGCTTGCCTGAACTGTGATGTCATCAACGAGTGAGATACATCTACCAACAGGCGTAGCTATTAACACACTAATAGTGGCTTGCCTGAACTGTGACGTCATCAACGAGTGGGATACATCTACCAACAGGCGTAGCTATTAACACACTAATAGTGGCTTGCCTGAACTGTGACGTCATCAACGAGTGAGATACATCTACCAACAGGCGTAGCTATTAACACACTAATAGTGGCTTGCCTGAACTGTGATGTCATCAACGAGTGAGATACATCTACCAACAGGCGTAGCTATTAACACACTAATAGTGGCTTGCCTGAACTGTGACGTCATCAACGAGTGAGATACATCTACCAACAGGCGTAGCTATTAACTCACTAATAGTGGCTTGCCTGAACTGTGACGTCATCAACGAGTGTGATTCATCTACCAACAGGCGTAGCTATTAACACACTAATAGTGGCTTGCCTGAACTGTGACGTCATCAACGAGTGAGATACATCTACCAACAGGCGTAGCTATTAACACACTAATAGTGGCTTGCCTGAACTGTGACGTCATCAACGAGTGAGATACATCTACCAACAGGTGTAGCTATTAACACACTAATAGTGGCTTGCCTGAACTGTGACGTCATCAACGAGTGAGATACATCTACCAACAGGCGTAGCTATTAACACACTAATAGTGGCTTGCCTGAACTGTGATGTCATCAACGAGTGAGATACATCTACCAACAGGCGTAGCTATTAACACACTAATAGTGGCTTGCCTGAACTGTGACGTCATCAACGAGTGAGATACATCTACCAACAGGCGTAGCTATTAACACACTAATAGTGGCTTGCCTGAACTGTGACGTCATCAACGAGTGAGATACATCTACCAACAGGCGTAGCTATTAACACACTAATAGTGGCTTGCCTGAACTGTGACGTCATCAACGAGTGAGATACATCTACCAACAGGCGTAGCTATTAACACACTAATAGTGGCTTGCCTGAACTGTGACGTCATCAACGAGTGAGATACATCTACCAACAGGCGTAGCTATTAACACACTAATAGTGGCTTGCCTGAACTGTGACGTCATCAACGAGTGAGATACATCTACCAACAGGCGTAGCTATTAACACACTAATAGTGGCTTGCCTGAACTGTGACGTCATCAACGAGTGAGATACATCTACCAACAGGCGTAGCTATTAACACACTAATAGTGGCTTGCCTGAACTGTGACGTCATCAACGAGTGAGATACATCTACCAACAGGCGTAGCTATTAACACACTAATAGTGGCTTGCCTGAACTGTGACGTCATCAACGAGTGAGATACATCTACCAACAGGCGTAGCTATTAACACACTAATAGTGGCTTGCCTGAACTGTGATGTCATCAACGAGTGAGATACATCTACCAACAGGCGTAGCTATTAACACACTAATAGTGGC
Organism: Isoperla grammatica; assembly: GCA_945910005.1. NCBI lineage: Eukaryota > Metazoa > Arthropoda > Insecta > Plecoptera > Perlodidae > Isoperla > Isoperla grammatica. The sequence continues at coordinate 40,785,284 of OX246744.1, forward strand.
TTGCCTGAACTGTGACGTCATCAACGAGTGGGATACATCTACCAACAGGCGTAGCTATTAACACACTAATAGTGGCTTGCCTGAACTGTGACGTCATCAACGAGTGGGATACATCTACCAACAGGCGTAGCTATTAACACACTAATAGTGGCTTGCCTGAACTGTGACGTCATCAACGAGTGAGATACATCTACCAACAGGCGTAGCTATTAACACACTAATAGTGGCTTGCCTGAACTGTGACGTCATCAACGAGTGAGATACATCTACCAACAGGTGTAGCTATTAACACACTAATAGTGGCTTGCCTGAACTGTGACGTCATCAACGAGTGAGATACATCTACCAACAGGCGTAGCTATTAACACACTAATAGTGGCTTGCCTGAACTGTGACGTCATCAACGAGTGAGATACATCTACCAACAGGCGTAGCTATTAACACACTAATAGTGGCTTGCCTGAACTGTGACGTCATCAACGAGTGAGATACATCTACCAACAGGCGTAGCTATTAACACACTAATAGTGGCTTGCCTGAACTGTGACGTCATCAACGAGTGAGATACATCTACCAACAGGCGTAGCTATTAACACACTAATAGTGGCTTGCCTGAACTGTGACGTCATCAACGAGTGAGATACATCTACCAACAGGCGTAGCTATTAACACACTAATAGTGGCTTGCCTGAACTGTGATGTCATCAACGAGTGAGATACATCTACCAACAGGCGTAGCTATTAACACACTAATAGTGGCCTGCCTGAACTGTGACGTCATCAACGAGTGAGATACATCTACCAACAGGCGTAGCTATTAACACACTAATAGTGGCTTGCCTGAACTGTGACGTCATCAACGAGTGAGATACATCTACCAACAGGCGTAGCTATTAACACACTAATAGTGGCTTGCCTGAACTGTGACGTCATCAACGAGTGAGATACATCTACCAACAGGCGTAGCTATTAACACACTAATAGTGGCTTGCCTGAACTGTGACGTCATCAACGAGTGAGATACATCTACCAACAGGCGTAGCTATTAACACACTAATAGTGGCTTGCCTGAACTGTGACGTCATCAACGAGTGAGATACATCTACCAACAGGCGTAGCTATTAACACACTAATAGTGGCTTGCCTGAACTGTGACGTCATCAACGAGTGAGATACATCTACCAACAGGCGTAGCTATTAACACACTAATAGTGGCTTGCCTGAACTGTGACGTCATCAACGAGTGAGATACATCTACCAACAGGCGTAGCTATTAACACACTAATAGTGGCTTGCCTGAACTGTGACGTCATCAACGAGTGAGATACATCTACCAACAGGCGTAGCTATTAACACACTAATAGTGGTTTGCCTGAACTGTGATGTCATCAACGAGTGAGATACATCTACCAACAGGCGTAGCTATTAACACACTAATAGTGGCTTGCCTGAACAGTGACGTCATCAACGAGTGGGATACATCTACCAACAGGCGTAGCTATTAACACACTAATAGTGGTTTGCCTGAACTGTGATGTCATCAACGAGTGAGAGACATCTACCAACAGGCGTAGCTATTAACACACTAATAGTGGCTTGCCTGAACTGTGACGTCATCAACGAGTGAGATACATCTACCAACAGGCGTAGCTATTAACACACTAATAGTGGCTTGCCTGAACTGTGACGTCATCAACGAGTGAGATACATCTACCAACAGGCGTAGCTATTAACACACTAATAGTGGCTTGCCTGAACTGTGACGTCATCAACGAGTGGGATACATCTACCAACAGGCGTAGCTATTAACACACTAATAGTGGCTTGCCTGAACTGTGACGTCATCAACGAGTGGGATACATCTACCAACAGGCGTAGCTATTAACACACTAATAGTGGCTTGCCTGAACTGTGGCGTCATCAACGAGTGAGATACATCTACCAACAGGCGTAGCTATTAACACACTAATAGTGGCTTGCCTGAACTGTGACGTCATCAACGAGTGAGATACATCTACCAACAGGCGTAGCTATTAACACACTAATAGTGGCTTGCCTGAACTGTGACGTCATCAACGAGTGAGATACATCTACCAACAGGCGTAGCTATTAACACACTAATAGTGGCTTGCCTGAACTGTGACGTCATCAACGAGTGAGATACATCTACCAAGAGGCGTAGCTATTAACACACTAATAGTGGCTTGCCTGAACTGTGACGTCATCAACGAGTGAGATACATCTACCAACAGGCGTAGCTATTAACACACTAATAGTGGCTTGCCTGAACTGTGACGTCATCAACGAGTGAGATACATCTACCAACAGGCGTAGCTATTAACACACTAATAGTGGCTTGCCTGAACTGTGACGTCATCAACGAGTAGGATACATCTACCAACAGGCGTAGCTATTAACACACTAATAGTGGCTTGCCTGAACTGTGACGTCATCAACGAGTGAGATACATCTACCAACAGGCGTAGCTATTAACACACTAATAGTGGCTTGCCTGAACTGTGACGTCATCAACGAGTAGGATACATCTACCAACAGGCGTAGCTATTAACACACTAATAGTGGCTTGCCTGAACTGTGACGTCATCAACGAGTGAGATACATCTACCAACAGGCGTAGCTATTAACACACTAATAGTGGCTTGCCTGAACTGTGACGTCATCAACGAGTGAGATACATCTACCAACAGGCGTAGCTATTAACACACTAATAGTGGCTTGCCTGAACTGTGACGTCATCAACGAGTGAGATACATCTACCAAGAGGCGTAGCTATTAACACACTAATAGTGGCTTGCCTGAACTGTGACGTCATCAACGAGTGAGATACATCTACCAACAGGCGTAGCTATTAACACACTAATAGTGGCTTGCCTGAACTGTGACGTCATCAACAAGTGAGATACATCTACCAACAGGCGTAGCTATTAACACACTAATAGTGGCTTGCCTGAACTGTGACGTCATCAACGAGTGAGATACATCTACCAACAGGCGTAGCTATTAACACACTAATAGTGGCTTGCCTGAACTGTGACGTCATCAACGAGTGAGATACATCTACCAACAGGCGTAGCTATTAACACACTAATAGTGGCTTGCCTGAACTGTGACGTCATCAACGAGTGAGATACATCTACCAACAGGCGTAGCTATTAACACACTAATAGTGGCTTGCCTGAACTGTGACGTCATCAACGAGTGAGATACATCTACCAACAGGCGTAGCTATTAACACACTAATAGTGGCTTGCCTGAACTGTGACGTCATCAACGAGTGAGATACATCTACCAACAGGCGTAGCTATTAACACACTAATAGTGGCTTGCCTGAACTGTGACGTCATCAACGAGTGAGATACATCTACCAACAGGCGTAGCTATTAACACAAGAATAGTGGCTTGCCTGAACTGTGACGTCATCAACGAGTGAGATACATCTACCAACAGGCGTAGCTATTAACACACTAATAGTGGCTTGCCTGAACTGTGATGTCATCAACGAGTGAGATACATCTACCAACAGGCGTAGCTATTAACACACTAATAGTGGCTTGCCTGAACTGTGACGTCATCAACGAGTGAGATACATCTACCAACAGGCGTAGCTATTAACACACTAATAGTGGCTTGCCTGAACTGTGACGTCATCAACGAGTGAGATACATCTACCAACAGGCGTAGCTATTAACACACTAATAGTGGCTTGCCTGAACTGTGACGTCATCAACGAGTGAGATACATCTACCAACAGGCGTAGCTATTAACACACTAATAGTGGCTTGCCTGAACTGTGACGTCATCAACGAGTGAGATACATCTACCAACAGGCGTAGCTATTAACACACTAATAGTGGCTTGCCTGAACTGTGACGTCATCAACGAGTGAGATACATCTACCAACAGGCGTAGCTATTAACACACTAATAGTGGCTTGCCTGAACTGTGATGTCATCAACGAGTGAGATACATCTACCAACAGGCGTAGCTATTAACACACTAATAGTGGCTTGCCTGAACTGTGATGTCATCAACGAGTGAGATACATCTACCAACAGGCGTAGCTATTAACACATTAATAGTGGCTTGCCTGAACTGTGATGTCATCAACGAGTAAGATACATCTACCAACAGGCGTAGCTATTAACACACTAATAGTGGCTTGCCTGAACTGTGATGTCATCAACGAGTGAGATACATCTACCAACAGGCGTAGCTATTAACACACTAATAGTGGCTTGCCTGATCTGTGATGTCATCAACGAGTGAGATACATCTACCAACAGGCGTAGCTATTAACACACTAATAGTGGCTTGCCTGAACTGTGATGTCATCAACGAGTGAGATACATCTACCAACAGGCGTAGCTATTAACACACTAATAGTGGCTTGCCTGAACTGTGACGTCATCAACGAGTGAGATACATCTACCAACAGGCCTAGCTATTAACACACTAATAGTGGCTTGCCTGAACTGTGACGTCATCAACGAGTAGGATACATCTACCAACAGGCGTAGCTATTAACACACTAATAGTGGCTTGCCTGAACTGTGACGTCATCAACGAGTGAGATACATCTACCAACAGGCGTAGCTATTAACACACTAATAGTGGCTTGCCTGAACTGTGACGTCATCAACGAGTGAGATACATCTACCAACAGGCGTAGCTATTAACACACTAATAGTGGCTTGCCTGAACTGTGACGTCATCAACGAGTGGGATACATCTACCAACAGGCGTAGCTATTAACACACTAATAGTGGCTTGCCTGAACTGTGACGTCATCAACGAGTGAGATACATCTACCAACAGGCGTAGCTATTAACACACTAATAGTGGCTTGCCTGAACTGTGACGTCATCAACGAGTGGGATACATCTACCAACAGGCGTAGCTATTAACACACTAATAGTGGCTTGCCTGAACTGTGACGTCATCAACGAGTGAGATACATCTACCAACAGGCGTAGCTATTAACACACTAATAGTGGCTTGCCTGAACTGTGACGTCATCAACGAGTGAGATACATCTACCAACAGGCGTAGCTATTAACACACTAATAGTGGCTTGCCTGATCTGTGACGTCATCAACGAGTGAGATACATCTTCCAACAGGCGTAGCTATTAACACACTAATAGTGGCTTGCCTGAACTGTGACGTCATCAACGAGTGAGATACATCTACCAACAGGCGTAGCTATTAACACACTAATAGTGGCTTGCCTGAACTGTGACGTCATCAACGAGTGAGATACATCTACCAACAGGCGTAGCTATTAACACACTAATAGTGGTTTGCCTGAACTGTGACGTCATCAACGAGTGGGATACATCTACCAACAGGCGTAGCTATTAACACACTAATAGTGGCTTGCCTGAACTGTGACGTCATCAACGAGTGAGATACATCTACCAACAGGCGTAGCTATTAACACACTAATAGTGGTTTGCCTGAACTGTGACGTCATCAACGAGTGGGATACATCTACCAACAGGCGTAGCTATTAACACACTAATAGTGGCTTGCCTGAACTGTGATGTCATCAACGAGTGAGATACATCTACCAACAGGCGTAGCTATTAACACACTAATAGTGGCTTGCCTGAACTGTGACGTACTCAACGAGTGAGATACATCTACCAACAGGCGTAGCTATTAACACACTAATAGTGGCTTGCCTGAACTGTGACGTCATCAACGAGTGAGATACATCTACCAACAGGCGTAGCTATTAACACACTAATAGTGGCTTGCCTGAACTGTGACGTCATCAACGAGTGAGATACATCTACCAACAGGCGTAGCTATTAACACACTAATAGTGGCTTGCCTGAACTGTGACGTCATCAACGAGTGAGATACATCTACCAACAGGCGTAGCTATTAACACACTAATAGTGGCTTGCCTGAACTGTGACGTCATCAACGAGTAGGATACATCTACCAACAGGCGTAGCTATTAACACACTAATAGTGGCTTGCCTGAACTGTGACGTCATCAACGAGTGAGATACATCTACCAACAGGCGTAGCTATTAACACACTAATAGTGGCTTGCCTGAACTGTGACGTCATCAACGAGTAGGATACATCTACCAACAGGCGTAGCTATTAACACACTAATAGTGGCTTGCCTGAACTGTGACGTCATCAACGAGTGAGATACATCTACCAACAGGCGTAGCTATTAACACACTAATAGTGGCTTGCCTGAACTGTGACGTCATCAACGAGTGAGATACATCTACCAACAGGCGTAGCTATTAACACACTAATAGTGGCTTGCCTGAACTGTGACGTCATCAACGAGTGAGATACATCTACCAAGAGGCGTAGCTATTAACACACTAATAGTGGCTTGCCTGAACTGTGACGTCATCAACGAGTGAGATACATCTACCAACAGGCGTAGCTATTAACACACTAATAGTGGCTTGCCTGAACTGTGACGTCATCAACAAGTGAGATACATCTACCAACAGGCGTAGCTATTAACACACTAATAGTGGCTTGCCTGAACTGTGACGTCATCAACGAGTGAGATACATCTACCAACAGGCGTAGCTATTAACACACTAATAGTGGCTTGCCTGAACTGTGACGTCATCAACGAGTGAGATACATCTACCAACAGGCGTAGCTATTAACACACTAATAGTGGCTTGCCTGAACTGTGACGTCATCAACGAGTGAGATACATCTACCAACAGGCGTAGCTATTAACACACTAATAGTGGCTTGCCTGAACTGTGACGTCATCAACGAGTGAGATACATCTACCAACAGGCGTAGCTATTAACACACTAATAGTGGCTTGCCTGAACTGTGACGTCATCAACGAGTGAGATACATCTACCAACAGGCGTAGCTATTAACACACTAATAGTGGCTTGCCTGAACTGTGACGTCATCAACGAGTGAGATACATCTACCAACAGGCGTAGCTATTAACACAAGAATAGTGGCTTGCCTGAACTGTGACGTCATCAACGAGTGAGATACATCTACCAACAGGCGTAGCTATTAACACACTAATAGTGGCTTGCCTGAACTGTGATGTCATCAACGAGTGAGATACATCTACCAACAGGCGTAGCTATTAACACACTAATAGTGGCTTGCCTGAACTGTGACGTCATCAACGAGTGAGATACATCTACCAACAGGCGTAGCTATTAACACACTAATAGTGGCTTGCCTGAACTGTGACGTCATCAACGAGTGAGATACATCTACCAACAGGCGTAGCTATTAACACACTAATAGTGGCTTGCCTGAACTGTGACGTCATCAACGAGTGAGATACATCTACCAACAGGCGTAGCTATTAACACACTAATAGTGGCTTGCCTGAACTGTGACGTCATCAACGAGTGAGATACATCTACCAACAGGCGTAGCTATTAACACACTAATAGTGGCTTGCCTGAACTGTGACGTCATCAACGAGTGAGATACATCTACCAACAGGCGTAGCTATTAACACACTAATAGTGGCTTGCCTGAACTGTGATGTCATCAACGAGTGAGATACATCTACCAACAGGCGTAGCTATTAACACACTAATAGTGGCTTGCCTGAACTGTGATGTCATCAACGAGTGAGATACATCTACCAACAGGCGTAGCTATTAACACATTAATAGTGGCTTGCCTGAACTGTGATGTCATCAACGAGTAAGATACATCTACCAACAGGCGTAGCTATTAACACACTAATAGTGGCTTGCCTGAACTGTGATGTCATCAACGAGTGAGATACATCTACCAACAGGCGTAGCTATTAACACACTAATAGTGGCTTGCCTGATCTGTGATGTCATCAACGAGTGAGATACATCTACCAACAGGCGTAGCTATTAACACACTAATAGTGGCTTGCCTGAACTGTGATGTCATCAACGAGTGAGATACATCTACCAACAGGCGTAGCTATTAACACACTAATAGTGGCTTGCCTGAACTGTGACGTCATCAACGAGTGAGATACATCTACCAACAGGCCTAGCTATTAACACACTAATAGTGGCTTGCCTGAACTGTGACGTCATCAACGAGTAGGATACATCTACCAACAGGCGTAGCTATTAACACACTAATAGTGGCTTGCCTGAACTGTGACGTCATCAACGAGTGAGATACATCTACCAACAGGCGTAGCTATTAACACACTAATAGTGGCTTGCCTGAACTGTGACGTCATCAACGAGTGAGATACATCTACCAACAGGCGTAGCTATTAACACACTAATAGTGGCTTGCCTGAACTGTGACGTCATCAACGAGTGGGATACATCTACCAACAGGCGTAGCTATTAACACACTAATAGTGGCTTGCCTGAACTGTGACGTCATCAACGAGTGAGATACATCTACCAACAGGCGTAGCTATTAACACACTAATAGTGGCTTGCCTGAACTGTGACGTCATCAACGAGTGGGATACATCTACCAACAGGCGTAGCTATTAACACACTAATAGTGGCTTGCCTGAACTGTGACGTCATCAACGAGTGAGATACATCTACCAACAGGCGTAGCTATTAACACACTAATAGTGGCTTGCCTGAACTGTGACGTCATCAACGAGTGAGATACATCTACCAACAGGCGTAGCTATTAACACACTAATAGTGGCTTGCCTGATCTGTGACGTCATCAACGAGTGAGATACATCTTCCAACAGGCGTAGCTATTAACACACTAATAGTGGCTTGCCTGAACTGTGACGTCATCAACGAGTGAGATACATCTACCAACAGGCGTAGCTATTAACACACTAATAGTGGCTTGCCTGAACTGTGACGTCATCAACGAGTGAGATACATCTACCAACAGGCGTAGCTATTAACACACTAATAGTGGTTTGCCTGAACTGTGACGTCATCAACGAGTGGGATACATCTACCAACAGGCGTAGCTATTAACACACTAATAGTGGCTTGCCTGAACTGTGACGTCATCAACGAGTGAGATACATCTACCAACAGGCGTAGCTATTAACACACTAATAGTGGTTTGCCTGAACTGTGACGTCATCAACGAGTGGGATACATCTACCAACAGGCGTAGCTATTAACACACTAATAGTGGCTTGCCTGAACTGTGATGTCATCAACGAGTGAGATACATCTACCAACAGGCGTAGCTATTAACACACTAATAGTGGCTTGCCTGAACTGTGACGTACTCAACGAGTGAGATACATCTACCAACAGGCGTAGCTATTAACACACTAATAGTGGCTTGCCTGAACTGTGACGTCATCAACGAGTGAGATACATCTACCAACAGGCGTAGCTATTAACACACTAATAGTGGCTTGCCTGAACTGTGACGTCATCAACGAGTGAGATACATCTACCAACAGGCGTAGCTATTAACACACTAATAGTGGCTTGCCTGAACTGTGACGTCATCAACGAGTGAGATACATCTACCAACAGGCGTAGCTATTAACACACTAATAGTGGCTTGCCTGAACTGTGACGTCATCAACGAGTAGGATACATCTACCAACAGGCGTAGCTATTAACACACTAATAGTGGCTTGCCTGAACTGTGACGTCATCAACGAGTGAGATACATCTACCAACAGGCGTAGCTATTAACACACTAATAGTGGCTTGCCTGAACTGTGACGTCATCAACGAGTGAGATACATCTACCAACAGGCGTAGCTATTAACACACTAATAGTGGCTTGCCTGAACTGTGACGTCATCAACGAGTGAGATACATCTACCAACAGGCGTAGCTATTAACACACTAATAGTGGCTTGCCTGAACTGTGACGTCATCAACGAGTGAGATACATCTACCAACAGGCGTAGCTATTAACACACTAATAGTGGCTTGCCTGAACTGTGACGTCATCAACGAGTGAGATACATCTACCAACAGGCGTAGCTATTAACACACTAATAGTGGCTTGCCTGAACTGTGACGTCATCAACGAGTAGGATACATCTACCAACAGGCGTAGCTATTAACACATTAATAGTGGCTTGCCTGAACTGTGATGTCATCAACGAGTAAGATACATCTACCAACAGGCGTAGCTATTAACACACTAATAGTGGCTTGCCTGAACTGTGATGTCATCAACGAGTAAGATACATCTACCAACAGGCGTAGCTATTAACACACTAATAGTGGCTTGCCTGAACTGTGATGTCATCAACGAGTGAGATACATCTACCAACAGGCGTAGCTATTAACACACTAATAGTGGCTTGCCTGAACTGTGATGTCATCAACGAGTGAGATACATCTACCAACAGGCGTAGCTATTAACACACTAATAGTGGCTTGCCTGAACTGTGATGTCATCAACGAGTGAGATACATCTACCAACAGGCGTAGCTATTAACACACTAATAGTGGCTTGCCTGAACTGTGACGTCATCAACGAGTGAGATACATCTACCAACAGGCCTAGCTATTAACACACTAATAGTGGCTTGCCTGAACTGTGACGTCATCAACGAGTGAGATACATCTACCAACAGGCGTAGCTATTAACACACTAATAGTGGCTTGCCTGAACTGTGACGTCATCAACGAGTGGGATACATCTACCAACAGGCGTAGCTATTAACACACTAATAGTGGCTTGCCTGAACTGTGACGTCATCAACGAGTGAGATACATCTACCAACAGGCGTAGCTATTAACACACTAATAGTGGCTTGCCTGAACTGTGACGTCATCAACGAGTGAGATACATCTACCAACAGGCCTAGCTATTAACACACTAATAGTGGCTTGCCTGAACTGTGACGTCATCAACGAGTGAGATACATCTACCAACAGGCGTAGCTATTAACACACTAATAGTGGCTTGCCTGAACTGTGACGTCATCAACGAGTGAGATACATCTACCAACAGGCCTAGCTATTAACACACTAATAGTGGCTTGCCTGAACTGTGACGTCATCAACGAGTGAGATACATCTACCAACAGGCGTAGCTATTAACACACTAATAGTGGCCTGCCTGAACTGTGACGTCATCAACGAGTGAGATACATCTACCAACAGGCGTAGCTATTAACACACTAATAGTGGCTTGCCTGAACTGTGACGTCATCAACGAGTGAGATACATCTACCAACAGGCGTAGCTATTAACACACTAATAGTGGCTTGCCTGAACTGTGACGTCATCAACGAGTGAGATACATCTACCAACAGGCGTAGCTATTAACACACTAATAGTGGCTTGCCTGAACTGTGACGTCATCAACGAGTGAGATACATCTACCAACAGGCGTAGCTATTAACACACTAATAGTGGCTTGCCTGAACTGTGACGTCATCAACGAGTGAGATACATCTACCAACAGCCCTAGCTATTAACACACTAATAGTGGCTTGCCTGAACTGTGACGTCATCAACGAGTGAGATACATCTACCAACAGCCCTAGCTATTAACACACTAATAGTGGCTTGCCTGAACTGTGACGTCATCAACGAGTGAGATACATCTACCAACAGGCGTAGCTATTAACACACTAATAGTGGCTTGCCTGAACTGTGACGTCATCAACGAGTGAGATACATCTACCAACAGGCGTAGCTATTAACACACTAATAGTGGCTTGCCTGAACTGTGACGTCATCAACGAGTGGGATACATCTACCAACAGGCGTAGCTATTAACACACTAATAGTGGCTTGCCTGAACTGTGACGTCATCAACGAGTGAGATACATCTACCAACAGGCGTAGCTATTAACACACTAATAGTGGCTTGCCTGAACTGTGACGTCATCAACGAGTGAGATACATCTACCAACAGGCGTAGCTATTAACACACTAATAGTGGCCTGCCTGAACTGTGACGTCATCAACGAGTGAGATACATCTACCAACAGGCGTAGCTATTAACACACTAATAGTGGCTTGCCTGAACTGTGACGTCATCAACGAGTGAGATACATCTACCAACAGGCGTAGCTATTAACACACTAATAGTGGCTTGCCTGAACTGTGACGTCATCAACGAGTGAGATACATCTACCAACAGGCGTAGCTATTAACACACTAATAGTGGCTTGCCTGAACTGTGACGTCATCAACGAGTGAGATACATCTACCAACAGGCGTAGCTATTAACACACTAATAGTGGCTTGCCTGAACTGTGATGTCATCAACGAGTGAGATACATCTACCAACAGGCGTAGCTATTAACACACTAATAGTGGCTTGCCTGAACTGTGACGTCTTTAACGAGTGAGATACATCTACCAACAGGCGTAGCTATTAACACACTAATAGTGGCTTGCCTGAACTGTGACGTCATCAACGAGTGAGATACATCTACCAACAGGCGTAGCTATTAACACACTAATAGTGGCTTGCCTGAACTGTGACGTCATCAACGAGTGAGATACATCTACCAACAGGCGTAGCTATTAACACACTAATAGTGGCTTGCCTGAACTGTGACGTCATCAACGAGCGAGATACATCTACCAACAGGCGTAGCTATTAACACACTAATAGTGGCTTGCCTGAACTGTGACGTCATCAACGAGTGAGATACATCTACCAACAGGCGTAGCTATTAACACACTAATAGTGGCTTGCCTGAACTGTGACGTCATCAACGAGTGAGATACATCTACCAACAGGCGTAGCTATTAACACACTAATAGTGGCTTGCCTGAACTGTGACGTCATCAACGAGTGAGATACATCTACCAACAGGCGTAGCTATTAACACACTAATAGTGGCTTGCCTGAACTGTGACGTCATCAACGAGTGAGATACATCTACCAACAGGCGTAGCTATTAACACACTAATAGTGGCTTGCCTGAACTGTGACGTCATCAACGAGTGAGATACATCTACCAACAGGCGTAGCTAATAACACACTAATAGTGGCTTGCCTGAACTGTGACGTCATCAACGAGTGAGATACATCTACCAACAGGCGTAGCTATTAACACACTAATAGTGGCTTGCCTGAACTGTGACGTCATCAACGAGTGAGATACATCTACCAACAGGCGTAGCTATTAACACATTAATAGTGGCTTGCCTGAACTGTGATGTCATCAACGAGTGAGATACATCTACCAACAGGCGTAGCTATTAACACACTAATAGTGGCTTGCCTGAACTGTGACGTCATCAACGAGTGAGATACATCTACCAACAGGCGTAGCTATTAACACACTAATAGTGGCTTGCCTGAACTGTGACGTCATCAACGAGTGAGATACATCTACCAACAGGCGTAGCTATTAACACACTAATAGTGGCTTGCCTGAACTGTGATGTCATCAACGAGTGAGATACATCTACCAACAGGCGTAGCTATTAACACACTAATAGTGGCTTGCCTGAACTGTGACGTCATCAACGAGTGAGATACATCTACCAACAGGCGTAGCTATTAACACACTAATAGTGGCTTGCCTGAACTGTGACGTCATCAACGAGTGAGATACATCTACCAACAGGCGTAGCTATTAACACACTAATAGTGGCTTGCCTGAACTGTGACGTCATCAACGAGTGAGATACATCTACCAACAGGCGTAGCTATTAACACACTAATAGTGGCTTGCCTGAACTGTGACGTCATCAACGAGTGAGATACATCTACCAACAGGCGTAGCTATTAACACACTAATAGTGGCTTGCCTGAACTGTGACGTCATCAACGAGTGAGATACATCTACCAACAGGCGTAGCTATTAACACACTAATAGTGGCTTGCCTGAACTGTGACGTCATCAACGAGTGGGATACATCTACCAACAGGCGTAGCTATTAACACACTAATAGTGGCTTGCCTGAACTGTGACGTCATCAACGAGTGAGAAGCATCTACCAACAGGCGTAGCTATTAACACACTAATAGTGGCTTGCCTGAACTGTGACGTCATCAACGAGTGAGATACATCTACCAACAGGCGTAGCTATTAACACACTAATAGTGGCTTGCCTGAACTGTGACGTCATCAACGAGTGAGATACATCTACCAACAGGCGTAGCTATTAACACACTAATAGTGGCTTGCCTGAACTGTGACGTCATCAACGAGTGAGATACATCTACCAACAGGCGTAGCTATTAACACACTAATAGTGGCTTGCCTGAACTGTGACGTCATCAACGAGTGAGATACATCTACCAACAGGCGTAGCTATTAACACACTAATAGTGGCTTGCCTGAACTGTGACGTCATCAACGAGTGAGATACATCTACCAACAGGCGTAGCTATTAACACACTAATAGTGGCTTGCCTGAACTGTGACGTCATCAACGAGTGAGATACATCTACCAACAGGCGTAGCTATTAACACACTAATAGTGGCTTGCCTGAACTGTGACGTCATCAACGAGTGAGATACATCTACCAACAGGCGTAGCTATTAACACACTAATAGTGGCTTGCCTGAACTGTGATGTCATCAACGAGTGAGATACATCTACCAACAGGCGTAGCTATTAACACACTAATAGTGGCTTGCCTGAACTGTGATGTCATCAACGAGTGAGATACATCTACCAACAGGCGTAGCTATTAACACATTAATAGTGGCTTGCCTGAACTGTGATGTCATCAACGAGTAAGATACATCTACCAACAGGCGTAGCTATTAACACACTAATAGTGGCTTGCCTGAACTGTGATGTCATCAACGAGTGAGATACATCTACCAACAGGCGTAGCTATTAACACACTAATAGTGGCTTGCCTGATCTGTGATGTCATCAACGAGTGAGATACATCTACCAACAGGCGTAGCTATTAACACACTAATAGTGGCTTGCCTGAACTGTGATGTCATCAACGAGTGAGATACATCTACCAACAGGCGTAGCTATTAACACACTAATAGTGGCTTGCCTGAACTGTGACGTCATCAACGAGTGAGATACATCTACCAACAGGCCTAGCTATTAACACACTAATAGTGGCTTGCCTGAACTGTGACGTCATCAACGAGTAGGATACATCTACCAACAGGCGTAGCTATTAACACACTAATAGTGGCTTGCCTGAACTGTGACGTCATCAACGAGTGAGATACATCTACCAACAGGCGTAGCTATTAACACACTAATAGTGGCTTGCCTGAACTGTGACGTCATCAACGAGTGAGATACATCTACCAACAGGCGTAGCTATTAACACACTAATAGTGGCTTGCCTGAACTGTGACGTCATCAACGAGTGGGATACATCTACCAACAGGCGTAGCTATTAACACACTAATAGTGGCTTGCCTGAACTGTGACGTCATCAACGAGTGAGATACATCTACCAACAGGCGTAGCTATTAACACACTAATAGTGGCTTGCCTGAACTGTGACGTCATCAACGAGTGAGATACATCTACCAACAGGCGTAGCTATTAACACACTAATAGTGGCTTGCCTGAACTGTGACGTCATCAACGAGTGAGATACATCTTCCAACAGGCGTAGCTATTAACACACTAATAGTGGCTTGCCTGAACTGTGACGTCATCAACGAGTGAGATACATCTACCAACAGGCGTAGCTATTAACACACTAATAGTGGCTTGCCTGAACTGTGACGTCATCAACGAGTGAGATACATCTACCAACAGGCGTAGCTATTAACACACTAATAGTGGTTTGCCTGAACTGTGACGTCATCAACGAGTGGGATACATCTACCAACAGGCGTAGCTATTAACACACTAATAGTGGCCTGCCTGAACTGTGACGTCATCAACGAGTGAGATACATCTACCAACAGGCGTAGCTATTAACACACTAATAGTGGCTTGCCTGAACTGTGACGTCATCAACGAGTGAGATACATCTACCAACAGGCGTAGCTATTAACACACTAATAGTGGCTTGCCTGAACTGTGACGTCATCAACGAGTGAGATACATCTACCAACAGGCGTAGCTATTAACACACTAATAGTGGCTTGCCTGAACTGTGACGTCATCAACGAGTGGGATACATCTACCAACAGGCGTAGCTATTAACACACTAATAGTGGCTTGCCTGAACTGTGACGTCATCAACGAGTGAGATACATCTACCAACAGGCGTAGCTATTAACACACTAATAGTGGCCTGCCTGAACTGTGACGTCATCAACGAGTGGGATACATCTACCAACAGGCGTAGCTATTAACACACTAATAGTGGCTTGCCTGAACTGTGACGTCATCAACGAGTGAGATACATCTACCAACAGGCGTAGCTATTAACACACTAATAGTGGCTTGCCTGAACTGTGACGTCATCAACGAGTGAGATACATCTACCAACAGGCGTAGCTATTAACACACTAATAGTGGCTTGCCTGAACTGTGACGTCATCAACGAGTGAGATACATCTACCAACAGGCGTAGCTATTAACACACTAATAGTGGCTTGCCTGAACTGTGACGTCATCAACGAGTGATATACATCTACCAACAGGCGTAGCTATTAACACACTAATAGTGGCTTGCCTGAACTGTGACGTCATCAACGAGTGAGATACATCTACCAACAGGCGTAGCTATTAACACACTAATAGTGGCTTGCCTGAACTGTGACGTCATCAACGAGTGAGATACATCTACCAACAGGCGTAGCTATTAACACACTAATAGTGGCTTGCCTGAACTGTGATGTCATCAACGAGTGAGATACATCTACCAACAGGCGTAGCTATTAACACACTAATAGTGGCTTGCCTGAACTGTGACGTCATCAACGAGTGGGATACATCTACCAACAGGCGTAGCTATTAACACACTAATAGTGGCTTGCCTGAACTGTGACGTCATCAACGAGTGGGATACATCTACCAACAGGCGTAGCTATTAACACACTAATAGTGGCTTGCCTGAACTGTGACGTCATCAACGAGTGAGATACATCTACCAACAGGCGTAGCTATTAACACACTAATAGTGGCTTGCCTGAACTGTGACGTCATCAACGAGTGAGATACATCTACCAACAGGTGTAGCTATTAACACACTAATAGTGGCTTGCCTGAACTGTGACGTCATCAACGAGTGAGATACATCTACCAACAGGCGTAGCTATTAACACACTAATAGTGGCTTGCCTGAACTGTGACGTCATCAACGAGTGAGATACATCTACCAACAGGCGTAGCTATTAACACACTAATAGTGGCTTGCCTGAACTGTGACGTCATCAACGAGTGAGATACATCTACCAACAGGCGTAGCTATTAACACACTAATAGTGGCTTGCCTGAACTGTGACGTCATCAACGAGTGAGATACATCTACCAACAGGCGTAGCTATTAACACACTAATAGTGGCTTGCCTGAACTGTGACGTCATCAACGAGTGAGATACATCTACCAACAGGCGTAGCTATTAACACACTAATAGTGGCTTGCCTGAACTGTGATGTCATCAACGAGTGAGATACATCTACCAACAGGCGTAGCTATTAACACACTAATAGTGGCCTGCCTGAACTGTGACGTCATCAACGAGTGAGATACATCTACCAACAGGCGTAGCTATTAACACACTAATAGTGGCTTGCCTGAACTGTGACGTCATCAACGAGTGAGATACATCTACCAACAGGCGTAGCTATTAACACACTAATAGTGGCTTGCCTGAACTGTGACGTCATCAACGAGTGAGATACATCTACCAACAGGCGTAGCTATTAACACACTAATAGTGGCTTGCCTGAACTGTGACGTCATCAACGAGTGAGATACATCTACCAACAGGCGTAGCTATTAACACACTAATAGTGGCTTGCCTGAACTGTGACGTCATCAACGAGTGAGATACATCTACCAACAGGCGTAGCTATTAACACACTAATAGTGGCTTGCCTGAACTGTGACGTCATCAACGAGTGAGATACATCTACCAACAGGCGTAGCTATTAACACACTAATAGTGGCTTGCCTGAACTGTGACGTCATCAACGAGTGAGATACATCTACCAACAGGCGTAGCTATTAACACACTAATAGTGGCTTGCCTGAACTGTGACGTCATCAACGAGTGAGATACATCTACCAACAGGCGTAGCTATTAACACACTAATAGTGGTTTGCCTGAACTGTGATGTCATCAACGAGTGAGATACATCTACCAACAGGCGTAGCTATTAACACACTAATAGTGGCTTGCCTGAACTGTGACATCATCAACGAGTGGGATACATCTACCAACAGGCGTAGCTATTAACACACTAATAGTGGTTTGCCTGAACTGTGACGTCATCAACGAGTGAGATACATCTACCAACAGGCGTAGCTATTAACACACTAATAGTGGCTTGCCTGAACTGTGATGTCATCAACGAGTGAGATACATCTACCAACAGGCGTAGCTATTAACACACTAATAGTGGCTTGCCTGAACTGTGACGTCATCAACGAGTGAGATACATCTACCAACAGGCGTAGCTATTAACACACTAATAGTGGCTTGCCTGAACTGTGACGTCATCAACGAGTGAGATACATCTACCAACAGGCGTAGCTATTAACACACTAATAGTGGCTTGCCTGAACTGTGACGTCATCAACGAGTGGGATACATCTACCAACAGGCGTAGCTATTAACACACTAATAGTGGCTTGCCTGAACTGTGACGTCATCAACGAGTGGGATACATCTACCAACAGGCGTAGCTATTAACACACTAATAGTGGCTTGCCTGAACTGTGGCGTCATCAACGAGTGAGATACATCTACCAACAGGCGTAGCTATTAACACACTAATAGTGGCTTGCCTGAACTGTGACGTCATCAACGAGTGAGATACATCTACCAACAGGCGTAGCTATTAACACACTAATAGTGGCTTGCCTGAACTGTGACGTCATCAACGAGTGAGATACATCTACCAACAGGCGTAGCTATTAACACACTAATAGTGGCTTGCCTGAACTGTGACGTCATCAACGAGTGAGATACATCTACCAAGAGGCGTAGCTATTAACACACTAATAGTGGCTTGCCTGAACTGTGACGTCATCAACGAGTGAGATACATCTACCAACAGGCGTAGCTATTAACACACTAATAGTGGCTTGCCTGAACTGTGACGTCATCAACGAGTGAGATACATCTACCAACAGGCGTAGCTATTAACACACTAATAGTGGCTTGCCTGAACTGTGACGTCATCAACGAGTAGGATACATCTACCAACAGGCGTAGCTATTAACACACTAATAGTGGCTTGCCTGAACTGTGACGTCATCAACGAGTGAGATACATCTACCAACAGGCGTAGCTATTAACACACTAATAGTGGCTTGCCTGAACTGTGACGTCATCAACGAGTAGGATACATCTACCAACAGGCGTAGCTATTAACACACTAATAGTGGCTTGCCTGAACTGTGACGTCATCAACGAGTGAGATACATCTACCAACAGGCGTAGCTATTAACACACTAATAGTGGCTTGCCTGAACTGTGACGTCATCAACGAGTGAGATACATCTACCAACAGGCGTAGCTATTAACACACTAATAGTGGCTTGCCTGAACTGTGACGTCATCAACGAGTGAGATACATCTACCAAGAGGCGTAGCTATTAACACACTAATAGTGGCTTGCCTGAACTGTGACGTCATCAACGAGTGAGATACATCTACCAACAGGCGTAGCTATTAACACACTAATAGTGGCTTGCCTGAACTGTGACGTCATCAACAAGTGAGATACATCTACCAACAGGCGTAGCTATTAACACACTAATAGTGGCTTGCCTGAACTGTGACGTCATCAACGAGTGAGATACATCTACCAACAGGCGTAGCTATTAACACACTAATAGTGGCTTGCCTGAACTGTGACGTCATCAACGAGTGAGATACATCTACCAACAGGCGTAGCTATTAACACACTAATAGTGGCTTGCCTGAACTGTGACGTCATCAACGAGTGAGATACATCTACCAACAGGCGTAGCTATTAACACACTAATAGTGGCTTGCCTGAACTGTGACGTCATCAACGAGTGAGATACATCTACCAACAGGCGTAGCTATTAACACACTAATAGTGGCTTGCCTGAACTGTGACGTCATCAACGAGTGAGATACATCTACCAACAGGCGTAGCTATTAACACACTAATAGTGGCTTGCCTGAACTGTGACGTCATCAACGAGTGAGATACATCTACCAACAGGCGTAGCTATTAACACAAGAATAGTGGCTTGCCTGAACTGTGACGTCATCAACGAGTGAGATACATCTACCAACAGGCGTAGCTATTAACACACTAATAGTGGCTTGCCTGAACTGTGATGTCATCAACGAGTGAGATACATCTACCAACAGGCGTAGCTATTAACACACTAATAGTGGCTTGCCTGAACTGTGACGTCATCAACGAGTGAGATACATCTACCAACAGGCGTAGCTATTAACACACTAATAGTGGCTTGCCTGAACTGTGACGTCATCAACGAGTGAGATACATCTACCAACAGGCGTAGCTATTAACACACTAATAGTGGCTTGCCTGAACTGTGACGTCATCAACGAGTGAGATACATCTACCAACAGGCGTAGCTATTAACACACTAATAGTGGCTTGCCTGAACTGTGACGTCATCAACGAGTGAGATACATCTACCAACAGGCGTAGCTATTAACACACTAATAGTGGCTTGCCTGAACTGTGACGTCATCAACGAGTGAGATACATCTACCAACAGGCGTAGCTATTAACACACTAATAGTGGCTTGCCTGAACTGTGATGTCATCAACGAGTGAGATACATCTACCAACAGGCGTAGCTATTAACACACTAATAGTGGCTTGCCTGAACTGTGATGTCATCAACGAGTGAGATACATCTACCAACAGGCGTAGCTATTAACACATTAATAGTGGCTTGCCTGAACTGTGATGTCATCAACGAGTAAGATACATCTACCAACAGGCGTAGCTATTAACACACTAATAGTGGCTTGCCTGAACTGTGATGTCATCAACGAGTGAGATACATCTACCAACAGGCGTAGCTATTAACACACTAATAGTGGCTTGCCTGATCTGTGATGTCATCAACGAGTGAGATACATCTACCAACAGGCGTAGCTATTAACACACTAATAGTGGCTTGCCTGAACTGTGATGTCATCAACGAGTGAGATACATCTACCAACAGGCGTAGCTATTAACACACTAATAGTGGCTTGCCTGAACTGTGACGTCATCAACGAGTGAGATACATCTACCAACAGGCCTAGCTATTAACACACTAATAGTGGCTTGCCTGAACTGTGACGTCATCAACGAGTAGGATACATCTACCAACAGGCGTAGCTATTAACACACTAATAGTGGCTTGCCTGAACTGTGACGTCATCAACGAGTGAGATACATCTACCAACAGGCGTAGCTATTAACACACTAATAGTGGCTTGCCTGAACTGTGACGTCATCAACGAGTGAGATACATCTACCAACAGGCGTAGCTATTAACACACTAATAGTGGCTTGCCTGAACTGTGACGTCATCAACGAGTGGGATACATCTACCAACAGGCGTAGCTATTAACACACTAATAGTGGCTTGCCTGAACTGTGACGTCATCAACGAGTGAGATACATCTACCAACAGGCGTAGCTATTAACACACTAATAGTGGCTTGCCTGAACTGTGACGTCATCAACGAGTGGGATACATCTACCAACAGGCGTAGCTATTAACACACTAATAGTGGCTTGCCTGAACTGTGACGTCATCAACGAGTGAGATACATCTACCAACAGGCGTAGCTATTAACACACTAATAGTGGCTTGCCTGAACTGTGACGTCATCAACGAGTGAGATACATCTACCAACAGGCGTAGCTATTAACACACTAATAGTGGCTTGCCTGATCTGTGACGTCATCAACGAGTGAGATACATCTTCCAACAGGCGTAGCTATTAACACACTAATAGTGGCTTGCCTGAACTGTGACGTCATCAACGAGTGAGATACATCTACCAACAGGCGTAGCTATTAACACACTAATAGTGGCTTGCCTGAACTGTGACGTCATCAACGAGTGAGATACATCTACAAACAGGCGTAGCTATTAACACACTAATAGTGGTTTGCCTGAACTGTGACGTCATCAACGAGTGGGATACATCTACCAACAGGCGTAGCTATTAACACACTAATAGTGGCTTGCCTGAACTGTGACGTCATCAACGAGTGAGATACATCTACCAACAGGCGTAGCTATTAACACACTAATAGTGGTTTGCCTGAACTGTGACGTCATCAACGAGTGGGATACATCTACCAACAGGCGTAGCTATTAACACACTAATAGTGGCTTGCCTGAACTGTGATGTCATCAACGAGTGAGATACATCTACCAACAGGCGTAGCTATTAACACACTAATAGTGGCTTGCCTGAACTGTGACGTACTCAACGAGTGAGATACATCTACCAACAGGCGTAGCTATTAACACACTAATAGTGGCTTGCCTGAACTGTGACGTCATCAACGAGTGAGATACATCTACCAACAGGCGTAGCTATTAACACACTAATAGTGGCTTGCCTGAACTGTGACGTCATCAACGAGTGAGATACATCTACCAACAGGCGTAGCTATTAACACACTAATAGTGGCTTGCCTGAACTGTGACGTCATCAACGAGTGAGATACATCTACCAACAGGCGTAGCTATTAACACACTAATAGTGGCTTGCCTGAACTGTGACGTCATCAACGAGTAGGATACATCTACCAACAGGCGTAGCTATTAACACACTAATAGTGGCTTGCCTGAACTGTGACGTCATCAACGAGTGAGATACATCTACCAACAGGCGTAGCTATTAACACACTAATAGTGGCTTGCCTGAACTGTGACGTCATCAACGAGTGAGATACATCTACCAACAGGCGTAGCTATTAACACACTAATAGTGGCTTGCCTGAACTGTGACGTCATCAACGAGTGAGATACATCTACCAACAGGCGTAGCTATTAACACACTAATAGTGGCTTGCCTGAACTGTGACGTCATCAACGAGTGAGATACATCTACCAACAGGCGTAGCTATTAACACACTAATAGTGGCTTGCCTGAACTGTGACGTCATCAACGAGTGAGATACATCTACCAACAGGCGTAGCTATTAACACACTAATAGTGGCTTGCCTGAACTGTGACGTCATCAACGAGTAGGATACATCTACCAACAGGCGTAGCTATTAACACATTAATAGTGGCTTGCCTGAACTGTGATGTCATCAACGAGTAAGATACATCTACCAACAGGCGTAGCTATTAACACACTAATAGTGGCTTGCCTGAACTGTGATGTCATCAACGAGTAAGATACATCTACCAACAGGCGTAGCTATTAACACACTAATAGTGGCTTGCCTGAACTGTGATGTCATCAACGAGTGAGATACATCTACCAACAGGCGTAGCTATTAACACACTAATAGTGGCTTGCCTGAACTGTGATGTCATCAACGAGTGAGATACATCTACCAACAGGCGTAGCTATTAACACACTAATAGTGGCTTGCCTGAACTGTGATGTCATCAACGAGTGAGATACATCTACCAACAGGCGTAGCTATTAACACACTAATAGTGGCTTGCCTGAACTGTGACGTCATCAACGAGTGAGATACATCTACCAACAGGCCTAGCTATTAACACACTAATAGTGGCTTGCCTGAACTGTGACGTCATCAACGAGTGAGATACATCTACCAACAGGCGTAGCTATTAACACACTAATAGTGGCTTGCCTGAACTGTGACGTCATCAACGAGTGGGATACATCTACCAACAGGCGTAGCTATTAACACACTAATAGTGGCTTGCCTGAACTGTGACGTCATCAACGAGTGAGATACATCTACCAACAGGCGTAGCTATTAACACACTAATAGTGGCTTGCCTGAACTGTGACGTCATCAACGAGTGAGATACATCTACCAACAGGCCTAGCTATTAACACACTAATAGTGGCTTGCCTGAACTGTGACGTCATCAACGAGTGAGATACATCTACCAACAGGCGTAGCTATTAACACACTAATAGTGGCTTGCCTGAACTGTGACGTCATCAACGAGTGAGATACATCTACCAACAGGCCTAGCTATTAACACACTAATAGTGGCTTGCCTGAACTGTGACGTCATCAACGAGTGAGATACATCTACCAACAGGCGTAGCTATTAACACACTAATAGTGGCCTGCCTGAACTGTGACGTCATCAACGAGTGAGATACATCTACCAACAGGCGTAGCTATTAACACACTAATAGTGGCTTGCCTGAACTGTGACGTCATCAACGAGTGAGATACATCTACCAACAGGCGTAGCTATTAACACACTAATAGTGGCTTGCCTGAACTGTGACGTCATCAACGAGTGAGATACATCTACCAACAGGCGTAGCTATTAACACACTAATAGTGGCTTGCCTGAACTGTGACGTCATCAACGAGTGAGATACATCTACCAACAGGCGTAGCTATTAACACACTAATAGTGGCTTGCCTGAACTGTGACGTCATCAACGAGTGAGATACATCTACCAACAGCCCTAGCTATTAACACACTAATAGTGGCTTGCCTGAACTGTGACGTCATCAACGAGTGAGATACATCTACCAACAGCCCTAGCTATTAACACACTAATAGTGGCTTGCCTGAACTGTGACGTCATCAACGAGTGAGATACATCTACCAACAGGCGTAGCTATTAACACACTAATAGTGGCTTGCCTGAACTGTGACGTCATCAACGAGTGAGATACATCTACCAACAGGCGTAGCTATTAACACACTAATAGTGGCTTGCCTGAACTGTGATGTCATCAACGAGTGAGATACATCTACCAACAGGCGTAGCTATTAACACACTAATAGTGGCTTGCCTGAACTGTGACGTCATCAACGAGTGAGATACATCTACCAACAGGCGTAGCTATTAACACACTAATAGTGGCTTGCCTGAACTGTGATGTCATCAACGAGTGAGATACATCTACCAACAGGCGTAGCTATTAACACACTAATAGTGGCTTGCCTGAACTGTGACGTCATCAACGAGTGGGATACATCTACCAACAGGCGTAGCTATTAACACACTAATAGTGGCTTGCCTGAACTGTGACGTCATCAACGAGTGAGATACATCTACCAACAGGCGTAGCTATTAACACACTAATAGTGGCTTGCCTGAACTGTGACGTCATCAACGAGTGAGATACATCTACCAACAGGCGTAGCTATTAACACACTAATAGTGGCCTGCCTGAACTGTGACGTCATCAACGAGTGAGATACATCTACCAACAGGCGTAGCTATTAACACACTAATAGTGGCTTGCCTGAACTGTGACGTCATCAACGAGTGAGATACATCTACCAACAGGCGTAGCTATTAACACACTAATAGTGGCTTGCCTGAACTGTGACGTCATCAACGAGTGAGATACATCTACCAACAGGCGTAGCTATTAACACACTAATAGTGG
Organism: Isoperla grammatica; assembly: GCA_945910005.1. Classification (NCBI taxonomy): domain Eukaryota; kingdom Metazoa; phylum Arthropoda; class Insecta; order Plecoptera; family Perlodidae; genus Isoperla; species Isoperla grammatica. Next base: position 40,810,819 of record OX246744.1, read on the forward strand.
CTTGCCTGAACTGTGACGTCATCAACGAGTGAGATACATCTACCAACAGCCCTAGCTATTAACACACTAATAGTGGCTTGCCTGAACTGTGACGTCATCAACGAGTGAGATACATCTACCAACAGCCCTAGCTATTAACACACTAATAGTGGCTTGCCTGAACTGTGACGTCATCAACGAGTGAGATACATCTACCAACAGGCGTAGCTATTAACACACTAATAGTGGCTTGCCTGAACTGTGACGTCATCAACGAGTGAGATACATCTACCAACAGGCGTAGCTATTAACACACTAATAGTGGCTTGCCTGAACTGTGACGTCATCAACGAGTGAGATACATCTACCAACAGGCGTAGCTATTAACACACTAATAGTGGCTTGCCTGAACTGTGATGTCATCAACGAGTGAGATACATCTACCAACAGGCGTAGCTATTAACACACTAATAGTGGCTTGCCTGAACTGTGACGTCATCAACGAGTGAGATACATCTACCAACAGGCGTAGCTATTAACACACTAATAGTGGCTTGCCTGAACTGTGATGTCATCAACGAGTGAGATACATCTACCAACAGGCGTAGCTATTAACACACTAATAGTGGCTTGCCTGAACTGTGACGTCATCAACGAGTGGGATACATCTACCAACAGGCGTAGCTATTAACACACTAATAGTGGCTTGCCTGAACTGTGACGTCATCAACGAGTGAGATACATCTACCAACAGGCGTAGCTATTAACACACTAATAGTGGCTTGCCTGAACTGTGACGTCATCAACGAGTGAGATACATCTACCAACAGGCGTAGCTATTAACACACTAATAGTGGCCTGCCTGAACTGTGACGTCATCAACGAGTGAGATACATCTACCAACAGGCGTAGCTATTAACACACTAATAGTGGCTTGCCTGAACTGTGACGTCATCAACGAGTGAGATACATCTACCAACAGGCGTAGCTATTAACACACTAATAGTGGCTTGCCTGAACTGTGACGTCATCAACGAGTGAGATACATCTACCAACAGGCGTAGCTATTAACACACTAATAGTGGCTTGCCTGAACTGTGACGTCATCAACGAGTGAGATACATCTACCAACAGGCGTAGCTATTAACACACTAATAGTGGCTTGCCTGAACTGTGATGTCATCAACGAGTGAGATACATCTACCAACAGGCGTAGCTATTAACACACTAATAGTGGCTTGCCTGAACTGTGACGTCTTTAACGAGTGAGATACATCTACCAACAGGCGTAGCTATTAACACACTAATAGTGGCTTGCCTGAACTGTGACGTCATCAACGAGTGAGATACATCTACCAACAGGCGTAGCTATTAACACACTAATAGTGGCTTGCCTGAACTGTGACGTCATCAACGAGTGAGATACATCTACCAACAGGCGTAGCTATTAACACACTAATAGTGGCTTGCCTGAACTGTGACGTCATCAACGAGCGAGATACATCTACCAACAGGCGTAGCTATTAACACACTAATAGTGGCTTGCCTGAACTGTGACGTCATCAACGAGTGAGATACATCTACCAACAGGCGTAGCTATTAACACACTAATAGTGGCTTGCCTGAACTGTGACGTCATCAACGAGTGAGATACATCTACCAACAGGCGTAGCTATTAACACACTAATAGTGGCTTGCCTGAACTGTGACGTCATCAACGAGTGAGATACATCTACCAACAGGCGTAGCTATTAACACACTAATAGTGGCTTGCCTGAACTGTGACGTCATCAACGAGTGAGATACATCTACCAACAGGCGTAGCTATTAACACACTAATAGTGGCTTGCCTGAACTGTGACGTCATCAACGAGTGAGATACATCTACCAACAGGCGTAGCTAATAACACACTAATAGTGGCTTGCCTGAACTGTGACGTCATCAACGAGTGAGATACATCTACCAACAGGCGTAGCTATTAACACACTAATAGTGGCTTGCCTGAACTGTGACGTCATCAACGAGTGAGATACATCTACCAACAGGCGTAGCTATTAACACACTAATAGTGGCTTGCCTGAACTGTGACGTCATCAACGAGTGAGATACATCTACCAACAGGCGTAGCTATTAACACACTAATAGTGGCTTGCCTGAACTGTGACGTCATCAACGAGTGAGATACATCTACCAACAGGCGTAGCTATTAACACACTAATAGTGGCTTGCCTGAACTGTGACGTCATCAACGAGTGAGATACATCTACCAACAGGCGTAGCTATTAACACACTAATAGTGGCTTGCCTGAACTGTGACGTCATCAACGAGTGAGATACATCTACCAACAGGCGTAGCTATTAACACACTAATAGTGGCTTGCCTGAACTGTGACGTCATCAACGAGTGAGATACATCTACCAACAGGCGTAGCTATTAACACACTAATAGTAGCTTGCCTGAACTGTGACGTCATCAACGAGTGAGATACATCTACCAACAGGCGTAGCTATTAACACACTAATAGTGGCTTGCCTGAACTGTGACGTCATCAACGAGTGAGATACATCTACCAACAGGCGTAGCTATTAACACACTAATAGTGGCTTGCCTGAACTGTGACGTCATCAACGAGTGGGATACATCTACCAACAGGCGTAGCTATTAACACACTAATAGTGGCTTGCCTGAACTGTGACGTCATCAACGAGTGGGATACATCTACCAACAGGCGTAGCTATTAACACACTAATAGTGGCTTGCCTGAACTGTGACGTCATCAACGAGTGAGATACATCTACCAACAGGCGTAGCTATTAACACACTAATAGTGGCTTGCCTGAACTGTGACGTCATCAACGAGTGGGATACATCTACCAACAGGCGTAGCTATTAACACACTAATAGTGGCTTGCCTGAACTGTGACGTCATCAACGAGTGAGATACATCTACCAACAGGCGTAGCTATTAACACACTAATAGTGGCTTGCCTGAACTGTGATGTCATCAACGAGTGAGATACATCTACCAACAGGCGTAGCTATTAACACACTAATAGTGGCTTGCCTGAACTGTGATGTCATCAACGAGTGGGATACATCTACCAACAGGCGTAGCTATTAACACACTAATAGTGGCTTGCCTGAACTGTGACGTCATCAACGAGTGAGATACATCTACCAACAGGCGTAGCTATTAACACACTAATAGTGGCTTGCCTGAACTGTGACGTCATCAACGAGTGAGATACATCTACCAACAGGCGTAGCTATTAACACACTAATAGTGGCTTGCCTGAACTGTGACGTCATCAACGAGTGAGATACATCTACCAACAGGCGTAGCTATTAACACACTAATAGTGGCCTGCCTGAACTGTGACGTCATCAACGAGTGAGATACATCTACCAACAGGCGTAGCTATTAACACACTAATAGTGACTTGCCTGAACTGTGACGTCATCAACGAGTGAGATACATCTACCAACAGACGTAGCTATTAACACACTAATAGTGGCTTGCCTGAACTGTGATGTCATCAACGAGTGAGATACATCTACCAACAGGCGTAGCTATTAACACACTAATAGTGGCTTGCCTGAACTGTGACGTCATCAACGAGTGGGATACATCTACCAACAGGCGTAGCTATTAACACACTAATAGTGGCTTGCCTGAACTGTGACGTCATCAACGAGTGAGATACATCTACCAACAGGCCTAGCTATTAACACACTAATAGTGGCCTGCCTGAACTGTGACGTCATCAACGAGGGAGATACATCTACCAACAGGCGTAGCTTTTAACACACTAATAGTGGCTTGCCTGAACTGTGACGTCATCAACGAGTGAGATACATCTACCAACAGGCGTAGCTATTAACACACTAATAGTGGCTTGCCTGAACTGTGACGTCATCAACGAGTGAGATACATCTACCAACAGGGGTAGCTATTAACACACTAATAGTGGCTTGCCTGAACTGTGACGTCATCAACGAGTGAGATACATCTACCAACAGGCGTAGCTATTAACACACTAATAGTGGCTTGCCTGAACTGTGACGTCATCAACGAGTGAGATACATCTACCAACAGGCGTAGCTATTAACACACTAATAGTGGCTTGCCTGAACTGTGACGTCATCAACGAGTGAGATACATCTACCAACAGGCGTAGCTATTAACACACTAATAGTGGCTTGCCTGAACTGTGACGTCATCAACGAGTGGGATACATCTACCAACAGGCGTAGCTATTAACACACTAATAGTGGCTTGCCTGAACTGTGACGTCATCAACGAGTGAGATACATCTACCAACAGGCGTAGCTATTAACACACTAATAGTGGCTTGCCTGAACTGTGACGTCATCAACGAGTGAGATACATCTACCAACAGGCGTAGCTATTAACACACTAATAGTGGCTTGCCTGAACTGTGACGTCATCAACGAGTGAGATACATCTACCAACAGGCGTAGCTATTAACACACTAATAGTGGCTTGCCTGAACTGTGACGTCATCAACGAGTGAGATACATCTACCAACAGGCGTAGCTATTAACACACTAATAGTGGCTTGCCTGAACTGTGACGTCATCAACGAGTGAGATACATCTACCAACAGGCGTAGCTATTAACACACTAATAGTGGCTTGCCTGAACTGTGACGTCATCAACGAGTGAGATACATCTACCAACAGGCGTAGCTATTAACACACTAATAGTGGCTTGCCTGAACTGTGACGTCATCAACGAGTGAGATACATCTACCAACAGGCGTAGCTATTAACACACTAATAGTGGCTTGCCTGAACTGTGACGTCATCAACAAGTGAGATACATTTACCAACAGGCGTAGCTATTAACACACTAATAGTGGCTTGCCTGAACTGTGACGTCATCAACGAGTGAGATACATCTACCAACAGGCGTAGCTATTAACACACTAATAGTGGCTTGCCTGAACTGTGACGTCATCAACAAGTGAGATACATCTACCAACAGGCGTAGCTATTAACACACTAATAGTGGCTTGCCTGAACTGTGACGTCATCAACGAGTGAGATACATCTACCAACAGACGTAGCTATTAACACACTAATAGTGGCTTGCCTGAACTGTGACGTCATCAACGAGTGAGATACATCTACCAACAGGCGTAGCTATTAACACACTAATAGTGGCTTGCCTGAACTGTGACGTCATTAACGAGTGAGATACATCTACCAACAGGCGTAGCTATTAACACACTAATAGTGGCTTGCCTGAACTGTGACGTCATCAACGAGTGAGATACATCTACCAACAGGCGTAGCTATTAACACACTAATAGTGGCTTGCCTGAACTGTGACGTCATCAACGAGTGAGATACATCTACCAACAGGCGTAGCTATTAACACACTAATAGTGGCTTGCCTGAACTGTGACGTCATCAACGAGTGAGATACATCTACCAACAGGCGTAGCTATTAACACACTAATAGTAGCTTGCCTGAACTGTGACGTCATCAACGAGTGAGATACATCTACCAACAGGCGTAGCTATTAACACACTAATAGTGGCTTGCCTGAACTGTGACGTCATCAACGAGTGAGATACATCTACCAACAGGCGTAGCTATTAACACACTAATAGTGGCTTGCCTGAACTGTGACGTCATCAACGAGTGAGATACATCTACCAACAGGCGTAGCTATTAACACACTAATAGTGGCCTGCCTGAACTGTGACGTCATCAACGAGTGGGATACATCTACCAACAGGCGTAGCTATTAACACACTAATAGTGGCTTGCCTGAACTGTGACGTCATCAACGAGTGAGATACATCTACCAACAGGCGTAGCTATTTACACACTAATAGTGGCCTGCCTGAACTGTGACGTCATCAACGAGTGGGATACATCTACCAACAGGCGTAGCTATTAACACACTAATAGTGGCTTGCCTGAACTGTGACGTCATCAACGAGTGAGATACATCTACCAACAGGCGTAGCTATTAACACACTAATAGTGGCTTGCTTGAACTGTGACGTCATCAACGAGTGGGATACATCTACCAACAGGCGTAGCTATTAACACACTAATAGTGGCTTGCCTGAACTGTGACGTCATCAACGAGTGAGATACATCTACCAACAGGCGTAGCTATTAACACACTAATAGTGGCCTGCCTGAACTGTGACGTCATCAACGAGTGGGATACATCTACCAACAGGCGTAGCTATTAACACACTAATAGTGGCTTGCCTGAACTGTGACGTCATCAACGAGTGAGATACATCTACCAACAGGCGTAGCTATTTACACACTAATAGTGGCTTGCCTGAACTGTGACGTCATCAACGAGTGAGATACATCTACCAACAGGCGTAGCTATTAACACACTAATAGTGGCTTGCCTGAACTGTGACGTCATCAACGAGTGAGATACATCTACCAACAGGCGTAGCTATTTACACACTAATAGTGGCTTGCCTGAACTGTGACGTCATCAACGAGTGGGATACATCTACCAACAGGCGTAGCTATTAACACACTAATAGTGGCTTGCCTGAACTGTGACGTCATCAACGAGTGAGATACATCTACCAACAGGCGTAGCTATTAACACACTAATAGTGGCTTGCCTGAACTGTGACGTCATCAACGAGTGAGATACATCTACCAACAGGCGTAGCTATTAACACACTAATAGTGGCTTGCCTGAACTGTGACGTCATCAACGAGTGAGATACATCTACCAACAGGCGTAGCTATTAACACACTAATAGTGGCTTGCCTGAACTGTGACGTCATCAACGAGTGAGATACATCTACCAACAGGCGTAGCTATTAACACACTAATAGTGGCTTGCCTGAACTGTGACGTCATCAACGAGTGGGATACATCTACCAACAGGCGTAGCTATTAACACACTAATAGTGGCTTGCCTGAACTGTGACGTCTTTAACGAGTGAGATACATCTACCAACAGGCGTAGCTATTAACACACTAATAGTGGCTTGCCTGAACTGTGACGTCATCAACGAGTGAGATACATCTACCAACAGGCGTAGCTATTAACACACTAATAGTGGCTTGCCTGAACTGTGACGTCATCAACGAGTGAGATACATCTACCAACAGGCGTAGCTATTAACACACTAATAGTGGCTTGCCTGAACTGTGATGTCATCAACGAGTGAGATACATCTACCAACAGGCGTAGCTATTAACACACTAATAGTGGCTTGCCTGAACTGTGACGTCATCAACGAGTGAGATACATCTACCAACAGGCGTAGCTATTAACACACTAATAGTGGCTTGCCTGAACTGTGACGTCATCAACGAGTGAGATACATCTACCAACAGGCGTAGCTATTAACACACTAATAGTGGCTTGCCTGAACTGTGACGTCATCAACGAGTGAGATACATCTACCAACAGGCGTAGCTATTAACACACTAATAGTGGCTTGCCTGAACTGTGACGTCATCAACGAGTGAGATACATCTACCAACAGGCGTAGCTATTAACACACTAATAGTGGCTTGCCTGAACTGTGACGTCATCAACGAGTGAGATACATCTACCAACAGGCGTAGCTATTAACACACTAATAGTGGCTTGCCTGAACTGTGACGTCATCAACGAGTGAGATACATCTACCAACAGGCGTAGCTATTAACACACTAATAGTGGCTTGCCTGAACTGTGATGTCATCAACGAGTGGGATACATCTACCAACAGGCGTAGCTATTAACACACTAATAGTGGCTTGCCTGAACTGTGACGTCATCAACGAGTGAGATACATCTACCAACAGGCGTAGCTATTAACACACTAATAGTGGCTTGCCTGAACTGTGATGTCATCAACGAGTGGGATACATCTACCAACAGGCGTAGCTATTAACACACTAATAGTGGCTTGCCTGAACTGTGACGTCATCAACGAGTGAGATACATCTACCAACAGGCGTAGCTATTAACACACTAATAGTGGCTTGCCTGAACTGTGACGTCATCAACGAGTGAGATACATCTACCAACAGGCGTAGCTATTAACACACTAATAGTGGCTTGCCTGAACTGTGACGTCATCAACGAGTGAGATACATCTACCAACAGGCGTAGCTATTAACACACTAATAGTGGCTTGCCTGAACTGTGACGTCATCAACGAGTGAGATACATCTACCAACAGGCGTAGCTATTAACACACTAATAGTGGCTTGCCTGAACTGTGATGTCATCAACGAGTGAGATACATCTACCAACAGGCATAGCTATTAACACACTAATAGTGGCTTGCCTGAACTGTGATGTCATCAACGAGTGAGATACATCTACCAACAGGCATAGCTATTAACACACTAATAGTGGCTTGCCTGAACTGTGACGTCATCAACGAGTGAGATACATCTACCAACAGGCGTAGCTATTAACACACTAATAGTGGCTTGCCTGAACTGTGATGTCAGCATGGGTGAATACATAAGGAGACACCTATAGTTATGTTTTTCTGCATTTCATTACGGGTTTCAAATAATGTATGTTTAAATAATACAAAATGTATGTATATAACTTTATACCCTCCTAGTCTTCTGTCATAACAAACGCCCCAATATTCTTTATTTTATTTATAAAAGTGTTGTTTAAGACGCAATTTTTTTTTTTATTAAATTGTGTTTAAAATGATAAATATTTAATTTACGATTTTGATGAGTTTCCTTGGAAGCATTAAAAGCCGTTAGATTAATAAGAAGAAGCTTGACGAACAGCCACATTCACACTAGGGTAGGGCAACGGTTAACTTGGGCACCACTCATAATGTCGAGACAGACATGAAGCTTGAGATGAGGAAAACTCTACACTGGAGCGTTTGCCTAAATCAGAGAACAAAGCTGTCTTCAGAAGACATCATCAATTAATAGATATACTTGAATGTATTTGCACTGAATGAAGTAATATATTATCTAATTATTTTTAATATTTGAATGCAATGATTTTGTTATTTAATTTGTTTATACATATTCAAAGTCTTGTTTCAAAATAAGTGGACGTTTTCATACTGTTGAAAAGAAAGGTTGTAGTCTTTATGATACTTTTGTTGGGACTGGGTTCTGGTTCGTTATTGTTGGTCCATACAATTAAAAAACACAATTTTACAAAGCATTTTCAGTACATCGTAATTCGTTACGTACTTTGACTGTACTGTTTTCTAGCTTTATGTGTATCAAATCAATACGTTTTTCAATATTTTTGTGAGGAACATTCACACAAAACATTAAAATCAACTAAATAATGTTTTAATTAAGCGAGCGAAGCGAGCGTTTCCACGAGACTCTTATGGCACTTCGTTCTGTTTTTTTTTTTTTTTTTTTTTTAAGCGAGCGAAGCGAGCGTTTCCACTTGACTCTTATGGCACTTCATTCTGTTTTTTTTTTTTTTTGTTTGTTTGTTTTTTTTGTTTTTGTTTTTATGTCCGTCGATAGCGGTCGAACGGAAAGTCCGATCAACTTGAAATTTGGACCATCCACAAGCCTCGATGTGGATTGAAGGTGTATAGTTTTGAGGCAAAATCGTTCGAAAAGTTACAAAGTTACACCATAGTTACTGCAAAATATTTTTCTGAAACAAAATGGCGGCAAAATGTGAGATAGCCAGATTCTTCTACAGACTTTTCCGGTCACGAAAATGTTAACGTAATGGCGATCTGATAAGAATTGGCAAAGTTACACAAAAGTTACTCGAAAATATATTTCTGAAAAACAGTAACAGCAAAATGTGAGGTGGCTATCTTATAGTAAATTTTTGTCCGGTCACGAATATACTAATGTAAACGCAATTTGATACATATTAGAGGCAGAAATTACATTTCTATTGCTGTCAATAACTGTTAGTAACGGTGGCGGACCGCGGCGAAAACATGACAGCGAAAATTCTTAGCAACGCACATTGCACTGCATCCAACAATGTCGGGAAGTATAATAGCTATGGAAATTAGAAACATTTTTGCAATGCGCATTCTTTAATTGTTGTTAATTGTTGTTTGTATTAGCATTGAAAACTTTACGCCAGAAAGTTCGTAGATATTGACGCGCTCGCTTATCAACGCGTCAAACAGAGCGTTTTCCTAGTTGTACCGTACTAGACTCTAACGGCACTTCATTCTGTTTTTTTTTTTTTTTTTTTTTTGTTTTTATGTCCGTCGATAGCGGTCGAACGGAAAGTCCGATCAACTTGAAATTTGGACCATCCACAAGCCTCGATGTGGATTGAAGGTGTATAGTTTTGAGGCAAAATCGTTTGAAAAGTTACAAAGTTACACCATAGTTACTGCAAAATATTTTTCTGAAACAAAATGGCGGCACAATGTGAGATAGCCATATTTTTTTAAAGCTTTTTCCGGTCACGATAATGTTCATTTAATGGCTATCTGATCAATATTGGCAAAGTTACACAAAAGTTACTCGAAAATATTTTTCTGAAAAACAGTAACAGCAAAATGTGAGGTGGCTATCTTGTAGTACATGTTCATCCGGTCACGAATATACTAATTTAGACGCGATCGGATACGTATTAGAGGCAGAAATTACATTTCTATTGCTGTCAATAACTGTTAGTAACGGTGGCGGACCGCGGCGAAAACATGACAAAGAAAATTCTTAGCAACGCACATGGCACTGCATTCAACAATATCGGGAATTATAATAGCTATGGGAATTAGAAAAATTTTTGCAATGTGCATTCTTGAATTGTTGTTAATTGTTGTTTTTATTAGCTTTGAGATCTTTTCGCCAGAACGTTCGTAGATATGGACGCGCTCGCTTATCAACGCGTCAAACAGAGCGTTTTCCTAGTGTATGGTATTGGCATAGTTCACCATACAACCACTGTTCAAAGATTAGAGGTACAAGGTCATGTAGAATGAGGTAATTTAAATATCTATTACTTTCTCTTACTCTCTGTCCCGATTCAAGATACACGCCGGCAAAATGACAACTAAAAGGAACTGTTTCTTATTGTTGGAGACTTATGCTGTTAATCATCTCCTTTATTTAGCAAACCACTTAGCTTCTAACTTAGTAAAGACAGCTCCGAACCACATGGACCGTCAAAGCAAGAGATAATTATGGTCGACCCTTTGAAAAGCCAATCCTGAGCCCCCGTCTTCCTATTGTCAAGTGGGTGTTTTTGTTATTTGAATAGAAATTATTGGTAGTCACATTTTTTTAAAAACTGTGCATCCTTCCTGGTGACAAGCTTGACGTTTACAACCTTGCACAGTGAGCGGGAAATAAGCCACCCTTTGAGGAGTCCTCTTTACCGGTGTGCATCTTGGATAGCGACGAACCGTAGGTTGGATCTTCCTTCAACAAAATGAACAGAACCCAGTCTTGAAAAGATAAATAATTGCAACAGAATTATGTGTGTTTAGCTTGAACGCGGCCTAATGGTTGCCTAGATTAGTTTCTCAGAACGGAAGACAATGGAGACAGATTGTTGCTTTCTACATTAAATGTAAGTTTACGATATTGGCTCAACAAACAACAGGACTAAACATTTAGATAGTTTTAACTGCACATTTAGTATGATTTATGTGCAACCATGGAACAGCCACACTAAAATGTCAGACACCAACTTTAACTTACAACCTCGACGAGAGGAACTTAAAAATTAATTAATTTATTAATTAAGTAATTAAAAAATTTGACAAAATGTTGACGAAACACGTTTTTTTGGTAAGAAGTTGATTGTGAATGGGATGAGAAATTTTAATTATCGAAAGGATAAACGAGTATTAAGCGAAAACATTGCATGCTTAAATAGCGCGTTGATTTAGTGCAAAAATAAAAAAGCACAGAATCAATAATAATTGACATTATTAAACTTGTTTACTCAATTATCACAGATACCAAAATGTAGTATGTATAAGTGTTTCAAGAAATCAGTCAGTTAAAAATATGTATTGCATGTATTGCATAAATAATGATATATTATTATATAAGTTAAAGTGGTTAAAAGTTTAAATGTAACCAACACATTTCTTGGAATACCGAACTGATTAAATTATAGATTAAAAAAGATAAATCAATAAAAGCAATCCGTTTATTAATCGACTTTATCAAATGAAATACTTCAACAAAAAAACAATGTAATGATTTTATTGTTAGTTAGAGACCTAATTTACTATCCTCACGCATGTTATAGATCTCAGTGCAACCCTGTATACTTGGAGCCGGTACCCTCGCATGTTATAGATCTCACCCGCAACCCTGTATACTTAGAGCCGGTACCCTCGCATGTTATAGATCTCACCCGCAACCCTGTATACTTGGAGCCGGTACCCTCGCATGTTATAGATCTCAGTGCAACCCTGTATACTTGGAGCCGGTACCCTCGCATGTTATAGATCTCAGTGCAACCCTGTATACTTGGAGCCGGTACCCTCGCATGTTATAGATCTCACCCGCAACCCTGTATACTTAGAGCCGGTACCCTCGCATGTTATAGATCTCACCCGCACCCTGTATACTTGGAGCCGGTACCCTCGCATGTTATAGATCTCAGTGCAACCCTGTATACTTGGAGCCGGTACCCTCGCATGTTATAGATCTCACCCGCAGCCCTGTATACTTGGAGCCGGTACCCTCGCATGTTATAGATCTCACCCGCAACCCTGTATACTTGGAGCCGGTACCCTCGCATGTTATAGATCTCACCCGCAACCCTGTATACTTGGAGCCGGTACCCTCGCATGTTATAGATCTCAGTGCAACCCTGTATACTTGGAGCCGGTACCCTCGCATGTTATAGATCTCACCCGCAACTCTGTATACTTGGAGCCGGTACCCTCGCATGTTATAGATCTCACCCGCAACCCTGTATACTTGGAGCCGGTACCCTCGCATGTTATAGATCTCAGTGCAACCCTGTATACTTGGAGCCGGTACCCTCGCATGTTATAGATCTCACCCGCAGCCCTGTATACTTGGAGCCGGTACCCTCGCATGTTATAGATCTCACCCGCAACCCTGTATACTTGGAGCCGGTACCCTCGCATGTTATAGATCTCACCCGCAACCCTGTATACTTGGAGCCGGTACCCTCGCATGTTATAGATCTCAGTGCAACCCTGTATACTTGGAGCCGGTACCCTCGCATGTTATAGATCTCACCCGCAACTCTGTATACTTGGAGCCGGTACCCTCGCATGTTATAGATCTCACCCGCAACCCTGTATACTTGGAGCCGGTACCCTCGCATGTTATAGATCTCACCCGCAACCCTGTATACTTGGAGCCGGTACCCTCGCATGTTATAGATCTCACCCGCAACCCTGTATACTTGGAGCCGGTACCCTCGCATGTTATAGATCTCACCCGCAACTCTGTATACTTGGAGCCGGTACCCTCGCATGTTATAGATCTCACCCGCAACCCTGTATACTTGGAGCCGGTACCCTCGCATGTTATAGATCTCACCCGCAACCCTGTATACTTGGAGCCGGTACCCTCGCATGTTATAGATCTCACCCGCAACCCTGTATACTTGGAGCCGGTACCCTTGCATGTTATAGATCTCACCCGCACCCTGTATACTTGGAGCCAGTACCCTCGCATGTTATAGATCTCACCCGCAACCCTGTATACTTGGAGCCGGTACCCTCGCATGTTATAGATCTCAGTGCAACCCTGTATACTTGGAGCCGGTACCCTCGCATGTTATAGATCTCACCCGCAACCCTGTATACTTGGAGCCGGTACCCTCGCATGTTATAGATCTCACCCGCAACCCTGTATACTTGGAGCCGGTACCCTACCATGTTATAGATCTCACCCGCAGCCCTGTATACTTGGAGCCGGTACCCTCGCATGTTATAGATCTCAGTGCAACCCTGTATACTTGGAGCCGGTACCCTCGCATGTTATAGATCTCAGTGCAACCCTGTATACTTAGAGCCGGTACCCTCGCATGTTATAGATCTCACCCGCAACCCTGTATACTTGGAGCCGGTACCCTCGCATGTTATAGATCTCAGTGCAACCCTGTATACTTGGAGCCGGTACCCTCGCATGTTATAGATCTCAGTGCAACCCTGTATACTTGGAGCCGGTACCCTCGCATGTTATAGATCTCAGTGCAACCCTGTATACTTGGAGCCGGTACCCTCGCATGTTATAGATCTCAGTGCAACCCTGTATACTTGGAGCCGGTACCCTCGCATGTTATAGATCTCAGTGCAACCCTGTATACTTGGAGCCAGTACCCTCGCATGTTATAGATCTCAGTGCAACCCTGTATACTTGGAGCCGGTACCCTCGCATGTTATAGATCTCACCCGCACCCTGTATACTTGGAGCCGGTACCCTCGCATGTTATAGATCTCACCCGCAGCCCTGTATACTTGGAGCCGGTACCCTCGCATGTTATAGATCTCACCCGCAACCCTGTATACTTGGAGCCGGTACCCTCGCATGTTATAGATCTCACCCGCAACCCTGTATACTTGGAGCCGGTACCCTCGCATGTTATAGATCTCACCCGCAACCCTGTATACTTGGAGCCGGTACCCTCGCATGTTATAGATCTCAGTGCAACCCTGTATACTTGGAGCCGGTACCCTCGCATGTTATAGATCTCAGTGCAACCCTGTATACTTAGAGCCGGTACCCTCGCATGTTATAGATCTCACCCGCAACCCTGTATACTTGGAGCCGGTACCCTCGCATGTTATAGATCTCAGTGCAACCCTGTATACTTGGAGCCGGTACCCTCGCATGTTATAGATCTCAGTGCAACCCTGTATACTTGGAGCCGGTACCCTCGCATGTTATAGATCTCAGTGCAACCCTGTATACTTGGAGCCGGTACCCTCGCATGTTATAGATCTCAGTGCAACCCTGTATACTTGGAGCCGGTACCCTCGCATGTTATAGATCTCAGTGCAACCCTGTATACTTGGAGCCAGTACCCTCGCATGTTATAGATCTCAGTGCAACCCTGTATACTTGGAGCCGGTACCCTCGCATGTTATAGATCTCACCCGCACCCTGTATACTTGGAGCCGGTACCCTCGCATGTTATAGATCTCACCCGCAGCCCTGTATACTTGGAGCCGGTACCCTCGCATGTTATAGATCTCACCCGCAACCCTGTATACTTGGAGCCGGTACCCTCGCATGTTATAGATCTCACCCGCAACCCTGTATACTTGGAGCCGGTACCCTCGCATGTTATAGATCTCACCCGCAACCCTGTATACTTGGAGCCGGTACCCTCGCATGTTATAGATCTCACCCGCAACCCTGTATACTTGGAGCCGGTACCCTCGCATGTTATAGATCTCACCCGCAACCCTGTATACTTGGAGCCGGTACCCTCGCATGTTATAGATCTCACCCGCAACCCTGTATACTTGGAGCCGGTACCCTCGCATGTTATAGATCTCACCCGCAACCCTGTATACTTAAGCCGGTACCCTCGCATGTTATAGATCTCACCCGCAACCCTGCATACTTAGAGCCGGTACCCTCGCATGTTATAGATCTCACCCGCAACCCTGTATACTTGGAGCCGGTACCCTCGCATGTTATAGATCTCACCCGCAACCCTGTATACTTGGAGCCGGTACCCTCGCATGTTATAGATCTAACCCGCAACCCTGTATACTTGGAGCCGGTACCCTCGCATGTTATAGATCTAACCCGCAACCCTGTATACTTGGAGCCGGTACCCTCGCATGTTATAGATCTCACCCGCAACCCTGTATACTTGGAGCCGGTACCCTCGCATGTTATAGATCTAACCCGCAACCCTGTATACTTGGAGCCGGTACCCTCGCATGTTATAGATCTCACCCGCAACCCTGTATACTTGGAGCCGGTACCCTCGCATGTTATAGATCTCACCCGCAACCCTGTATACTTGGAGCCGGTACCCTCACATGTTATAGATCTCACCCGCAACCCTGTATACTTGGAGCCGGTACCCTCACATGTTAAAGATCTCACCCGAAACCCTGTATACTTGGAGCCGGTACCCTCGCATGTTATAGATCTCACCCTGTATACTTGGAGCCGGTACCCTCGCATGTTATAGATCTCACCCTGTATTCTTGGAGCCGGTACCCTCGCATGTTATAGATCTCACCCGCAACCCTGTATACTTGGAGCCGGTACCCTCGCATGTTATAGATCTCAGTGCAACCCTGTATACTTGGAGCCGGTACCCTCGCATGTTATAGATCTCACCCGCAACCCTGTATACTTGGAGCCGGTACCCTCGCATGTTATAGATCTCACCCGCAACCCTGTATACTTGGAGCCGGTACCCTCGCATGTTATAGATCTCACCTGCAACCCTGTATACTTGGAGCCGGTACCCTCGCATGTTATAGATCTCACCCGCAACCCTGTATACTTGGAGCCGGTACCCTCGCATGTTATAGATCTCACCCGCAACCCTGTATACTTGGAGCCGGTACCCTCGCATGTTATAGATCTCACCCGCAACCCTGTATACTTGGAGCCGGTACCCTCGCATGTTATAGATCTCACGTCCGCAACACTGTATACTTGGAGCCGGTACCCTCGCATGTTATAGATCTCACCCGCAACCCTGTATACTTGGAGCCGGTACTCTCGCATGTTATAGATCTCAGTGCAACCCTGTATACTTGGAGCCGGTACCCTCGCATGTTATAGATCTCACCCGCAACCCTGTATACTTGGAGCCGGTACCCTACCATGTTATAGATCTCACCCGCAACCCTGTATACTTGGAGCCGGTACCCTCGCATGTTATAGATCTCACCCGCAACCCTGTATACTTGGAGCCGGTACCCTCGCATGTTATAGATCTCACCCGCAACCCTGCATACTTGGAGCCAGTACCCTCGCATGTTATAGATCTCACCTGCAACCCTGTATACTTGGAGCCGGTACCCTCGCATGTTATAGATCTCACCCGCAACCCTGTATACTTGGAGCCGGTACCCTCGCATGTTATAGATCTCACCCGGAACCCTGCATACTTGGAGCCAGTACCCTCGCATGTTATAGATCTCAGCTGCAACCCTGTATACTTGGAGCCGGTACCCTCGCATGTTATAGATCTCACCTGCAACCCTGTATACTTGGAGCCGGTACCCTCGCATGTTATAGATCTCACCCGCAACCCTGCATACTTGGAGCCGGTACCCTCGCATGTTATAGATCTCACCCGCAACCCTGTATACTTGGAGCCGGTACCCTCGCATGTTATAGATCTCACCCGCAACCCTGCATACTTGGAGCCAGTACCCTCGCATGTTATAGATCTCACCCGCAACCCTGCATACTTGGAGCCAGTACCCTCGCATGTTATAGATCTCACCTGCAACCCTGTATACTTGGAGCCAGTACCCTCGCATGTTATAGATCTCACCTGCAACCCTGTATACTTGGAGCCGGTACCCTCGCATGTTATAGATCTCACCCGCAACCCTGCATACTTGGAGCCAGTACCCTCGCATGTTATAGATCTCACCTGCAACCCTGTATACTTGGAGCCGGTACCCTCGCATGTTATAGATCTCACCCGCAACCCTGTATACTTGGAGCCGGTACCCTCGCATGTTATAGATCTCACCCGCAACCCTGTATACTTGGAGCCGGAACCCTCGCATGTTATAGATCTCACCCGCAACCCTGTATACTTGGAGCCGGTACCCTCGAATGTCATAGATCGTAGTGCAACCCTGTATACTGGGAGCCGGTACCCTCGCATGTTATAGATCTTAGTGCAACCCTGTATACTTGGAGCCGGTACCCTCGCATGTTATATATCTCACCCGCAACCCTGTATACTTCGAGCCGGTACCCTCACATGTTATAGATCTCATCCGCAACCCTGTATACTTGGAGCCGGTACCCTCGCATGTTATAGATCTCACCCGCAACCCTGTATACTTGGAGCCGGTACCCCTCGCATGTTATAGATCTCACCCGCAACCCTGTATACTTGGAGCCGGTACCCTCGCATGTTATAGATCTTAGTGCAACCCTGTATACTTGGAGCCGGTACCCTCGCATGTTATAGATCTCACCCGCAACCCTGTATACTTGGAGCCGGTACCCTCGCATGTTATAGATCTTAGTGCAACCCTGTATACTTGGAGCCGGTACCCTCGCATGTTATAGATCTCACCCGCAACCCTGTATACTTGAAGCCGGTACCCTCGCATGTTATAGATCTCACCCGCAACCCTGTATACTTGGAGCCGGTACCCTCGCATGTTATAGATCTCACCCGCAACCCTGTATACTTGGAGCCGGTACCCTCGCATGTTATAGATCTCACCCTGTATACTTAGAGCCGGTACCCTCGCATGTTATAGATCTCAGTGCAACCCTGTTTACTTGGAGCCGGTACCCTCGCATGTTATAGATCTCACCCGCAACCCTGTTTACTTGGAGCCGGTACCCTCGCATGTTATAGATCTCAGTGCAACCTTGTATACTTGGAGCCGGTACCCTCGCATGTTATAGATCTCACCCGCAACCCTGTATACTTGGAGCCGGTACCCTCGCATGTTATAGATCTCACCCGCAACCCTGTATACTTGGAGCCGGTACCCTCGCATGTTATAGATCTCACCCGCAACCCTGTATACTTGGAGCCGGTACCCTCGCATGTTATAGATCTCACCCTGTATACTTAGAGCCGGTACCCTCGCATGTTATAGATCTCAGTGCAACCCTGTTTACTTGGAGCCGGTACCCTCGCATGTTATAGATCTCACCCGCAACCCTGTTTACTTGGAGCCGGTACCCTCGCATGTTATAGATCTCACCCGCAACCCTGTATACTTGGAGCCGGTACCCTCGCATGTTATAGATCTCAGTGCAACCCTGTATACTTGGAGCCGGTACCCTCGCATGTTATAGATCTCACCCGCAACCCTGTATACTTGGAGCCGGTACCCTCGCATGTTATAGATCTCACCCGCAACCCTGTATACTTGGAGCCGGTACCCTCGCATGTTATAGATCTCACCCGCAACCCTGTATACTTGGAGCCGGTACCCTCGCATGTTATAGATCTCAGTGCAACCTTGTATACTTGGAGCCGGTACCCTCGCATGTTATAGATCTCACCCGCAACCCTGTATACTTGGAGCCGGTACCCTCGCATGTTATAGATCTCACCCGCAACCCTGTATACTTGGAGCCGGTACCCTCGCATGTTATAGATCTAACCCGCAACCCTGTATACTTGAAGCCGGTACCCTCGCATGTAATAGATCTCAGTGCAACCCTGTATACTTGGAGCCGGTACCCTCGCATGTTATACACCTCACCCGCAACCCTGTATACTTGGAGCCGGTACCCTCGCATGTTATAGATCTCACCCGCAACCCTGTATACTTGCAGCCGGTACTCCCGCATGTTATAGATCTCTCCCGCAACCCTGTATACTGGGAGCCGGTACCCTCGCATGTTATAGATCTCACCCGCAACCCTGTATACTTGGAGCCGGTACCCTCGCATGTTATAGATTTCAGTGCAACCCTGTATACTTGGAGCCGGTACCCTCGCATGTTATAGATCTCACCCGCAACCCTGTATACTTGGAGCCGGTACCCTCGCATGTTATAGATCTCACCCTTAACCCTGTATACTTGGAGCCGGTACCCTCGCATGTTATAGATCTCACCCGCAACCCTGTATACTTGGAGCCGGTACCCTCGCATGTTATAGATCTCACCCGCAACCCTGTATACTTGGAGCCGGTACCCTCGCATGTTATAGATCTCACCCGCAACCCTGTATACTTGGAGCCGGTACCCTCGCATATTATAGATCTCAGTGCAACCCTGTATACTTGGAGCCGGTACCCTCGCATGTTAAAGATCTAACCCGCAACCCTGTATACTTGGAGCCGGTACCCTCGCATGTTATAGATCTCACCCGCAACCCTGTATACTTGGAGCCGGTATCCCCGCATGTTATAGATCTCACCCGCAACCCTGTATACTTGGAGCCGGTACCATCGCATGTTATAGATCTCACCCGCAACCCTGTATACTTGGAGCCGGAACCCTCGCATGTTATAGATCTCACCCGCAACCCTGTATACTTGGAGCCGGTACCCTCGCATGTTATAGATCTCACCCGCAACCCTGTATACTTGGAGCCGGTACCCTCGCATGTTATAGATCTCACCCGCAACCCTGTATACTTGGAGCCGGTACCCTCGCATGTTATAGATCTCACCCGCAACCCTGTATACTTGGAGCCGGTACCCTCGCATGTTATAGATCTCACCCGCAACCCTGTATACTTGGAGCCGGTACCCTCGCATGTTATAGATCTCACCCGCAACCCTGTATACTTGGAGCCGGTACCCTCGCATGTTATAGATCTCACCCGCAACCCTGTATACTTGGAGCCGGTACCCTCGCATGTTATAGATCTCACCCGCAACCCTGTATACTTGGAGCCGGTACCCTCGCATGTTATAGATCTCACCCGCAACCCTGTATACTTTGAGCCGGTACCCTCGCATGTTATAGATCTCACCCGCAACCCTGTATACTTGGAGCCGGTACCCCTCGCATGTTATAGATCTCACCCGCAACCCTGTATACTTGGAGCCGGTACCCTCGCATGTTATAGATCTTAGTGCAACCCTGTATACTTGGAGCCGGTACCCTCGCATGTTATAGATCTCACCCGCAACCCTGTATACTTGGAGCCGGTACCCTCGCATGTTATAGATCTCAGTGCAACCCTGTATACTTGGAGCCGGTACCCTCGCATGTTATAGATCTTAGTGCAACCCTGTATACTTGGAGCCGGTACCCTCGCATGTTATAGATCTCACCCGCAACCCTGTATACTTGAAGCCGGTACCCTCGCATGTTATAGATCTCACCCGCAACCCTGTATACTTGGAGCCGGTACCCTCGCATGTTATAGATCTCACCCGCAACCCTGTATACTTGGAGCCGGTACCCTCGCATGTTATAGATCTCACCCTGTATACTTAGAGCCGGTACCCTCGCATGTTATAGATCTCAGTGCAACCCTGTTTACTTGGAGCCGGTACCCTCGCATGTTATAGATCTCACCCGCAACCCTGTTTACTTGGAGCCGGTACCCTCGCATGTTATAGATCTCAGTGCAACCTTGTATACTTGGAGCCGGTACCCTCGCATGTTATAGATCTCACCCGCAACCCTGTATACTTGGAGCCGGTACCCTCGCATGTTATAGATCTCACCCGCAACCCTGTATACTTGGAGCCGGTACCCTCGCATGTTATAGATCTCACCCGCAACCCTGTATACTTGGAGCCGGTACCCTCGCATGTTATAGATCTCACCCTGTATACTTAGAGCCGGTACCCTCGCATGTTATAGATCTCAGTGCAACCCTGTTTACTTGGAGCCGGTACCCTCGCATGTTATAGATCTCACCCGCAACCCTGTTTACTTGGAGCCGGTACCCTCGCATGTTATAGATCTCACCCGCAACCCTGTATACTTGGAGCCGGTACCCTCGCATGTTATAGATCTCAGTGCAACCCTGTATACTTGGAGCCGGTACCCTCGCATGTTATAGATCTCACCCGCAACCCTGTATACTTGGAGCCGGTACCCTCGCATGTTATAGATCTCACCCGCAACCCTGTATACTTGGAGCCGGTACCCTCGCATGTTATAGATCTCACCCGCAACCCTGTATACTTGGAGCCGGTACCCTCGCATGTTATAGATCTCAGTGCAACCTTGTATACTTGGAGCCGGTACCCTCGCATGTTATAGATCTCACCCGCAACCCTGTATACTTGGAGCCGGTACCCTCGCATGTTATAGATCTCACCCGCAACCCTGTATACTTGGAGCCGGTACCCTCGCATGTTATAGATCTAACCCGCAACCCTGTATACTTGAAGCCGGTACCCTCGCATGTAATAGATCTCAGTGCAACCCTGTATACTTGGAGCCGGTACCCTCGCATGTTATACACCTCACCCGCAACCCTGTATACTTGGAGCCGGTACCCTCGCATGTTATAGATCTCACCCGCAACCCTGTATACTTGCAGCCGGTACTCCCGCATGTTATAGATCTCTCCCGCAACCCTGTATACTGGGAGCCGGTACCCTCGCATGTTATAGATCTCACCCGCAACCCTGTATACTTGGAGCCGGTACCCTCGCATGTTATAGATTTCAGTGCAACCCTGTATACTTGGAGCCGGTACCCTCGCATGTTATAGATCTCACCCGCAACCCTGTATACTTGGAGCCGGTACCCTCGCATGTTATAGATCTCACCCTTAACCCTGTATACTTGGAGCCGGTACCCTCGCATGTTATAGATCTCACCCGCAACCCTGTATACTTGGAGCCGGTACCCTCGCATGTTATAGATCTCACCCGCAACCCTGTATACTTGGAGCCGGTACCCTCGCATGTTATAGATCTCACCCGCAACCCTGTATACTTGGAGCCGGTACCCTCGCATATTATAGATCTCAGTGCAACCCTGTATACTTGGAGCCGGTACCCTCGCATGTTAAAGATCTAACCCGCAACCCTGTATACTTGGAGCCGGTACCCTCGCATGTTATAGATCTCACCCGCAACCCTGTATACTTGGAGCCGGTATCCCCGCATGTTATAGATCTCACCCGCAACCCTGTATACTTGGAGCCGGTACCATCGCATGTTATAGATCTCACCCGCAACCCTGTATACTTGGAGCCGGAACCCTCGCATGTTATAGATCTCACCCGCAACCCTGTATACTTGGAGCCGGTACCCTCGCATGTTATAGATCTCACCCGCAACCCTGTATACTTGGAGCCGGTACCCTCGCATGTTATAGATCTCACCCGCAACCCTGTATACTTGGAGCCGGTACCCTCGCATGTTATAGATCTCACCCGCAACCCTGTATACTTGGAGCCGGTACCCTCGCATGTTATAGATCTCACCCGCAACCCTGTATACTTGGAGCCGGTACCCTCGCATGTTATAGATCTCACCCGCAACCCTGTATACTTGGAGCCGGTACCCTCGCATGTTATAGATCTCACCCGCAACCCTGTATACTTGGAGCCGGTACCCTCGCATGTTATAGATCTCACCCGCAACCCTGTATACTTGGAGCCGGTACCCTCGCATGTTATAGATCTCACCCGCAACCCTGTATACTTTGAGCCGGTACCCTCGCATGTTATAGATCTCACCCGCAACCCTGTATACTTGGAGCCGGTACCCTCGCATGTTATAGATCTCACCCGCAACCCTGTATACTTGGAGCCGGTACCCTCGCATGTTATAGATCTCACCCGCAACCCTGTATACTTGGAGCCGGTACCCTCGCATGTTATAGATCTCACCCGCAACCCTGTATACTTGGAGCCGGTACCCTCGCATGTTATAGATCTAACCCGCAACCCTGTATACTTGGAGCCGGTACCCTCGCATGTTATAGATCTCACCCGCAACCCTGTATACTTGGAGCCGGTACCCTCGCATGTTATAGATCTCACCCGCAACCCTGTATACTTGGAGCCGGTACCCTCGCATGTTATAGATCTCACCCGCAACCCTGTATACTTGGAGCCGGTACCCTCACATGTTAAAGATCTCACCCGAAACCCTGTATACTTGGAGCCGGTACCCTCGCATGTTATAGATCTCACCCGCAACCCTGTATACTTGGAGCCGGTACCCTCGCATGTTATAGATCTCACCCTGTATACTTGGAGCCGGTACCCTCGCATGTTATAGATCTCACCCTGTATTCTTGGAGCCGGTACCCTCGCATGTTATAGATCTCACCCGCAACCCTGTATACTTGGAGCCGGTACCCTCGCATGTTATAGATCTCAGTGCAACCCTGTATACTTGGAGCCGGTACCCTCGCATGTTATAGATCTCACCCGCAACCCTGTATACTTGGAGCCGGTACCCTCGCATGTTATAGATCTCACCCGCAACCCTGTATACTTGGAGCCGGTACCCTCGCATGTTATAGATCTAACCCGCAACCCTGTATACTTGGAGCCGGTACCCTCGCATGTTATAGATCTCACCCGCAACCCTGTATACTGGGAGCCGGTACCCTCGCATGTTATAGATCTCACCCGCAACCCTGTATACTTGGAGCCGGTACCCTCACATGTTATAGATCTCACCCGCAACCCTGTATACTTGGAGCCGGTACCCTCACATGTTAAAGATCTCACCCGAAACCCTGTATACTTGGAGCCGGTACCCTCGCATGTTATAGATCTCACCCGCAACCCTGTATACTTGGAGCCGGTACCCTCGCATGTTATAGATCTCACCCTGTATACTTGGAGCCGGTACCCTCGCATGTTATAGATCTCACCCTGTATTCTTGGAGCCGGTACCCTCGCATGTTATAGATCTCAGTGCAACCCTGTATACTTGGAGCCGGTACCCTCGCATGTTATAGATCTCAGTGCAACCCTGTATACTTGGAGCCGGTACCCTCGCATGTTATAGATCTCAGTGCAACCCTGTATACTTGGAGCCGGTACCCTCGCATGTTATAGATCTCACCCGCAACCCTGTATACTTGGAGCCGGTACCCTCGCATGTTATAGATCTCAGTGCAACCCTGTATACTTGGAGCCGGTACCCTCGCATGTTATAGATCTCACCCGCAACCCTGTATACTTGGAGCCGGTACCCTCGCATGTTATAGATCTCACCCGCAACCCTGTATACTTGGAGCCGGTACCCTCGCATGTTATAGATCTCAGTGCAACCCTCTATACTTGGAGCCGGTACCCTCGCATGTTATAGATCTCACCCGCAACCCTGTATACTTGGAGCCGGTACCCTCGCATGTTATAGATCTCACCCTGTATACTTGGAGCCGGTACCCTCGCATGTTATAGATCTCAGTGCAGCCCTGTATACTTGGAGCCGGTACCCTCGCATGTTATAGATCTCACCCGCAGCCCTGTATACTTGGAGCCGGTACCCTCGCATGTTATAGATCTCACCCGCAACCCTGTATACTTGGAGCCGGTACCCTCGCATGTTATAGATCTCAGTGCAACCCTGTATACTTGGAGCCGGTACCCTCGCATGTTATAGATCTCAGTGCAACCCTGTATACTTGGAGCCGGTACCCTCGCATGTTATAGATCTCACCCGCAACCCTGTATACTTGGAGCCGGTACCCTCGCATGTTATAGATCTCACCCGCAACCCTGTATACTTGGAGCCGGTACCCTCGCATGTTATAGATCTCACCCGCAACCCTGTATACTTGGAGCCGGTACCCTCGCATGTTATAGATCTCAGTGCAACCCTGTATACTTGGAGCCGGTACCCTCGCATGTTATAGATCTCACCAGCAACCCTGTATACTTGGAGCCGGTACCCTCGCATGTTATAGATCTCAGTGCAACCCTGTATACTTGGAGCCGGTACCCTCGCATGTTATAGATCTCACCAGCAACCCTGTATACTTGGAGCCGGTACCCTCGCATGTTATAGACCTCACCCGCAACACTGTATACTTGGAGCCGGTACCCTCGCATGTTATAGACCTCACCCGCAACCCTGTATACTTGGAGCCGGTACCCCCGCATGTTATAGATCTCACCTGCAACCCTGTATGTACACTTGGAGCCGCTACAAAGGCCTCGAGCCACAATGAATTCAAACTCAATATACAAACCAAGATTCATAGAATGCTCATAATAATAATATCGTTGTCAACAATAATAGTTATAATAATAGAATACAATATAGTTTATAATACCATCTGTAGTGTATAACTTATCACAACAACAACCACAACCTTAAACTTGTAACAGTTGGTTAACATGCATAACATAACAGGCAGCGCCCAACCGGAAGCGGCATCTGTTGTAACCACCGGCTGTAAGTGTCAAGACAATAAAAGTGATCTTCAATCAATCAGCATCAGTTTCTCTTTACATATATTCCTCATCCTTGAAAGATAACAAGATACTACACTGGCGACGAGAATCGGATAACCATTTTCTCAAGTCTCAACGATGAATCTGGACATTCCACCTGTGGATCGATTCCAAATAGGAGGCGATAATCAAGCCGAACGATGGGCTCGCTGGAAGGACCAATTCAACTATTACGTAGGGGCAACCAACATCGCCGGATCTTCCCGTAAGCGTAATCTACTCCTTCACATGGCTGGACCATCCGTGCAAGACATTTTCAAAAGACTGAAAGACACTGGTGAGACTTACGAATCCGCACTAGAGAAACTAGATGACTACTTCACGCCTAAACGCAACATCTCATACGAACGACACGTGTTCCGCCACACCGAACCAAACGAAAACGAAAAGATCGACGACTACGCAACACGTCTCCGTGAGCTAGCTAGATACTGTGCATTTCCTGAAGGAGTCGAGGATGAAAACATCCGAGACCTCATAATTGATAACTGCCAAAGCAATAACTTAAGGCGTCAACTTCTAAAAGTAGGCCAAGACGGGACTGAACTAACCCTGGACCAAACTCTAACAATGGCACGTCATCACGAAGAAAGTGAAAAACAAGCCAAAGCCATCGATAAAATAGAAACCAAACCTCAAGGTGACATCAACTACATTCAACAAGGCAAGTCCAAATCCGGTCCTAGGCCTAGCAGCCAATCCAACTACAAGTCCAGACAAAACAGTCGACAAGACAGCAAACCTAAGCAAACTAACAACAACAGCTCTAGCTCAAGCGACAAGAAGGTAATCACCTGTTTCCGCTGTGGGAACCAAGGCCATTATGGACGAGACTGTCGTTGTAGTCGAGGAGTCACATGCAGCAAATGCGGAGGCAAGAACCACCTACCAAGAGTCTGCAGAACTAAAGATCGACAAGAACAAACCAAAAACATCAGGTACGTGGATGAAACAGCCAACCAAAACAGCGATTCTGATGACACGTATGCATTTAGTCTCAATCCAGACAACAATAGCGATAAGCTTCAATGCACGATAATGAACCAAAAGGTGAACTTCATAATCGACTCTGGCGCCACAGTAAACACCATAAATGAAGAAGACTGGCACAAACTGTCTAAAACAGGTCTTAAACTCGAAAATTCTGCTCGAATTCTCCGCGCATACGGCAGTGACAAACCCATCCCCATACTGGGCGAGTTCCGAACAGTAGTGAACGTCAATGAAACAACAGGCATCACTGCCAACTTCATTGTTGTACCAGGAAAACACCCGGCTCTGCTAGGTAAGGCCACATCATTACAACTCGGTGTCCTAAAACTAGGCCCCAATACAAATGTACTAGACTCGCCTACGGAATCAGCATACACCGTTGATGACAACATCAACAACATTCTATCAAAACATGCAGACTGTTTCCAAGGCCTAGGCAAGCTCAAAGACTATAAAGTGAAACTTCACATCGACGACACCGTACACCCAGTCGCTCAGCCAACAAGGCGCGTCCCCTTTCACCTACGAAAACTAGTAGACGATGAGCTAACGAAACTTCAACTATTAGACATCATCGAACCAGTAACAGGTCCAACACCTTGGGTCTCGCCGCTTGTCGCAGTTCCAAAACGAGACAACGCCGGAATAAGAATATGCATCGACATGAGACAAGCAAACCGAGCAATCCAAAGAGAACGATACGTCACACCCACCATAGACGACATTCTTCAAGAACTGACCGAAGCCAAATTCATATCGAAGATCGACCTATGCCGAGGCTACCATCAACTGGAACTCGATGACGACTCCAGGTACATCACAACCTTTAGTACCCACAGTGGCTTATTTCGTTACAAGCGTCTTCTGTTTGGCGTCTCATCCGCAGCTGAAGTCTATCAGCATGTGATACAACAAACATTGGCCCATTGCGAAGGTGTTAAAAACGTCTCAGACGATATAATAGTTTATGGCAAGGACGCAGAAGAGCACAACAAACGTCTAGAAGCTGTACTTCAAACAATCCATGATGCAGGCCTAACGATAAACAAGAAAAAATGTCAATTCGGCATGACCAAGCTAACATTCCTCGGACACATTCTATCAACTGACGGAATCAACCCAGACACCAAGAAAGTGGAAGCGATCTGCAAAGCACGAGCGCCAAAAGACATATCCGAGCTCCGAAGCTTCCTTGGCCTCGTAAACTTCTGTGCCAAATTCATTCCGCACATGGCTACGACCACTGAGCCGCTCAGAAACCTCACGAAGAAAGATTCAACCTGGAACTGGGGCATAGAGCAACAACAAGCATTCACACAGCTGAAACAAGACTTATCCTCAAGCAGCACTCTCGCATACTACGATCAGAAACGTCCAACCCGCCTAGTCGTAGATGCAAGTCCTTATGCAGTTGGAGCGGTACTTCTACAACAGCAAGACGACAAGACCTTCAAACCCATTAGTTTTGCTAGCCGCTCTCTCACAGACGTACAAAAACGGTACTCGCAAACGGAACGAGAAGCCTATGCGGTGGTATGGAGCTGCGAACACTATCATCTATATCTATACGGTATTCCCTTTGAACTAGAGACTGACCACAAACCTCTCGAGGTACTATATGGTACGTACTCAAAACCGTCAGCTCGCATCGAACGCTGGATGCTTAGAATGCAACAATACAACGTCAAAATCGTATACAGACCAGGAACAGGAAATATTGCTGATCCGTTATCACGTCTCGTCAACGCAGACAAACCACTGGAAGGAAACACAAGAAAACGTGGCTGAAGAATACATACGATTTATCAGTGAAACTTCAGTACCCGGAACACTAACTCTCAAACAAATTGCTGAGGCAACAAGTTCAGACAAAACACTTCAAACAGTGAAGAACGCAATCTCAACCGACGATTGGAGCAAATGCCCTCCAGAATACAACAAGACAGAAATCTCGCTATACCAAGATGTACTTCTCCGTGGCAACAGAATCATCATTCCGACGGCTCTCAGAAAAGACGTTCTACTCCTAGCCCACCATGGACACCAAGGCATCATCAAGACGACGCAACGACTGAGAGACAAAGTTTGGTGGCCCAAACTCGACCAAGAGGTAACAGAACATGTTAAGAATTGCATGCCCTGTCAGCTTGTTAGTCCTCTTCCCCACCCAGAACCGATCAATCCTACAAAACTCCCTCAACGCCCATGGCAGAAACTAGCAATTGATCTCTGCGGCCCCTTTCCAACAGGCGAAACTATTGCAATTGTGGTAGACTACTACTCGCGTTGGCCAGAAGCCAAGATATTCAAATCCACACCTTCAAGTCACATGATCATTAAATGGCTGGAAGAGTTATTCGCAAGGTTTGGGTATCCCGACGAAATCCTAAGTGACAATGGTCCTCAATTTATTTCCCAAGAATACAAATCCTTTCTCCACCAAATAGATGTGAGCTATCACCACGTCACACCTTATTGGCCGCAAGCGAACGGCCAAGTTGAAAGAATAAATCGTACATTTCTCAAAATGTTCAAAACAACTATCGCAGAAGGAAACGACTGGAGACAGCAGATTCCATACATACTAATGACATACCGAACATCACAACACAAAACAACAGGAGTAACACCTGCCAAACTGCTACTAGGAAGGAAAATCAGATTCTCAATCCCTGAAATAACGGCAGACTCCCAACCCCCACAAGACGCCAGCGCAAGACAACGAGACGAAGACCAAAAACAAAAATCTAAGACATACGCCGACAAAACTCGACACACTAGCAAACGCGTCCTCCATCCCGGAGACACGGTAATCGTAACGCAAGACAAGAAAAATAAACTGTCCACCCGATACAATCAAAACATACACAAAATCAAAGAAGTCAATGGCAACCAAGTCATTCTAATTGACCCGCAAGGAAAAGAAGTGTGCCGAAACTCATCATTCGTGAAACAAGTAAGTCAATCTCCATCTCCAGATAGGCCTACCCCAATGACAACAAGGCCTACCCAACATGAATCACCGAACTCAAGCCCAACATCAGCAAACCCGACCATCACGACTTCACAAGAACGACCCAAAAGAAACCTCAAAACCCCGACAAGATTCAAAGACTATGAACTGTTCACCAAGTAAAAAAAAAAAAAAAAAAGAAAGTGAAAGTGAAAGTTTTCTCTTAAGTAAAAGTGCACTAATCATTATAAACACCTAATTTCTTAAGCCAACTTATCTCATCTTAAATGTGTCTCTGATTCTGTATTTTAATATGTTATCCTCAAAATCAATACCTCACATTTCTATCTATATTGATAAGAAGGGATGTAGTGTATAACTTATCACAACAACAACCACAACCTTAAACTTGTAACAGTTGGTTAACATGCATAACATAACAGGCAGCGCCCAACCGGAAGCGGCATCTGTTGTAACCACCGGCTGTAAGTGTCAAGACAATAAAAGTGATCTTCAATCAATCAGCATCAGTTTCTCTTTACATATATTCCTCATCCTTGAAAGATAAAAAGATACTACACCATCATTTGCAATTTTAATATTACAAGCGTGAGATAGGGCAAATAGGGCCCCCCATAAAATAAATATAATAATAATAATAATGACAAAAACAATATACTTCTAATAATAACAAGAAAGCTGTCACAGGTTTCAAGCTACAGGCAGCTTTGTGGACAAAGTTGTGAAGCTATAGGAATCGTCGAAAATGTCCGGCCCGCCTGGGAATCGAGCCCAGGTACCGACAGTCATTATTTAAGCTGTCAGGCTATCAGACTGTCAGGTTATCGGACTGTCAGGTTATCAGACTGTCAGGTTATCAGACTTCCAGGTTATCAGACTGTCATGTTATCAGATTGTCACGCTAACAGGATATCAGACTGTCACGCTACCAGGATATGAGACTGTCAGGCTATCAGACTGTTAGGCTACCAGGATTTCAGATTGCCACGCTACCATGATATCAGACTGTCAGGCTATCAGACTGTCACGCTACCAGGATATCAAACTATCACGCTACCAGGATCAGGGGCGGATACATGGGGGGGCGGGGGGGGGGGGGCGACTTTCCCCCCCATGACCAAAAAATAAAGGAAATTTTGAATAATTATTATTTTAGTTGCCATGCTTTGTGTAACTAATCGAGCCTGTACCCGCCCCTGCCGACGTATGGGCATGCCATATTCAGGTTCTCTTACAAATCGCTACTATGTGTGAAATTAAGTAATTTTTGAATAACAGCCCGTTAAACTTACGTCATTATCTCAAATTCCGAAGTATGTCACGCAGGTATGTTTGTATGTGATTAAACAAAATCTAATTGAGATTAATTGGCAGAAATCAAATTAAATGAATATACTCTGGTCTGATTCTCTTACAAATCGCTACTGTGTGTGACATTAGGTAATTTTCCACTGACAGCCCGTTAAACTTCTGTAATTATCTCAAAATCTGTGGTTTGTCACGCACGTTTGTTCATAGTAAATGAGATTAATTAAAAGGAATAAAATTAAATGAATATTCTCAGGTTCACTTACAAATCGATACTTAGTGTGAAATAACGTTATTTCCGAATGACACCCCTGAAACTTCCATAATTATCTCAAAATCCAAAAAAAATATGAGGTAAGTTGTTCGTTTATACGTCAACATTAGTGACAACTATGTTATTGCTGCACCCAAAATGTGACAATGTCAGTATTGACTGAAGTAAAGTGTGTTTTGAAAATGTGATTGATTAAATTAAACATAATGTTCATTACTCCCCAAAACTTGTATATATAGCATGCACTTAAGCCCCCCCCCACCCCCCGCCCCCTATAATGATTGTCAATCGCCTTCCATGAAACCGCCCCCCCATAAACCAAGGCTAGATCCGCCCCTGACCAGGATATCAGACTGTCTGGATATCAGACTGTCAGGTTATCAGACAATCAGGTTATCAGATTCGCTCGAAACGAACTCTCTGTTCTCTTGTGAATGTCAATACAGGATAGATGCAACAGTTGGCTGCAATGTCTCAGTCATTATGCTGTATTTGAACCAACCGCTGTAACAACATATTTCTAGTTGTTAAAATACAAACACACTATTTTAAACACGTTCAGTACAGTTGTCCTCGGTCTAAGGGTAGAGTAGAAACTATGATCAGAAAATTCAAAGGTTTTCAAGTAAGTGACCTTGGTACCGTTTTAGCATCTTTCTCATGCCTAACTTATAACAACCCTAAAGCGTAATCTAACCCCATAACCTTACGCCCTGTTCTCTATAAATATAATCCACCTTTTGCATTTATTTCTGAACAAGCCATACTTTTTATTTGTTTAATAACCGTTGATAAACTTTGTTCATGGCAAAGCTAGGAACGCCGAAGGGCATTTTATCACTGCATTTATAATAAGTTGTTTGTACAGCCCGAGTGCGAGCGCAGTTTCATTGAAATTGTTGGGTCCGAACTGTCAAAAAGTAATCAAATATAATCGTTTGTTTGTGTGTGGACGAATATTATTTGATTTGACTAGATGTTGGGTTTCCAAGAAACGTGCGCATGGTTGAGCTTCTGTTATGGCTTTCGGTAATGAATTCGGGGATTTCGGTTCATGTTTGTGCTAGCCAGGTAGTGGGGGGTGTACAACATTTGTGAAATGCCAAGATAGACGAAAGATCGACTTATTTTCTTGTTCTCGAAGAAGCCACGGACCCACTTTAAGCTGTCATATTCTTTTAACCCTGCATTAAATATAGATCCTTGCAACTTCATACTTTTGCACATATGACTATGAGTTTTCTGCTTCAACTATTTTTTTTTTTTTTTTTTTTTTTTACCCAGTCATTCATCTTCATCATTAATACTCAGTCATCCATAATTATACAGTCAAGTCTAGTCTTAGTGTCAACAAGTAAAACATATTGTTATCATTTTCCATCCCAATAAGGGGGAAATAATTTGGAAATGGTAGCCTCAATTTTGCAACAAAAGAAAATTATCTGCATCAGGTTAAAACCAAACAAAGAATAAGGGACGTACATGGAGTTCAAGAAAGGGTCCCGGGCCCGAGTGTAGCTCCCCGCTCTTCCACCCGATAGCTACGCCACTGGGTATGCATACCGGCTCATACCGCCCCACTTTAACCACGGGGGGGGGGACCTACTCGAGGACAACCTTAATAAGCTCTATTTGAACACCGTCCGCACTACAGACTTGATACAGCTTCGTCCTAATTAAAAACACAAATAACTTGAAAATTCTTAAGTTCTGCGATGGTCGGTTCACACAAACTATAGGAAAACAACGTTAGCGTTCACATCCGGTGCTAGTTTCAAGAGCCAGTGTTTAAGGTTTAACAAAGTTGACTAAGATTCAACTTTAGACCTGGAATTCTTAGACCAGCCAATGAGAGGTGACCTTTTATAAATTCGGCCAATTGTAGCCATCCTACTAAAGCAGTTGAGAAATTCGTTTCTTAGAACAGAATCATAAACCTTAAATCCTTAAACATTTGTATGAACCTACTATAAGTTGTTTGTGCAGTTGTGACGAACACTCTTCCGTCTCTATTACCACTGGGTACAGCCGCGTCGATGCTATACCCGGTACAGCTGCGTCGATGCTATACCCGGTACATCCGCGTCGATGTTATACCCGGTACAGCCGCGTCGATGCTATACCCGGTACAGCCGCGTCAATGCTAAACCCGGTACAGCCACGTCGATGCTATACCCGGTACAGCCGCGTCGATGCTATACCCGGTACAGCCGCGTCGATGCTATACCCGGTACAGCCGCGTCGATGCTATACCCGGTACAGCCGCGTCGATGCTATAACCGGTACAGCCACGTCGATGCTATACCCGGTACAGCCGCGTCGATGCTATACCCGGTACAGCCGCGTCGATGCTATAACCGGTACAGCCGCGTCGATGCTATAACCGGTACAGCCGCGTCGATGCTATAACCGGTACAGCCGCGTCGATGCTATACCCGGTACAGCCGCGTCGATGCTATACCCGGTACAGCCGCGTCGATGCTATACCCGGTACAGCCGCGTCGATGCTATACCCGGTACAGCCGCGTCGATGCTATACCAGGTACAGCCGCGTCGATGCTATACCCGGTACAGCCGCGTCGATGCTATACCCGGTACAGCCGCGTCGATGCTATAGGCTACCCCGAAGCCAAGGTCATTAATTGACTCCGGCCGCGAAAGCCTACGTGAGTGTTTAAGATATGAGATATTATGTCTTGCCCACTCACCTTATTTTGATCCATTCTTATCCATGTAGTCACAACCGGGATTTAACACGTGACTTGACAAGAAACCTTCTCCTCGCGTCGCACGGAGCCTACTGACTGGCGGCGCAACCGCGCAACTAGCAAGGGATGCGCGGTCCGCCACGAGAGAGTGGCCTCATGCGCGGGACGAGATGCGCAGTGGACAGCGGCCGAACTGTGGTTGAAATGAATGAATGTTGTTTAGGGTTGCGTGTTTACTGTTTAGTGTCACCCTTCCTCGGGCCGCCGCCATTTGCAATACTGGAAGAATACGAATAGGATTTGGAATAATATGAAATATAATCATGCAAATATAGAAACTTTGTATGTTATTGTGTTGTATTATTTTAGTTTTCACTCGTTGGTCGTTACAACTTATTGACATTTTCAATATTACTTTGAGTGTGTCTTAATTATACAAGTACTAAAAAATAAGAAATAATTTTAAAACAAAGTATGGTTTGATATATCAATACTAATCTTTGCTGATGTGTCGGCCGAAACACCTTGTTTAGGCAAATCTTAGTGATATAAATCACGCATATGTCGTTTTGCAATGTCAAAAAGATAAAATATAGTAAGATATTAACAAATTAACTAATAGTGTTTTATTTGTGAACGTGTTTTATGAATAATACAGATACTAATTTTCATAAAATTACTTTTTTATATGGACAACCGCCGCCCCCATTTGCAGCATTGGAGGGGGGGGGGGGGGGGGGGTGGACTTGACTAGGTGAATTTTTTGCCATTGTTGGTTTTTGTAATTACCGTGTTAAGACTCGCACCAGTAATAGACATGAAAAACCCCGACCTCGAAAGATTGCTTGGTTCCCGGACTGTTCGCGTTCAAAGAATGGCCCAGCTGGAAGCCTACGTCACACCCCCCACGCCCTCGCCGGCCGGCCAAGCATCAACACGTGCGTGCAATGTGTACTCGTGTTAGTCCGGCAGCGGTAGAGCGCTACTTCAGAGGGTAGTTAGGACCAATTAAGGAAATAATTATTAATTGATTTTTTAAATAACAACCGTAATGATAACAATATTTGAAATTTAATTAATCCAGATTGTAGCTCTCCCGAAACCACGTTCCACTCAATCATCACTTTTTCAATATTGTGTAGTGTTTTTAAAATATAAACTTAATACGTTAATTGTGCTCGGTTTTTACAGTGAGACTTCCCTTTACCGTTAACTGTAAATGTGATTAAGCTTAGCAAGACAAATATGTTCTTATGATGTGCAGCATCATATTCATTTGCGTCTGTTAAAAACGCTTTCATGCTTCACGTGTTTTGATGTATAATCAGCTTATTACCGCATTAGATGACGAGGTCAAAATATGACGAGAAGCGTCATCACTCCTTTCAGTCCTTTCCACTGGCTCATCATAACACACCTTTTGTTTCTTAAACAAGCTCCGTATACCCAGTGGCGGCTCGTGGGGTTTGAAATAGGTAGGGCACAAATCAGTTAACATTTATAAAGGGTAGTTAGTCGCATTTTAGAGTGACATTTAGAAACTGACACAGATACAGTAGATAGGCCTAATAAAATCCCAGCACATCCAAACTTACCTAATATTTTAACGTCTGTGTCATTGTTTCTACGAAAAGAAATTCTATAGCCGACATCTATAGTTGTTGTCTGATATTATTCCTACCTATCAACGGTTAGACTCATTGTCCAAATGACTTTAGATAGTCCATGTTTTTTGGTTTTCTCACTCAAGTGTTTCAAATCTTTGACACCAATCCTGTTATGTCTTATCTAAAATAAGTACACAATACTTAGGATGAATATAGAACGTGCATCCAGACTGCCAATACGGGTTCAGGCGACACCACTCCACAACGCACGCTGTGCCACGCATCACCGACTTTGTAACAACAGCCTACAACAAGAATAGGGTAGCCACGGCTGTGTTCCTCGACGTGGCCAAGGCATTCGACCGAGTCTAGCACGAGGGCCTCCTAGTCAAAATGTGCAGGCTAGGCATGCCCCCTCACCTCACGGGAATGGTTAGATCTTACCTGACGGGACGAACATACCATGTCTCGTGGAAGGACGCTGCCTCTACCACACACACTATTCACGCCGGGGTACCTCAGGGATCCGTCCTGGGACCCTCCCTCTACGGCATCTATACACACGACATCCCACTGCCTACCCATGATGAACCCATCATCGCGAGTATATTCGCCGATGACTTCACGGCACTGGCACAAGGAGCGCACCCCGCAATAGCGTTGCGCCACCTTAAACGCTACTTGGCGAGAGTTCTACCCTGGTATGAGCAGTGGCGTATAGCCATAAACCCGACGAAGACCACAGCCACAATATTTACCCGCAAGAGACATCCTAAGCACCGAGACCCGTTCCTATTTAAGAAACATCGTGAGCCCCCGCTTCTAATACGAGGACAAGCTGTAGTATGGACCCCGGAGAGCAAGTGTCTGGGAGTTATCCTAGACAACAAGTTACGTTGGATAAACCATGCGTCGTTCGTACTCACTCGAGCCCGTTGCAAACTGGCATCGCTTACCCCATTATTACGATCGCAAAACATGTCGGCAGCGACTAAAATGCTATTGTACAAAGCCGTTATCCGACCAACTTTTACCTACGCCACCCCTATATGGGCCAGCTGTGCCAAAACACATATTCTAAAACTTCAAAGACTGCAGAATAGGGCCTTCCGATACGCCACTGGGGCGCCCAGAGACACATCTACAGCAGACCTTCATAGCGCTGTCCGGATCCCCGAAGTCGCCATACACCTCCGACAACTAGCACGACAGTTCTACTCCACGGCAAGCAAGGCAAAAGAGCCGTACATCCGCCATCTCTCCACCATTGCTCCCCAGCCGGGCGACCTGTATAACAGACCAACGGCCTCCATGGGCCCCGAATATCACTGTCCCCTAGCCAAACGCCCGAGGACACGCTAACCCCCCCCCCCCCCCCCCCCACCCCACACACACTCTGACTCAGCGTCACGCCCCCATTTCGCACTTGTGCCTAATACTAGATCCTATAACCTGGACCATACTCCAAAATAATCCCCAGATAATGACCCTGCATAGAGTCGGTTCTGTACCTATAATAGCCTGTACATACAGAACAGGTTAAAAGTCAGGACTGCGAGACCTAAGATCTAACGCCTTGAATGTTTCCAGAATATTGTTGTAAGTGTAAAAGCGTCCCATGGCTAGACAATAATACTCGCAACACGAACAAGTCAACGAATGAAGTAAGAACGCGGTCGGCCCAGAAAACATTTCCTTTTATTGTCTACTGTCCCCCAAATACATTCCATTTACCATTCAATTTGTTGCATTTATTAGATCGTGCTTTTCCCTAGAATTATCTCTGACGGAGAGGGCACGAATGCACACCATTTACACTTTCCGAGAATATAGGAATAGGGATAAATATAGGCCTACACATTCTCATCAGAACCTTTGAGGTGAAAACCAAAAATATACCACCAAAACTGAAAAAACATGTGAATTATTACCACTAATTCAACGCTGTTCTACACATAAATATGAACACTAATTTTATTCTAGCAACAAATACAATACCGGTTCATACATGTTGTATAACAAATACAACAAATACCAGACCACCCTAGCCTGTGGCATTAGCTTTGTGCTTTGTGCCTCCCGCCTCGCAAAGAACGGGTTCTCTCCAAGAAGTCATGAGTGCTGCTCCTGCCGGGGTCTGCTGCCTTATCGTGGTGGGCAGGCTTGTGCCTCCCGCCTCGCAAAGAACGGGTTCTCTCCAAGAAGTCATGAGGGCTGCTGCCAGGGTCTGCTGCCTTATCGTGGTGGGCAGGCTTGTGCCCCCCGCCTCGCAAAGAACGGGTTCTCTCCAAGAAGTCATGAGGGCTGCTGCCAGGGTCTGCTGCCTTATCGTGGTGGGCAGGCTTGTGCCCCCCGCCTCGCAAAGAACGGGTTCTCTCCAAGAAGTCATGAGTGCTGCTCCTGCCGGGGTCTGCTGCCTTATCGTGGTGGGCAGGCTTGTGCCTCCCGCCTCGCAAAGAACGGGTTCTCTCCAAGAAGTCATGAGTGCTGCTCCTGCCCTGGGTCTGCTGCCTTATCGTGGTGGGCAGGCTTGTGCCTCCCGCCTCGCAAAGAACGGGTTCTCTCCAAGAAGTCATGAGTGCTGCTCCTGCCAGGGTCTGCTGCCTTATCGTAGTGGGCAGGCTTGTGTCTCCCGCCTCGCAAAGAACGGGTTCTCTCCAAGAAGTCATGAGTGCTGCTCCTGCCCTGGGTCTGCTGCCTTATCGTGGTGGGCAGGCTTGTGCCTCCCGCCTCGCAAAGAACGGGATCTCTCCAAGAAGTCATGAGTGCTGCTGCTGCCAGGGTCTGCTGCCTTATCGTGGTGGGCAGGCTTGTGCCTCCCGCCTCGCAAAGAACGGGTTCTCTCCAAGAAGTCATGAGTGCTGCTCCTACCCAGGGTCTGCTGCCTTATCGTGGTGGACAGGCTTGTGCCTCCCGTCTCGCAAAGAACGGGTTCTCTCCAAGAAGTCATGAGTGCTGCTCCTGCCAGGGTCTGCTGCCCTATCGTGGTGGGCAGGTTTGTGCGCTTTGATGATTCCTGGAGCTATGCTGGCGGAAGCGTATGCTTCTGGTAGGGCCATCCTAGCCGGATAGGTCGAGACCAGACGAAATGTACTCCACAATCCCCCAACTCCCTTTTCCTACCCTTCCCTTATCCTCCCCGCACTCCTACTTGCCCCTTTCCTCCAAACATCCCCTTTTTCATTTCATATTTCACACACTCATCCTCTCGATAAGCCAAATTGCAAACATATGAGATAAGTATCTATCGATCATGAGTGCTTCTGCTAGTTTTACCCAATCAAATAAAAATCCTTAGAAAATGAGTCAGTCCAGTGATTCTGCAGACAATACTTACCTCCAGACAGCAGAGCTTACGTGATTTCTAGGACGCACGGCCGGCATTAATGAAACTTGAAACTGAAGTTCTTTCAGTTTCTTGTATTTTTGTATAAGGCGAATAATCGATTTGACGATCTAAAAATAAAAATAAAAATAAAAAATGGTTTCGGATTTGTTGACACGAATCATTTCTTAATTTAAAATTCCTTTTTCTGTAGAAAAAATGCTTATTTTTGTAAAGAAAGTATCCAGATTTAATAAAAGGACCCGGGACAGCATCCTTCTTAGTACCATGGTTCTTTGCATTTGACGCAGTGATTTTTGGTATTAATCTAGTGTGTGACTTTTCTTATAATAAATAAATTTCCATTAATTAAAGAAATGATTAAATCGTGTTTATTTTGGCTAAAGCCATTCAGAATTACAGCAAAATACATAGCAAAACAGTACAAATTGCAATCCACATGAGAGTTACTCTAGAACATAGGCCTACATATTCTTAGCTATTCAATATTACATTGTAAGACATGGCAAAACAGGACAAATTGCAATCCACATGAGAGTTACTCTATAACATAGGCCTACATATTCTTAGCTATTCAATATTACATTGTAAGACATGGCAAAACAGTACAAATTGCAATCCACATGAGAGTTACTCTATAACATAGGCCTACATATTCTTAGCTATACAATATTACATTGTAGGACATGGCAAAACAGTACAAATTGCAATCCACATGAGAGTTACTCTATCACATAGGCCTACATATTCTTAGCTGTACAATATTACATTGTAAGACATGGCAAAACAGTACAAATTGCAATCAGCATGAGAGTTACTCTATAACAAAGGCCTACATATTCTTAGCTGTACAATATTACATTGTAAGACATGGCAAAACAGTACAAATTGCAATCAGCATGAGAGTTACTCTAAAACATAGGCCTACATATTCTTAGCTATACAATATTACATTGTAAGACATGGCAAAACAGTACAAATTGCAATCCACATGAGAGTTACTCTTCAACATAGGCCTACATATTCTTAGCTATACAATATTACATTGTAAGACATGGCAAAACAGTACAAATTGCAATCCACATGAGAGTTACTCTATAACATAGGCCTACATATTCTTAGGTATTCAATATTACATTGTAAGACATGGCAAAACAGTACAAATTGCAATCCACATGAGAGTTACTCTAGAACATAGGCCTACATATTCTTAGCTATTCAATATTACATTGTAAGACATGGCAAAACAGGACAAATTGCAATCCACATGAGAGTTACTCTATAACATAGGCCTACATATTCTTAGCTATTCAATATTACATTGTAAGACATGGCAAAACAATACAAATTGCAATCCACATGAGAGTTACTCTATAACATAGGCCTACATATTCTTAGCTGTACAATATTACATTGTAAGACATGGCAAAACAGTACAAATTGCAATCCACATGAGAGTTACTCTATAACATAGGCCTACATATTCTTAGTTATACAATATTACATTGTAGGACATGGCAAAACAGTACAAATTGCAATCCACATGAGAGTTACTCTATAACATAGGCCTACATATTCTTAGCTATTCAATATTACATTGTAAGACATGGCAAAACAGGACAAATTGCAATCCACATGAGAGTTTCTCTATAACATAGGCCTACATGTTCTAAGCTATACAATATTACATTGTAAGACATGGCAAAACAGTACAAATTGCAATCCACATGAGACTTACTCTATAACATAGGCCTACATGTTCTAAGCTATACAATATTACATTGTAAGACATAACAAAACAGTACAAATTGCAATCCACATGAGACTTACTCTATAACATAGGCCTACATATTCTTAGCTATACAATATTACATTGTAAGACATGGCAAAACAGTACAAATTGCAATCCACATGAGAGTTGCTCTATAACATAGGCCTACATATTCTTAGCTATACAATATTACATTGTCAGACATGGCAAAATAGTACAAATTGCAATCCACATGAGAGTTACTCTATAACATAGGCCTACATATTCTTAGCTATACAATATTACATTGTAAAACATGGCAAAACAGTACAAATTGCAATCCACATGAGAGTTACTCTAAAACATAGGCCTACATATTCTTAGCTATAGAATATAACATTGTAAGACATGGCAAAACAGTACAAATTGCAATCCACATGAGAGTTACTCTATAACATAGGCCTACATATTCCTAGCTGTACAATATTACATTGTAAGACATGGCAAAACAGTACAAATTACAATCCACATGAGAGTTACTCTACAACATAGGCCTTCATATTCTTAGCTGTACAATATTACCTTGTAAGACATGGCAAAACAGTACAAATTGCAATCCACATGAGAGTTACTCTATAACATAGGCCTACGTATTCTTAGCTGTACAATATTACATTGTAAGACATGGCAAAACAGTACAAATTGCAATCCACATGAGAGTAACTCTATAACATAGGCCTACATATTCTTAGCTATACAATATTACATGGTAAGACATGGTAAAACAGTACAAATTGCAATCCACATGAGAGTAACTCTATAACATAGGCCTACATATTCTTAGCTGTACAATATTACATTGTAAGACATGGCAAAACAGTACAAATTGCAATCCACATGAGAGTAACTCTTTAACATAGGCCTACATATTCTTAGCTATACATTATTACATTGTAAGACATGGCAAAACAGTACAAATTGCAATCCACATGAGAGTAACTCTTTAACATAGGCCTACATATTCTTAGCTATACATTATTACATTGTAAGACATGGCAAAACAGTACAAATTGCAATCCACATGAGAGTAACTCTTTAACATAGGCCTACATATTCTTAGCTATACAATATTACATTGTAAGACATGGCAAAACAGAACAAATTGCAATCCACATGAGAGTTACTCTACAACATAGGCCTACATATTCTTAGCTATACAATATTATTACATTGTAAGACATGGCAAAACAGTACAAATTGCAATCCACATGAGAGTTACTCTCTAACATAGGCCTACATATTCTTAGCTATACAATATTTCATTGTAAGACATGGCAAAACAGTACAAATTGCAATCCACATGAGAGTTACTCTATAACATAGGCCTACATGTTCTTAGCTATACAATATTACATTGTTAGACATGGCAAAACAGTACAAATTGCAATCCACATGAGAGTTACTCTATAACATAGGCCTACGTATTCTTAGCTGTACAATATTGCATTGTAAGACATGGCAAAACAGTACAAATTGCAATCCACATGAGAGTTACTCTATAACATAGGCCTACGTATTCTTAGCTGTACAATATTACATTGTAAGACATGGCAAAACCGTACAAGTTAATATCCACATGAGAGTAACTCTTTAACATAGGCCTACATATTCTTAGCTGTACAATATTACATTGTAAGACATGGCAAAACAGTACAAATTGCAATTCACATAAGTGATACTCTATCACATAGGCCTACATATTCTAAGCTGTACAATATTACATTGTAAGACATGGCAAAACAGTACAAGTTAATATCCACATGAGAGTTACACTATAACATAGGCCTACATATTCTTAGCTATACAATATTACATTGTAAGACATAGCAAAACAGTACAAATTGCAATTCACATAAGAGATACTCTATCACATAGGCCTACATATTCTAAGCTGTACAATATTACATTGTAAGACATGGCAAAAAAGTACAAATTGCAATCCACATGAGAGTTACTCTATAACATAGACCTACATATTCTTAGCTATACAATATTACATTGTACACATGGCAAAACAGTACAAATTGCAATCCACATGAGAGTTACTCTATAACATAGGCCTTTATATTCTAAGGTATACAATATTACATTGTAAGACACGGCAAAACAGTACAAATTGCAATCTACAAGAGAGTTACTCTATAACATAGGCCTACATATTCCTAGCTGTACAATATAACATTGTAAGACATGGCAAAACAGTACAAATTGCAATCCACATGAGAGTTACTCTAAAACATAGGCCTACATATTCCTAGCTGTACAATATAACATTGTAAGACACGGCAAAACAGTACAAATTGCAATCTACAAGAGAGTTACTCTATAACATAGGCCTACATATTCCTAGCTGTACAATATAACATTGTAAGACATGGCAAAACAGTACAAATTGAAAACCACATGAGAGTTACTCTATAACATAGGCCTACATATTCTTAGCTGTACAATATTACATTGTAGGACATGGCAAAACAGTACAAATTGCAATCCACATGAGAGTTACTCTAAAACATAGGCCTACATATTCTTAGCTATACAATATTACATTGTAGGACATGGCAAAACAGTACAAATTGCAATCCACATGAGAGTTACTCTATAACATAGGCCTACATATTCTTAGCTATACAATATTACGTTGTAGGACATGGCAAAACAGTACAATTTGCAATCCACATGAGAGTTACTCTATAACATAGGCCTACATATTCTTAGCTATACAATATTACATTGAAGGACATGGCAAAACAGTACAAATTGCGATCCACATGAGAGTTACTCTATAACATAGCCCTACATATTCTTAGTTATACAATATTACATTGTAAGACATGGCAAAACAAT
This sequence comes from Isoperla grammatica, assembly GCA_945910005.1. NCBI lineage: Eukaryota > Metazoa > Arthropoda > Insecta > Plecoptera > Perlodidae > Isoperla > Isoperla grammatica. The sequence goes on from OX246744.1 coordinate 40,854,652, forward strand.
ACAAATTACAATCCACTTGAGAGTTTCTCTATAACATAGTCCTTTATATTCTTAGCTATACAATATTACATTGTAAGACATGGCAAAACAGTATAAATTGCAATCCACATGAGAGTAACTCTATAACATAGGCCTACATATTCTTAGCTGTACAATATTACATTGTTAGACGTGGCAAAACAGTACAAATTGCAATCCACATGAGAGTAACTCTATAACATAGGCCTACATATTCTTAGCTATACAATATTACATTGTAAGACATGGCAAAACAATACAAATTACAATCCACTTGAGAGTTTCTCTATTACATAGTCCTTTATATTCTTAGCTATACAATATTACATTGTAAGACATGGCAAAACAGTACAAATTGCAATCCACATAAGAGTTACCCTATAACATAGGCCTTTATATTCTTAGCTATATAATATTACATTGTAAGACATGGCAAAACAGTACAAATTGCAATCCACATCAGAGTTACCCTATAACATAGGCCTACATATTCTTAGTTATACAATATTACATTGTAAGACATGGCAAAACAATACAAATTACAATCCACTTAAGAGATTTTTCTATAACATAGGTCTACATAGTCTTAGCTGTACAATATTACATTGTAAGACATGGCAAAACAATACAAATTACAAACCACTTGAGAGTTTCTCTATAACATAGGCCAACAAATTCCTTTTGTAGCATAACATAATTATCACATTTTTTTTTAACATATATTAGGTTTGGTCGTCTGTCCTGCTAGTCTGCTTTTAGAGCAGAGAGAGCAGTTAATAGCAGCCGATTGCGCGTTCGCTTGTAAAACAAGCAGCTGCCAGAAACCAGTGTTTTGATGGCCAAGCAGCCAACCAGCCAGAAGACTAAATAGAGTGGGTACTCGAATTCACGCGTTTGAAAAGGTTGACGCAACTGTTATAATCGTAGACAAAAGCTACGTGATTGTATTGTCGACAGTTCATAGATGATTTTTTGTAAATGTCGCTTCCATCTGTCGCACTAGCACGGAATAATTTACTATTAGGCTGGCGTGTGTTCACGGCGCGTAATCTGCAGCTGAAACTCAGTCGATAACGATTTCACCTGTTTGCCTGTTTGCAAGAGATCAGCTGCTATCTCTGCTCTCTCCTGTGACATCCGGTTTGCAATGCGCTGCCATCTCTGCTCTCTCCTGTGACATCCGGTTTGCAATGCGCTGCTATCTCTGCTCTCTATGTGACATCCGGTTTGCAATGCGCTGCTATCTCTGCTCTCTATGTGACATCCGGTTTGCAATGCGCTGCTATCTCTGCTCTCTCCTGTGACATCCGGTTTGCAATGCGCTGCCATCTCTGCTCTCTCTCCTGTGACATGCGGTTTGCAATGCGCTGCTATCTCTGCTCTCTCCTGTGACATCTGGTTTGCAATGCGCTGCTATCTCTGCTCTCTCATGTGACATCCGGTTTGCAATGCGCTGCTATCTCTGCTCCCTCCTGTGACATCCGGTTTGCAATGCGCTGCTATCTCTGCTCTCTCCTGTGACATCCGGTTTGCAATGCGCTGCTATCTCTGCTCTCTCCTGTGACATCCGGTTTGCAATGCGCTGCCATCTCTGCTCTCTCCTGTGACATCCGGTTTGCAATGCGCTGCTATCTCTGCTCCCTCCTGTGACATCCGGTTTGCAATGCGCTGCTATCTCTGCTCTCTCCTGTGACATCCGGTTTGCAATGCGCTGCTATCTCTGCTCCCTCCTGTGTCATCCGGTTTGCAATGCGCTGCTATCTCTGCTCCCTCCTGTGACATCTGGTTTGCAATGCGCTGCTATCTCTGCTCCCTCCTGTGACATCCGGTTTGCAATGCGCTGCTATCTCTGCTCTCTCCTGTGACATCCGGTTTGCAATGCGCTGCTATCTCTGCTCCCTCCTGTGACATCCGGTTTGCAATGCGCTGCTATCTCTGCTCTCTCCTGTGACATCCGGTTTGCAATGCGCTGCTATCTCTGCTCTCTCCTGTGACATCCGGTTAGCAATGCGTTGCTATCTCTGCTCTCTCCTGTGACATCCGGTTTTCAATGCGCTGCTATCTCTGCTCCCTCCTGTGACATCTGGTTTGCAATGCGCGGCTATCTCTGCTCTCTCCTGTGACATCCGGTTAGCAATGCGTTGCTATCTCTGCTCTCTCCTGTGACATCCGGTTTTCAATGCGCTGCTATCTCTGCTCCCTCCTGTGACATCTGGTTTGCAATGCGCTGCTATCTCTGCTCCCTCCTGTGACATCCGGTTTGCAATGCGTTGCTATCTCTGCTCTCTCCTGTGACATCCGGTTTTCAATGCGCTGCTATCTCTGCTCTCTCCTGTGACATCCGGTTTGCAATGCGCTGCTATCTCTGCTCTCTCCTGTGACATCCGGTTTGCAATGCGCTGCTATCTCTGCTCTCTATGTGACATCCGGTTTGCAATGCGCTGCTATCTCTGCTCTCTCCTGTGACATCCGGTTTGCAATGCGCTGCTATCTCTGCTCTCTCCTGTGACATCCGGTTTGCAATGCGCTGCTATCTCTGCTCTCTCCTGTGACATCTGGTTTGCAATGCGCTGCTATCTCTGCTCTCTCCTGTGACATCCGGTTTGCAATGCGCTGCTATCTCTGCTCCCTCCTGTGACATCCGGTTTGCAATGCGCTGCTATCTCTGCTCTCTATGTGACATCCGGTTTGCAATGCGCTGCTATCTCTGCTCTCTCCTGTGACATCCGGTTTGCAATGCGTTGCTATCTCTGCTCTCTCCTGTGACATCCGGTTTGCAATGCGCTGCTATCTCTGCTCTCTCCTGTGGCATCCGGTTTGCAATGCGCTGCTATCTCTGCTTATATCTATTGTATCTAGCAGGCTAGGGCAGGACAGGCGAACAAATCCAATTTACACATTTAATATCCCTGGTAACTTTTCAAACATTGAAATAGATCCGCTTTTGTGTTGGTGTGTTAATATTTTGTTTATCCTAAACTAAATCCTTTGCATTTGTCACCTTGTATTACCAAATCTGTTAAATAAATATTTATTTTATCTTTCTCTTAATAACGTGATGGTTATTATGTAAATAAATAGGTCAATCGCCACAAAAACGCATGTGCAATATTGAAAACGGCTGAGTTTGTCTAATTGGCTCGTGTCCCGCCCGCAGATATGAGGAGTTGAATGGTCTCATGGTTTCCTATTTGAATAGCATAATCTAAAGCAGAAAAACCCGCGCGGTCTCTTGTGTTAATGTAATCTGCTAAATCGTTCACCTCCAGCCCTACAATGAGAGCCCTAACTGCATCCACACTAGTATCTGCTCTGTGTACATGATTCCTAGTGGAGTCTGGTCTAGGGTATCACGAGCCTGTATGTCCCCGCCCTCGGATATGAGGAATCTTATCACCTCAGAGTTTCCACTTATACAGGCATGATGCAGTGCTGACCTACCCGAGCGGTCTTGTGTGTTAATGTAATCTTTTACATCGTTCCCTTCCAATCTTACAATGAGAGCCTTAACGGCATCCACACTAGTATTTACACTGTCACACATGATATGTAGTGGAGTCTGGTATTGGTAATCCTGAGCCTGTATGACCCCGCCTTTGGATATGAGAAATCTTATAACCTCAGAGTTTCCACTTCTACTGGCATAATGCAGTGCCGACCAACACGCGCGGTCTTTTCTGTTAATGTAATTTGCTAAATTGTTCCCCTCCAGCCCTACTATGAGAGCCCTAACGGCATCCACACTAGTATCTGCACTGTCACACAGAGTATGAAGTGGGGTCTGGTCTAGGTTATCACAAGCCTGTATGTCCCCGCCCTTGGATATGAGGAATCTTATCACCTCAGAGTTGTCACCACTACAGGCATAATGCAGTGCCGACCGACCCGAGCAGTCTTTTTTGTTAATGTACTCTGCTATATTGTTCCCCTCCAGTCCTACAATGAGAGCCTGAACGGCATCCACAATAGTATTTTTACTTCCACACAGAGTATGTAGTGGGGTATGGTCTAGGAAATCACGAGCCTTTATGTCCCCGCCCTTGGATATGAGGAATATTATCACCTCAGAGTTTCTAGTACTACAGGCATAATGCGCTCCCAGATGCAAGGCGGAGCGACCGCCCTGGTCTGTGGTGTTGACGTCTTCCTCGCCTGCCTCCAACAATAACGTCACCGTCTCTAGATCCTGGTTGACCACAGCCGTGAGCAGCTCGGACTCCCTTGCAAGCATCAGGTTAAACAGTCGGCGAATCACTTTGAACTCATCAGTGAACAAGTTCCTTCGAAGGAAATTTTGGTTTTTAGCGTAATTCTTTGAAAACCATAGAGCTGTGAAGTATTCTGCGAAGGCACGGTGAAGGAAGATTGGTTTACCCTTTACAATGTTGGTAATAATACCGGCCTTATAGACATAGGTGTTTATTTTGTCGTGTATACCTTTCTCGCATTGTTGCTTTCTGATCTTTGCTCCGTTGTGTAACTCATCAAGTCTACTGTTGAACAGAAGCATCAGGGAAGCGCGCATATGGTATTTGGAAAAATCTTCAAAAATAAGATTTTTTAGATAGCTGAAATTATTCTTGATTGTTAAGCACGGATCAACAAAAATATTATATTTCTTTGAAACAATCTGTTCAAACATTTTGAGAATGTTAAGTTTTCCAGGTTTATGGGTTAATGTGTTTTTTTCCTTGAAGAAATCATAAGCAAGTTCAGCAATCATCATTGTCAAAAGTGGGGTTCCCATGAATTCTTTGTCAATGTCATTTAAAGAATCTCCTATTAAATTCATAAGTGTGTCTTTAAGTTTCTCCAGTTCATCATTCGTATATGAGGGCGATTTATCTTTGGTCAAAAATTTTTCAAAGAACATTCGTTGATCTGTGGTGTCGAAGTTTTGGAAGTCGAATGCGAGTGTCTGTAAATGTGTTTCCAGGCGGTGTCTAAGTGCGTGCCGTGATGTGATGTAAATCTTGGTTGTTTTAGTCTTCAACAAGCTAGTCAGCAAGCGCAGACTTTCCTTGGTGTAATCTGGGGCCACCTCGTCAAGACCATCGAGGATCACAACGCATTTCCCCTTCCCCATCTTGAAGCGAAACAACGCGTCAGAGCCACTGTTGCCAACAGCCCGAGACAAAAACGTGACGGCGTCGTCGCTAAACTGGGCCAGCTTGTCCATGTGATCCCTCAGGTCGACTCGGATGACCCAGAGCGATGGATCGGCCTCCTTGGTCTCCCAGGCGAGGTGAGTGACGAATGTACTCTTCCCCATTCCGGCCACGGCACAGATGACAATCACTCTACAGTTTACTGGTTCGGGGGGGTACAGGGTCGGATGGTTTTTTATTATGAATTTGTTGATAATGTCGATGCTGCCTTTGGAATACGACCACATTAGGTTCCCTTTGGGACACACCTTCAGCTCATGCACGGTCTGTTTCTGTTCCAACGCTTTTCTGATATTGTCTTCGGTACTTCCCGACTCTGCCACCAGGTAACGGCAAGAATTCGTACTATAGTCTCCTACCGTACCGACATTCTCCCCTATAGGAACAAGCTTCTGCATTTCCTGCTTTGCCATGTTATGTACAACGAAGACATCACTAGTAGTTTCTTTAAAAATGTCTTGGTTTAAACGTTCGCACCGTTCCAGGGTTCGAGGGATGTAGTAGGTAATTGGCTCCTCGAGTGAAGAACCAAGCGAGACGCGGTCTGTGGAGAAGCATGTCTGAATGAAATCGTCATTGAAAACATCAGGATCTAAATCATTTTCCTCCTCTAGCAGTTCCCTCATTTTAACTGATTCACCTTGGAATAAAACGACCGTGTTTTTGATCCCTTCTTGACATTCGGGGTCCAGGTGTGACATTGTCAGCGTGTCTTGAATCTCCAAGCACTCCACAGTTTTGCTTTTCTTCAGATTTAAAGTGAACGCGTCATCTGCAGCAGACACAATAATTATGTTTTGGGTATAGTTTTCTTGATTGTATTTCTCCAAGTGTTGACGTAAAGTGTCGCACATTGCTTGATGGACATCTTTGGATTCACTGACGATCACCAGGCTTTTGTTGTTGTATTTACTCCAATCCAACAACACAGTGTTCTGTTGTTCCAGCGTAGAATCCAATCTAAGTATTGTGTAACCTTTATTTAATTTCTGCAACGACTGCACTAGTTTTGTGAAGCATAGTCTTATACGCTTCGGCAAGACGTTTAGATGCACAAAGGGTTTATCAATGGTATTCGCATCGTAAAGATGTTTATTCTGAAATGGTATGCCTCTAAAATAGAACCGCTTTACTTCATCTGATGCGAGTGAGGTTATGAAAAAGTCTATATATGCTTGATCCAACGTGTTGCTGTCCTTATTTAAAGTGGTCTCACTCTTACTCTTCTCCCACCACCGAGAGATTGAGTCTATGTAACACTTACATAATTGTTGAACATCTGGGGCAACCATGTCAGGATATATCAACTGTAGTTCTGTTTTGACAAGATCTTGCATTTCCTTCGAAGATGGTTGTTCAGTAAAGAATATGCAGGCATCAAAAAACTCTTTGACCTTGTCACAGTACGGCTGGTCGGCTCTGTGATCACTCGTCAGCATCTCAAAGAGATCTTTGTCGCAATCTTCATCGTGACTGAAACTAAATTTCAATCCTGTTGTCAGGTGTCCCTTGAACAAGGTGTCTATTTTACTACTGTCAGGTTTCTTGCGCTCCTTAAATCGTTTGGACAAATCATCGTCCGTTTTCGCGTTTGTGTAAAAACAAAATGTACTGCCTTGCATTGTACAGCCTTCGAATAAGGGTTTCTTTGAAGGGGTTTCTACTCGTTTCTTTGAAGGGGTTTCTACTCGTTTCTTTGAAGGGGTTTCTACTCGTTTCTTTGAAGGGGTTTCTACTCGTTTCTTTGAAGGGGTTTCTACTTGTTTCTTTATTTTAAGGTACGAATTTAAGTATTTCTCCAGGGTAGTGTATTTATCATCATTTTTCTTTTTAAACTTCAGATAATCAATACTAATCGATGTAGTTTCTGTATGTTTGAGTTGAACGAAGCACAACTGCCAAACCTCGGGATTGTCCTTCGTCTTATACATCACCACCACATCGTCCCAGACCCCGGCCACGGCCGCATTAGACGCCAGGTGGAACTCGGTGATGTCCTGGTTGTTCTTGAGGCACAAGAAGAGAAGTGCGATGAAGGTCACTTCAAAGTCCTGGCCCTTTGTTGTCACGTGGCCTAGAGTCTTATCATAAGGGATGGACGTTGAGGCAGGGACGCTGGAAAGTGAAACCGATAATTAGAGACAGTTGTTTCTCGTAATAGCGATTAATGGAACAGGTATCAGATTTCAGAAAAATTATAATTTCTTTACAATTTATGCTAATCTAGTCGTATTAATAATTAAACATTTAATGCGAATTTTTGCGATGAATCGACCATTTGAGCAAAACATCGCTCTTGTATCGAACCAAAGTTTAAATTCGAATTTGAAGCAACATTATTGGCTTATTTTTATCGATTTATATAGGTGACTTGTAGGTCACGTTGTACCAGTAAAACGCTGGAACGTATTAATGTGTTGCCATTCAATTGATGGCACCTGTACTTTGCATTTTACTTCTAATTAAAACAATAATCATATATTATTTGAGTAATGGATTTTTGTCTTTTGAAAAGTGTGGTTTCAATACGATTCCGGATTGTATTTAATTCATAAAAGCGAAATTTCAAAAATTTAAGCGAATAGTTTGACAATTTACTGAGAAAAACTACTAAAAAGAGTTCCGTCGTAGATTGCAATTGAAAAGAAAATCAATAGTTTAATAATGTGTAGCTGAGGGGCGTCCTGCAAAAAGGGGCTAACTAATAAAAAGTCATAGTGAGATAAATGGAATGCAAAGGTTTGTTCATTTGTCGTGTTTGGCGCTGTTCGCTAACAAGCTAGAACACAGCGGAAACGCGTCATCGAACAGGAAATTGGCTTCATCTAGTACGATAAACAAATGTTATGCCTTCACAAAAATGAACGCAAATCTAGTCAGAGACCTGTTAATTTTAGGTTAAACCTGACAAACTCAAAAGCTATCTCTAAATAGGGCGTAAGATACACTGAATTAATTTTTGCTAGGGCTAAGCCAAGTTTGTGATAGTTGAGTTAAACGTACGGAATAAGAAACGAGAGTACGGGCGTCTAGACTCGGGGTTTTATAAGGTAAGGTAGACCTATTGGACTAAGTAAACATTAGATCTTTCTTATCTTACCTAACGGCCTTCTTCATTAGAAGTTTGTACGCTGTCTCAGACGACAGACATGTTGTAATCTGCATTAGAATGTATATTAATTAACACGTTACCTCTATGTCTAATCTGTATTCCCGCTCTACATCTTGTTCTTCTCAAAGCACTCCTCTTTTTCATTCCGGACAGTTCGAACATGTTCGGCCTGTTTGCAAACAGTTGCCGGCGGCCAACTGAACACCACCAGAACATATGTGTTTTTTTTTTTTTCACAGTTGAACAACGAACAACCTGTTTCTGACTTTTCGAGACTGTTGGGGACGGACAAATGAATGACTGATCCCTCGCCGTGAATGCACACGGCTGCCATCTGTGCTTGGCTACGGCAACTCAACACAGTTTGAATGTAGAGCGCGGCCATCATGAGTTTCACATCTGGGGGGTGAGTCTCGACTTCCACGCGGAAACGAAACTTTCGACAGGCTGAAATCT
>OX246744.1:40868405-40940190 GCA_945910005.1 Isoperla grammatica
ACCGCTGTAGATAATATTGTTCTGGTATATTAATATTATTATTAGTTCTTTACATATTAGTGTTGAAATTGATCTCAACTTCTTTCCTTTACCAGCAGTCGGCATAGCAGGTTTTTCTTCACTACAAGGCAAGCTCAGTATAGCGCAGTGCTCGTTTTTCAACACACGACTGAATTTTATTTACAAAGAAAAAACGAGTCAAAATGTATTTAATTTCCGGAACCCATCTGTCGGAGAAAAATTAACTGGAAGAATAATTCAGACTGAAAACAACAACACAACCAATGGTACTGAAATTTAAACATACCGCGCTCTGCGCAAACGTAACCTAGTTTTAATCCGGGCGGTAAGAGACGCTGTGATTGGTCAGTGCAATCTTTCAGTTGGTACCCTCTATTAGTACACTGTGCCTCCATGATGCCCTCAACAAACGAATAATAATAGGCCGTCCCTCCTACCAACAACCGTGTTGGTAGGAGTGCGGCCGTATACGAAACACTCCTGCCACCCCCCAACTAGCAAACCTTACGCAGGAATGTGGGGCTACCACGAAAACCCCCGTTGGTAGGAGTGGCCCCTACTACGAAACACTCCTGCCAACCCCCCGAATAGCAAACCTAACGTAGGAATGTGGAGCTACCATAAAAACACCCGTTGGTAGGAGTGGCCCCTACTACGAAACACTCCTGCCAACCCCCCAACTAGCAAACCTAACGTAGGAATGTGGAGCTACCATAAAAACACCCGTTGGTAGGAGTGGCCCCTACTACGAAACGTTCCTGCCAACCCCCCAACTAGCAAACCTAACGTAGGAATGTGGAGCTACCATGAAAACCCCCGATGGTAGAAGTGGCCCCTACTACGAAACACTCCTGCCAACCCCCCAACTAGCAAACCTAACGTAGGAATGTGGAGCTACCATAAAAACACCCGTTGGTAGGAGTGGCCCCTACTACGAAACACTCCTGCCAACCCCCCAACTAGCAAACCTAACGTAGGAATGTGGGGCTATCACGAAAACCCCCGTTGGTAGGAGTGGCCCCTACTACGAAACACTCCTGCCAACCCCCCAACTAGCAAACCTAACGTAGGAATGTGGGGCTATCACGAAAACCCCCGTTGGTAGGAGTGGCCCCTACTACGAAACACTCCTGCCAACCCCCCAACTAGCAAACCTAACGTAGGAATGTGGAGCTACCATGAAAACCCCCGATGGTAGAAGTGGCCCCTACTACGAAACACTCCTGCCAACCCCCCAACTAGCAAACCTAACGTAGGAATGTGGGGCTATCACGAAAACCCCCGTTGGTAGGAGTGGCCCCTACTACGAAACACTCCTGCCCGCCCCGGGTACGGCGTAAGGAATGCACAGCTTGGAACCCCCGTCCCGTTGGTAGGAGTGCAGCCTACTACGAATTACGAAACACTCCTGCCCGCCCCGGGTACGGCGTAAGGAATGCACAGCTTGGAACCCCCGTCCCGTTGGCAGGAGTGCAGCCTACTACAGACTGACTACTGGACTACTGTTAGATGTCTGCACGGGTACGGGCCCGGCCCGCGGCCCCGGGTACGGGCCTTGTTATGTTTATTAAGACGGGCCTGGGCCTACATATCACTAAATGAGGAAGGATTTTTTTTTTAATTGCAATGAAAGAAAAGTTATGTTATTTTACCAACATTTCGAAAACTTACTCAAAACCGACGGATCAGAATTTCTTGCTTTCTAGATACTTAGAATTACCAAGTCAATACGCTTTATACGAACCCACTCTCTTTGTTGTACACTTCCCACCTTTTAAACAAAAAAATAAAATATTACAATAACGCATCAAGCCTCCTGCTCAAAACTGACGGATCACCCACTATGTTGTAAGCTGAGATCTGACTTTTGTGGTAATGTAACTATCTCAAACAGTTCGCAAACGTTTTTCCCGAATTCGAAAATAAATACAGAATGTATAAGCGAGCGAAGCGAGCGTCTCCACTAGACCTTTAAATAAATACATAAATTCACTTTTAGAGTCTACCCACTCAGTAACTAAACTGATTTGCAGGGGGGGACTTTAATTTAAAGTGACTAAACCAACCCTGTAAGCTTAGAACACCATCGACGAGTGAGCGATAACCAATCAAAGATCGACATTTCAAATACGAAACTTATGAATCAGTGATTGGACAGTGCGAACACCTGCGGACAAATGCCAGAATCAACAAGGCCGACTCAGAACAACTTTGAATTTATTAAGTGCTTCGTTGCTAGGACGGCTCCAAAGTCACCGTTTACTTATTCCTAAGACTGCAGCCAGGACTCAGGGCTCACAAAGAGAAAGGAAATTCAATATTATTACCTTATTTCCTATTTCCTACGACCCTCTTCACAGAACAGTGAAGTACAGTCGCGGCTCCAAAGTCACCGTTTACTTATTCCTAAGACTGCAGCCAGGACTCAGGGCTCACAAAGAGAAAGGAAATTCAATATTATTACCTTATTTCCTATTTCCTACGACCCTCTTCACAGAACAGTGAAGTACAGTCGCGTCAAGTGCGAGGCTCTCAATGTCCCAAATATCTGTGTATTCTATTTCATTTATAAAACTAAGTCTTCCCAGGCTACTGCAGAAATCTCCACGAGACTCTTATGGCACTTCGTTCTGTTTTTTTTTTTTTTTTTTTTTTTTAATGTCCGTCGATAGCGGTTGAACAGAAAGTCCGATCAACTTGAAATTTGTACCATCCACAAGCCTTGATGTGGATTGAAGGTGTATAGTTTTGAGGCAAAATCGTTTGAAAAATTACAAAGTTACACCATAGTTACTGCAACATATTTTTCTGAAACAAAATGGCGGCAAAATGTTAGATAGCCATATTTTTTTAAAGCTTTTTCCGATCACGAATATGTTCATGTTATGGCGATCTGATAAATATTGGCAAAGTTACACAAAAGTTACTCGAAAATATATTTCTGAAACACAGTAACAGCAAAATGTGAGGTGGCTATTTTTAAGTAAATTTTTGTCCGGCCACGAATATACTAATGTAAACGCGATTTGATACATATTAGAGGCAGAAATTACATTTCTATTGCCTTCAATATCTGTTAGTAACGGTGGCGGACCGCGGCGAAAACATGACAGCGAAAATTCTTAGCAACGCACATGGCACTGCATCCAACAATGTCCCCCTTCCTAGTATTTTTAATTCGTTTTTAATGTCTTCCAACAAACAATCACAAATAGTATAGGCAAATACAACCGAAATTCGGTTCGAGACGGAAATAATTATTAGAAAGGTGATTTCTTTTGCAATAGGTTCCTTGGAGCCCCCTTTACATTTTTAGAAAAATCCCCAAAAATCCTACGTGGGCAACACCCTTAAATTTTGAAAAATCCCCGCCATGTTCCAGTTTAAAAAAAAATGCCATAACTTAGGAACTGTATGTTATAAAAAGATGTAGTTTACACCAAAATGCGTGTGGTGACGCCTACCTGCGCAAGAGAAGAGAATTAGTGTATCACCGTGGTGTGTTTTATTAGTGGCCAGTGGAAGATTCAGCTTGTTCCTTTGTTTCGCGTGTTATTGGTAAGTAATGTAATTGGTATTTATACCTAACGATGCGTTAAACGCGATGTAAACAACCCTATTTAAAATCGTAAATTTTGAAATAGGCTAGACAACAAAACGCACAGCAACATCATTGAGCGGGCGAGCGAGCGTCTCCATTAGACCTTTATGGCACTTTGTTCCGTTTTTTTTTTTTTTTTTTTTTTAATGTCTGTCGATGGCGGTCGAACGGAAAGTCCGATCAACTTGAAATTTGGACCATCTACAAGCCTCAATGTGGATTGAAGGTGTAAAGTTTTGAGGCAAAATCGTTTGAAAAGTTACAAAGTTACACCATAGTTACTGCAAAATATTTTTCTGAAACAAAATGGCGGCAAAATGTGAGATAGCCATATTTCTCTAAAGCTTTTTCCAATCACGAATATGTTCATTTTATGGTGATTTGATATATATTGGCAAAGTAACTCGAAAATATTCTTCTGAAACACAGTAACAGCAAAATGTGAGGAGGCTTTCATATAGTAAAGTTTTATCCAGTCTTGAATATACTAATTTTAACGCGATCGGATGCGTATTAGAGGCAGAAATTACATTTCTATTGTTGTTAATAACTGCTAGTGGCGGACCGCGGCGTAAACATAAGACAGAATGACAACGAACATTCTTAGCAACGCACATTGCACTGCATTCAACAGTCGGGAAGTATATTAGCTATGGAAATTAGAAAAAATTTTGCAATGCGCATTCTTGAATTGTTGTTTATTGTTGTTTTTATAAGCTTTAAGATCTTTTCGTCAGAAAGTTCGTAGATATGGACGCGCTCAATTATCAACGCATCAAACAAAGCGTGTTCCTAGTTTTATTTACAGGAGGTGGTGTGGCTGGGCTATGGTATTGTGAGTGGGGGTTGTGTTATGAACGTGGGGGAAAGGTAAAAGGAAGATGGACGAAAAGTGCATATTCTGCGGTGTGTGAGTGGTAGGAGTTGAAAGTGTCAACGTGGTAAGAGGTTTAGATACTATTCGAGAACTTAGTGTACAGAGAAAATATGGAATTGCGGAACAAATGTAGGGTGTCAGTAGTCGGTGAGTTCGCGTAAAATGTAGGAAAGCTTTTACAAGACACCCAAATCAAGTTTCAGTGGTACCAAGTGAAAGATCAAATTCACCAAAACCCCTCCTAAGACGTGCTGTACAATCCTTTGACTTAAGCGTGCTGTCTCTTTTGCGGGGAGAAGGTTGATTAAAAAGCTTACAACAAGCACCCTTATCACTACTCAAAAATTTGCGCCGTGGAAGTTTTATCAAACATTTCCAGTATTCGAATGGTTGGTTCAAGGAGATGGGACAAATGGGCGGAAATAGTTCTCAATCGCATCAATACCTCCATTGACCTGATTGCTGCCGATGCACGATATCATAAAAACTGTGATGCGCGTTTTTCAGTTCTTGGTTCTAGTATGCCGGGCGAGGTATCTGAAAATTTTGGAAGGCCTATTGACGAGTCCAAGTTAGAGGCTTTCAATGAATTATGGAACTTCCTTGATGAAAACGATGATTGCCAGTACCTTCTGTCCGAACTCATACAGAAGCTTGCACAGTTCAGTGCCGGTGCCAGCAATGACAACCTATATAGCGAAAAGCGACTGGGAGACCTCCTTTTAGCGCACTATGATGATAGCGTTCTGATATCACCCAGCATGAAGAGTTTCAGGACTGTGGTTTTGTTCCGGTTTGAAGCATCACGGATTTTAACGGACACCTGGTATAACTGCCGAAAGAAGGAGGCTGCGGAAGAAAAGAAGAGGATTCTAGACGCGGCTGTCACCATTCTCCAAGAAGAGATAAGATCTGAAGTTTATGACTGCACGACATATCCAACTTGTGAATAAATATCTGGCGGGGGAGCGAATCAAGTTGGGGAGATGCTAACTTATCTGCATAATGGTTAAATGAAGCCAATCAAAGGTCCAGCTTGCAACCAAAAGGTGCTAAGTGTTGCTCACACCAGCATATCTTTGGTGCGTTCACGTTCTTTTGTATCAGCTGTACAGGTTGGACTTAGTGTATTTCTTCACAGACGTTTTCGATCGCGACATCTAATTAACGTTCTCCATAAATTAGGCTGCTCCGTTTCCTACAGCGAGATTTGCAAGTATGAAGCCTCCTTGACCATCAACAAGTCAAATGAAGTTCAGGATAACGGATTTGTGCAGAAAGTCTTCGATAATGCCGATCACAATACTCGAACTGTGGATGGGCACGGAACTTTTCATGTGATGGGAGGAGTGCAGTGTGTGTGTGACGCCTGCTTCAGCCGTCCAAACAACTTCGCGAGTTTCAAGACCAAGGCTTCAAAGGGGGGCAACTTTTGTCGGAAAGTTTGGCTTCATCCCGATCGTCAGTCATGACCGGCCAATGAACAGTGGTCTGAATCGCGTGGTCGTGGAAGGCGTTCTTTCTCTGAAGTTGCGCCCAATGGATGCCAATATTGGGACGAAATACCAAAGGATTTGGATGGCGGGTCCGAAGTCACCAGACGAACCTCACAGGGATGGAGTGGTTTTATGGAGATTGCCTCGGGGAAGAGATCCTACCAAATATCAGCTGTGGTACCTTTGCCCTGCGTCAATCTGCAACCATCGAACCCCACCACAATCAACAGTTGTCTTCGTGACGTGATGAACCTCGCGAGCCTCCCTCCTACGTCGGCTGCCGCCCGCCAGCACAGTCTACGCGTATATCACCAAGTCCAGGCTTGGGGGGGGGGGGGGGGGGGGGAACGTCGTTGAACCGAGAGATTGGGACTGGACCGTCGAACAGGAAAAATATATTCGTGTTCCATCCACGTTATCCCCGGCGCCGGAAAAGCTACTACACCTGATTCGCTGTGGGTGCAATGTATACTGCTCCCGTAACTGTAAATGCAGACAAAGCAGCCTAAAATGCACCACTATGTGCAGCGGGTGTGCTGGGGAGTCTTGCCTCAACAGGAATATCCCGGATTACGACGAAGAAGAAGACGAATATGAGACCGAGCAGGACCACCGCGAGCCAAAGCGCAGCAGCGACGAGCTACCTCATGTATAGGATTTGGTAAAACGAAGTCGGGTGTAATATTTTATTTTTTTTACATTTTGAAATGTACATTCGCTGCCGCAAGTGTCTTTTTCATCTATTAATGAGTTAAATATCTAGACAATTCCTATATTTAAAGGGGAAAACATTACACTTTTTTTCTTACGCTTTTAACGTGTTTATGTACGATTTTGTCATTAAACGTAAATAAACTGACAATTTACATTTTTTTCCCTGCAAGCATGCGTTCTTCATTTAAAACGAAAAATTTTGACACCAAAAGCACCTCTATAGGACTATCTATTCTTAACTTATGTAATTTTTTTGAAACTGCAAGATGGCGTCGATTTTTTCAAAAATTAAGGGTGTTGCCCACGTTGGATTTTTGGGGATTTTTCTGGAAAAGTTAAGGAGGCCCCAAGGAATCAATTGCAAAAGAAATCCCCTTTCTAATAATTATTTCCGTCTCGAACCTTAATTTGCCTATACTAAAATAATAACTGCAGCTGACATTTCGGGAAGCTCTAACTCCCCCCCACCCCCTTCACAACATCGTATGCCAAAATACAATCTGTACTTATTTTCTACCCACTCATTTTCAAACACTGATGTTTAGTGGGGGACATCTACTGCATGCTGATGCAATGAGAGTGGCGCACTCAGAGCTTGATTTCTAAAACAATAAGTGGGCCATCCCCAATAGTTCGCCAATCTTCTTTTAGGCAAGTAAGAGGGGGGGGGGGGGGGTTGTAACCTGAACAAACATCCTTTCCATCTATGTCGTGTAGTCGTGTTGTGTTGTGTGTTAGGTTAGGTTAGGTTACAACCTAACCTAACTCGACCCAACATAACCCAACCTAACCTAACCCAACATAACCCAACCTAACCTAACCTAACCCAGCCTCACCTAACCTAACCTAACCTAACCTAACCTAACCTAACCTAACCTAACCTAACCTAACCTAACCTAACCTAACCTAACCTAACCTAAGCTAACCTAACCTAACCTAACCTAACCTAACCTAACCTAACCTAACCTAACCCAACCCAACCCAACCCAACCCAACCTAGCCTAACCTAACCTAACCTAACCTAACCTAACCTAACTTAACCTAACCTAACCTAACCTAACCTAACCTAACCTAACCTAACCTAACCTAACCTAACCTAACCTAACCTAACCTAACCTAACCTAACCTAATGTAACCTAAACTTTCCAGTTTTCGCTTCCGTTTACGTTTCCGTTTCCGTTTTCATTCCCGTTTTCATTCCCATTTCCATTCCCTTTCCCGTTCAAATTTCCGTTTCCGTTTCCGTTCCCATTTCTGTTTTGTTTCCGTTTTCGTTTCCATTCCCTTTCCCGTTCAAATTTCCGTTTCCGTTCCCATTTCTGTTTTGTTTCCGTTTTCGTTGTTTCCGTTTCCGTTTCCGTTTCCGTTTTCGTTTCCGTTTTCGTTTTCGTTTTCGTTTTCGTTTTCGTTTTCGTTTTCGTTTTCGTTTTCGTTTTCGTTTTCGTTTTCGTTTTCGTTTTCGTTTTCGTTTTCGTTTTCGTTTTCGTTTTCGTTTTCGTTTTCGTTTTCGTTTTCGTTTTCGTTTTCGTTTTCGTTTACGTTTTCGTTTTCATTTCCGTTTCCGGTTCCGTTAAACCCAACCTAACAGAACCTAACCTAGCCTAAACTAACCTAACCTAACCTAACCTTACCTAATCTAACATACCTAATCTAACCTAACGTAACGTAACCTAAACTTTCTGGTTTTCGCTTCCGTTTCCGTAGCCGTCTCCGTTTCCATTCCCATTTCCGTTCAAATTTCCGTTTCCGTTCCCGTTTCCGTTGTCGTTCTGTTTTGGTTTTCGTTTTCGTTTCCATTTCCGTTTCCGTTTCCGTTTCCGTTTCCGTTTCCGTTTGAACCCAACCCAACCCAACCTAATCTAACCTTACCTAACCTAACATAACCTAACCGAACCTAACCGAACCTAGCCTCACCTAACCTAACGTTAAACCTAACCTAACCTAACTTACCTAACCTAACCCAACCCTCTCAACCCAACCCAACTGAACCTAACCTAACCTAACCTTAACTTTCCGGTTTCCGCTTTCGTTTCCTGTTTGTGCATCAAACTCTCGTGTTTTTACATGTCTAAGGTGGCGGTGTTTTGGTTGCTAACAGATGTTATTCTTAGGGCATGTTCCAACTTGACGTTTTTAGTCGACTAGCTTCGCTAGCAGACTAACGCAACAATTAGTAACAATTAATAACAACAATTGTTAATTGTTGTGGTAGTCGGCGAAGTAAGCGAAGCAGGCCAAAATAGACAAGTTGGAACATGCCCTAAGTGTTTTGTTGTAATAAAATAAGTTTTCGAGATGCCTAGACGTGTGTTTTTTCTTTCTTTTAAATCAAAGTAATTTTAGTGAGTAGTAATACTCTGGTCCTCCGGTCTATCTAAATGCAAACCTCCGCGGGACCGAACATTTTGGTCACTCCGGGCCGGATCAGTGAAGGTATTTAAGTAAATAATGGTGGTGTGCGACACTCGACTCAACTCGGTTCGAGCGCACCATGGCAGTCGGGTTCGTGCAACAACAGCCTACAAGCTCATAACGTCACGCGCGGGACGCCATCTTGAAACCAGTTCAGCTGCTGGCCGCTGCGCGTAGGACGCATTCCACCACCCGCGGGAGCTACGTCATCTCTTCGACAGCCAGCCCTCTGCAGTCAAGAAGCACAGCACAGCACAGCACAGCACAGCACAGCACAGCACAGCACAGCACAGCACAGCAAAGCACAGCACAGCACAGCACAGCACAGCACAGCACAGCACAGCACAGCACAGCACAGCACAGCACAGCACAGCACAGCACAGCACAGCACGGCACGGCACAGCACAGCACAGCACAGCGACTATCTATGCGTCTCAACGACCATCAAGTTGTCTTGGCGACCATCTAGGCGTCTCAGCGACCGTCTATGCGTCTCAACGACCATCTAGTTGTCTTGGCGACCATCTAGGCGTCTCAGCGACCGTCTATGCGTCTCAACGACCATCTAGTTGTCTTGGCGACCATCTAGGCGTCTCAGCGACCGTCTATGCGTCTCAACGACCATCTAGTTGTCTTGGCGACCAACAAGGCGTCTCAGCGACCGTCTATGCGTCTCAACGACCATCTAGTTGTCTTGGCGACCATCTAGGCGTCTCAGCGACCGTCTATGCGTCTCAGCGACCATCTATGCGTCTCAGCGACCATCTATGCACCTCAGCGACGATGTAGACGTCTCAGCGACCGTCTATGCGTCTCAGCGACCATCTAGTTTGTCTCAACGACCATCTAGTTGTCTCAGCGACCGTCTATGCGTCTCGGCGGAATTATCAGAAGCGTCGTCTTATAAGACACGTGGGGAAATTGTGCGATCTTTGAAAAGGTTAGATTCCTTTTCACGCGGGAGTATGTTTGTGCATCAAACTCTCGTGTTTTTACATGTCTAAGGTGGCGGTGTTTTGGTTGCTAACAGATGTTATTCTTAGTGTTTTGTTGTAATAAAATAAGTTTTCGAGATGCCTAGACGTGTGTTTTTTCTTTTAAATCAAAGTAATTTTAGTGAGTAGTAATACTCTGGTCCTCCGGTCTATCTAAATGCAAACCTCCGCGGGACCGAACATTTCCGTTTCCGTTTCCATATCCGTTTCCGTTTTCATTCCCGTTTCCATTTCCTTCTCCATCTCCGTTTCCATTCTTATTTCCGTTCCCATTTCCGTTCCCGTTTCCGTTTTGTGTCTGTTTCTGTTTTCGTTTCCGTTTTTGTTTTCGTTTCCGTTTCCGTTTCCGTTTTCATTCCCGTCTCCGTTTTCTTTCCCATTTCCGTTCGAATTTCCGTTGCCGTTCCCGTTTCATTCTGTTTTCGTTACCGTTTCCGTTTCCATTTCCGTTTCCATTTCCGTTTCCGTTTCCGTTTTCGTTTCCGTTTAAACCCAACCCAACCTAACCTTACCTGACCTAACCTAACTGAACCCAACCTAACCTAACCTAACCGAACGGAACCTAACCTAACCTAACCTAACCTAACCTAACCTAACCTAACCTAACCTAACCTAACGTAACCTAACCTAACCTAACCCAACTCAACCAAATCTACATCCACCGATGTCAAGCGCTCATCCAACGCCGTGTTAGTACACTACATCTAGCTAACCTAACCTATCCTGAGCTTACCAAACCTATCTAACCTATCCTAACCTTACTACATAAACAGACGCCGTACTAGAGCAAATTGCTCCCGCAAAGTACTCCCTCAAGTTAGTCTCGCAAGTTAGTCCCGGCAGTTACTCCCGCAAGTTACTCCCGCAAGTTAGTCCCGGCAGTTACTCCCGCAAGGTACTCCCGCAAGTTACTCCCGCAAGTTACTCCCGCAAGTTACTCCCGCAAGGTACTCCCGCAAGTTACTCCCGCAAGTTAGTCCCGGCAGTTACTCCCGCATGTTACTCCTGCAAGTTAGTCTTGCAAGTTACTCCCGCAAGTTACTCCCGCAAGTTACTCCCGCAAGTTACTCACACAAGTTACTCCCGCAAGTTACTCTCGCAAGTTACTCCCGCAAGTTAGCCTCGCAAGTTAGTCCCGGGAGTTACTGCCGCAAGTTACTCCCGCAAGTTACTCTCGCAAGTTACTCCCGCAAGTTAGCCTCGCAAGTTAGTCCCGGGAGTTACTCCCGCAAGTTACTCCGGCAAGTTACTCACACAAGTTACTCCCGCAAGTTACTCCCGCATGTTACTCCCGCAAGTTAGCCTCGCAAGTTAGTCCCGGGAGTTACTCCCGCAAGTTACTCCCGCAAGTTTGTCTCGCAAGTTAGTCCCAGCAGTTACTCCCGCAAGTTACTCCCGCAAGTTACTCTCGCAAGTTAGTCTCGCAAGTTAGTCCCGGCAGTTACTCCTTCAAGTTACCCCCGCAAGCTACTCCCGCAAGTTACTCCCGCAAGTTTATTGGTCAAGTTTATCCCACAAGTAACTCCTGACAACACCACCCCCTCAATCAAGCAGGCACATATTTGTCAAGTAGCAGAGAGGGTGGGGAAAAGTCCAGTCGGCACATTAGTACATTGACTACAGACAGGCTAAAGTATATTCTATTACACAGCGGGAGTGACCAATGAGAGTGGAGCACTCTACTGAGGGAGCCAGAGCAGTGACGTCACAGCGGGAGTGGCCAATGACCGTTGCTATGACGGCTGCCCAGGTCACCATTTGCATCTACACCACTATATAGATAGATTAAAGTCATTTTCTAAAGTTAAAAAAATCCCATCCCGAGCCGGAAACCGAACTTTGGACCTTCTGCAATGAAAACCCAACCAGAACAATGAACAACACAACGAAATCATAACGAAAACAACTTGCTCATACGCTACAACACAGCTGAGGCGGTGAGCTATACGCACTATGTTGATGCCAGATTCTCTCACCAGAGGTCAGCCACTTTGAGTTTAAACGCGTATTGACAACGTTGTCGTTCATTGCCACAGATCAAAACACTTTTCCCCCCAATTACAAACCATTACTACAAATACGTACCGTAATTTCATGAGACCGAGTGAGTACCGGCCAAACCGGCACGTCTGGTCAATATTATGATCTTAATACTTATTATTTATAATGTAAAAAATAGACCCCGCTGGTGCTAGAAATTGAGCCGAGGTCTCCCACACGCGGGCCAGGAACTACGGCCGGGTTCGCTTCCCGTCTGGACGTAATAAATTGATATGATAATAAATTGATAATATACAATATTTCATTATATACTTTTTATTTATATTCCCTTTATAAAAAATTAGCCACAAGCCATAGCGTCCGCAGGATTTTTGCTATAGTTAGCGGGGGGGGGGGGGGGGGGGGGGGACTAAATCGATATATATAATATTTCAATATGTTTCAGTTCTATGGAGTCTTGGCACAAACACCAACCACAGGGTCAGGGATAATGTTCCACAAGATGCTGTGGTAAGATTGTTCGCTCTTTATCAATAATGAGAAAACTTGGGAGACAAATAATATGTTGTAAATCGTTCAGTTTTCTACCAAGTTGTAAAAAAAAACTCTTAAAAACGAAAAGCGCATAATATGTCACTTTACGTACCAGGTACCTATTTGTTCCGGCATAGACCTGCCAAAAAGCTGTAATTTGTTGTCATAAAAAAAATTATTTGTAAAAAAGTATGGAGTATCCAACAATAAGGGTTTTTTTTAAATTTTAGATGCGTAATATATTTGTCTATAAAAAGGTATGTAAAACATAGAATCAACACTTCTCGTTTACTAGAAGGAGGACCAGCTCCAAAACGCTCCGTAGATCAAAAGGAATACATTATTTTTCTGCATAAAAAGTAAGGAGTGTGCAACATTGAGGTTATATTTGTATGATGTGAAATATTCGTTTTAATAGTGGTGACCGCAAACCTTGCAATGTTCACGTCACCAATAATATTTATGTGGAAATTACTGAAATTTATTTTAGTATTTATTTCTTTGTATAAAAAGTATGTATGGTACAACACAGCGGGTAGGTTTATATGGGGCTTGTTAACTAGCTCATTTTTAATATTTAGAAAGCAAGAAATTCTGATCCGTCAGTTTTGAGCAGGAGAGTCAGCTCCAAAATCGCCACTGAGTAAAATAGACATGATTATTTTTTGTTTAAAAAGTATGAAGTGTACAACATAGTGGGTAGGTTTGTATGAAGCGTATTAATTAACTTATTTTTAATATATTCTATAAAGCAAGAAATTCTGGTGCGTCAGTTTTGACCAGGAGGCTCTGCTCCAAAAACGCCACTGAATAAAATAAATAATTTTTGTTTGTTTAAAAAGTTTGAAGTGTACAACATAGTGGGAAGATTTCTATGACGCGTATTTATAAGCTTATTTTTAATCAGTGTTGTGACTTATCTAGATAAAATTATCTAGATAACGTATCTAGATAAAATCTGTTATCTATTATTTTTATCTAGCTAAATTTTTTGGTGTTATCTTTATATTTTATCTAGATAAAAATACAGATTATCTTATCAAAAAATTTAAGCTTTAAGATAAAAAAATAGATAAAATGTTTAACCATAGATAAAAAATAATAATAAAATATACCATTTTTCAAAATGAAAAATACTTCTACTGGTTTTCCCCTTTTTTGAAAATGGCGGCAATTTGTTAACACTAATTTTTAGAAGTATAATTTATATTTCTAAAAATTAGTGTTTGGGAGACTATATCTTAAATTTGACACCGAGCATGTTTAAATTAATTGAATTTTGCATTTTGAAAACTTAAGACATTTTCCTGGACAGACCCTAATAGTAATGTATCTTGTACTGATTTTTACAATAAAGTTTGAAATTTTGAATATCCTTAGTCCTGTATCTCTATTCTCTTATAACTTTAAACCTAACTATCCTATCCTTAAAATCCATCCACATTATGATAGATATGGAAAAAAATAAGTAAATATTGCTTTTTAAGAAACATATCAATAAATCAATAATATCATTATTATCTTTTATCTTTCCAAAATTACCTATATAATTATTTTAATCTTTTATCTATTATCTAGATAATTTTTTTACACTTTATCTTTTATCTTATCTAGATAATTTTTTGGGGAATTATCTTTATCTTTATCTAGATAAAAAATAAATTATCTAGTCACAACAGTGTTTTTAATATCTAGAAAGCAAGAAATTCTGGTGCGTCAGTTTTGAGCAGGAGGCTCAGCTCCAAAAACGCCACTGAATAGTGTTGAAATATTTTTTTTTGTTAAAAAGTATTAAGTGTAAAACATAGTGGGTAGGTTCGAATGAAGCGTTTAAACTAGCTTATTTTAAATATTTAGAAAGCAAGAAATTCTGATCCGTCAGTTTTGAGCAGGAGGCTCAGCTCAGCTCCAAAAATGCCACTAAAAAGTGATGGTATTTCAGGTGGCTCGATGGTCCAGTGGTTAGCATCCCTTCTTCCAATGCAGAAGGTTCCGGGTTCAAATCCCGCTTCAGGCAGAAGTTTTTTGACTTCTATTAAGGATTCAGTTCCATCACTTCTTGGTTAGGAATAAGTAAACGGTGACTTTGGAGCCGTCCTAGCAACGAAGCATCAATAAATTCAAAGTTGTTCTGAATCGACCTTGTTGATTCTGACATATGTCCACGGGTGTTCGCACTGTCCAATCACTGATTCATATGTTTCGTATTTGAAATATCGATCTTTGATTGGTTAATGGTTATCACTCACTCGTCGATGGTGTTCGGAGCCTACAGGATTGGTTTAGTCCCTTTAATTAAAGCCCCCACTGAAAATTAGTTTCGTTACTGAACAGTTAGACACTAAATGTGAATTTATGTATTTATTTATTTATTTATTTATTTATTTATTTATTTATTTATTTATTTACTTATTTATTTATTTATCTGTCTATCTATCTATCTATCTATCTATCTATCTATCTATCTATCTATCTATCTATCTATCTATCTATCTATCTATCTATCTATCTATCTATCTATCTATCTATCTATCTATCTATCTATCTCGAAGTGGACGGACGTGTTTCACATCGGCTCCTGCGAATTGTTAATAATTTGCGAGTAAAAGTCGTGCGATAATTCCTTAACTTGTCTATACGATAGTACTAGTGAAGATATATCTCTGTGTGTATCGTAAGTGGTTAAAAACAACTGTTTTTCGAAGTTATCAATCTTCTTGTGTGTTTTATGGTGATATGTGCATCATGCGTGTGCTCGCCATTGACTGACTTCACTCGAGGGGATGAAATATCACGCTCTGAACACATAGGCCCATCCTATTCGACCACACTCAGGCAAGCTACTAATATACATTATCGTCTTTCGTAAGTGAAATGACTGAATAAGTATTATTTCAGTTAAATAATTACATAAATACATTTTGGATTCAGTTCTGATGCTATTGAAAACAAAAACCTACAACCACAGCCTTCTCGACGGGTCCTACAACAATCGATCTAAGTTCTTTGCTTTCAAAGAGCAACCATTCTCTCACAACCATTCCTATAAGAATAAGTTCTTTGTTTCCAAAGCACTTCAGGGATTCTTTTAATGATCCAGTAAGCGGTGACCAACTAAGAATTGAATCATGTCAGTTTCACCGAAATTGGCAGTTATTATTGATAATCTTCCCGATACTTCCATCGATGACTACCTACAAGGCGCTCTCGAACTTGTTTCCGGTGACCAAATCACGCACGCGTCACGTGTGTCTGGCGGACGTGTTTGTATATTTCTGAAAACTGAAGCAGCTATTGACACGCTTATTCAGGACAATTTCATTACTGTCAAGGGCAACTACGTTCCTATTCGAAAATATTTTTCGTCTGCTACCAAAATCGTCCTTTCTAATGTTTTCCCTTTCATAACCAATGATATGCTGACTGAAAAACTTTCACAGTACGGTAATATTACCGGCCAAATACGCGACCTGTCAACAGGATCAAAGCTCACTGGTTGTTCTCATATCAAATCGTTCCGAAAACTGGCGTATGTTGTATTTAGAGATATATCCAAAGTGCCCGATGCTCTACACTTCGAGAAGGACAACGTCAAGGTAATTGTTTTCATTACTATGGAGGACGTGACGTGTCTTACGTGTAACGAGAAGGGACACGTCTCCAGGAACTGCAAGCAATCGACTCCTAAACAACCAAACCTTCAAATGCAGAACCCTCGTGTCGTTCCGTCGACATCCAACTTACCGTCTACTTTAAACTATCCCCCCTTGCCACCTGGAAAGCCCACCTTCGCTCAAACTGTGAGTGGCGCACCGCGTGAATTACTATCTCTCCGACCCTGCGTCCCTATTCTTCCTGCCGCGCCGGCCGGTAGTGACGGTGGTAAGACGGACCAACTGAATACCTCTTCTTCAATTCTAGAGGTCAAGGCCAAATCGTCACTGCAACGACTAGCTCAATACCACACAACAACCCTTCCACCGCCTCCTCCTCCTTCCGTTAAGGAGGTCGAAGAACCGTCTATCTCCTCTCCTATTATCGTAAACAAACCATTGAATAAATGTACGCCTCTTCCCCTCCCGGAGGTTGAAGAACAGGAACCCACTATCTCTTCACCTGTTTTTGTGAACCAACCTTTAAACAAACGTTCACCTCCTCCCATACCGGAGGTTAAGGAACTGTCTCTATCTTCTCCTACTGTACCTCATCAACCGTCTTTCTGCTCGCCTATTGTTCTACATCAACCTTCAAACAAACGATCGCGACTTGACGATGACGCTCAGTCCGACTGCGAGTCGTTAGCATCAAACGACTCTTTTCTATCGGAAGAGTTTATGCAGTCAACTGATTCGAGAACCAAAGAAGGTTCTATAACATCGGAGAACATTAAGGCTTTTCTTAAAAATGCGAGGCATTTTAAGAAAATTTTACCAATTGTTAAATCCTACTCTGACAATGTAGAATCGTTCTACGTGGAACTGGAAAAGACTGCTCAAAACACACATGACTTAAATTAAAAAAAAACGGATTGCGCGGATATTGAAATCCATGGCCGCTGAATCAGGTTTTATACCCCAAACAAATTCTAAATCTCCTTTCACAATGGTCAATTTTATGTCCTTAAACATACGTGGTATGAAAAGTGACATGAAACAAATCGCTCTTACAAATTTCCTCCGTAGACTACGATCTGACGTATTTTTTATTCAAGAAACAAACCTTTCTTCTTCCCCTACTTACGAATTTTTAAACAAAACCTACAACTTTGCAATAAACTCGTATGTCCAGAACAGCAGTGGCACTTTGATAGCGTCAAAAACGCCGTTTGACTCTACAAACATTCTTGTTCCCGGCTATGCGCAATGTGCTCAGGTTCAATTGGACGGACGACAATGCCACCTGGTTAATGTTTATCTACCCCATGACAACAACATCGCTGTACCGGTGCTGCTTTCACTCGACAGGTATCTCTCCAGTGTTCATCATAGCCATGTGGTTATATTGGGGGGAGATTGGAACCTTACCATTGACCCACTTGATCGTTCCGGCTGTGTGGAAAATCGTCGAAGTCTAGCGCAGCGCCTGGCTACCATCCTGTCCAAAGAGAATTTACAAGACGTGTGGCGGACTTCGAACCCTCGAGAGCTTGCATACACGTATGTAGGCACTCACGTCCGACGCCCAAGAGCTCGTCTGGACAGGTTTTACATCCAGGCTTCCAACATTGGATTCGCGGTGCTGCCTAAAATAATACCGTCATTTTCGGACCACTGTTGTGTAGTGTTCTCTCTTGAACTCCCTCTCACCGTCTCTCATAAATCTCCCTATTGGAAGTTCAACAATATGCTCTTACAGGACACCTACTACACCTCAGTAGTATGCGCGCTGATTACAACCTTCTCTGACAAGTGTAATGAAACCGATCCCTTCGTGTGTTGGGAAGGGCTAAAAAACGAAATAAGATTAGCCACCCAACGATACACAGCCCACCGTTTTCACGAGAAAACAAGCACGCTCAAAGATCTTGAGCGTAATCTTTACAATCTTAAATCTAAATCAAACTTGTCCGAGCAAGAATGTATTGAGCTCAATGCTTGTGCCGCTCAAGTACGAAGAATCCACTACTCGGAAGCCCACGCCACTGCCGCTGTTGAGTCTGCCAACATGCTCCAATACGGTAATACTGCTACACCCTTTTTCTATCAGTACGGAATGGTGCACCACTCACCAACTCAACTTTCTTGTCTTGAAATTGGGGGTACCGTCTCGAAAGACGCTGCTGCTATTCGTACACATGTGCGAAATCATTTCCAGCAGCTATATTCTAACCCTGGAAACAACAATTTGAACGTCCCTCATCTTTTTGCCGACCTCCCGAAAATCTCCGACGCTGCTAGGAACAAGCTTGACGCCATGCCTACAGTTGCAGAGTTGCGGGTGGCTCTCGAACAATTAACAAAAGGAAAATCGTGTGGGTTAGACGGTTTGACCGTAGAATTTTACTTACATTTCTGGAACGTTATTCGCAAACTGTATTACAAGGTGTTCGAAACTGCAGTCGAACGTTCGACTCTACCACGATCTATGCAAATGTCAGTGCTTGTGCTTATTCCCAAGAAAGGTGATCGTGTACAGATACAAAATTGGAGACCCATCTCACTTTTAAACACCGACTATAAAATAATTTCTAAAGCTTTAACTAACAAACTCAACTTAGTAATGGGTGACGTTGTTCACTCTGACCAGACGTTCTGCGTGCAAGGCAGGTCACTGTTTTCCAACCTCCACCTTACTCGTGATACACTGGACCACTGCAACAGAAACAATCTGCCACTAGCTATACTATCACTTGATCAAACGAGTGCGTTCGATAGAGTCGAACATGATTACCTATTCAAAATCATGACATCGTTTGGCTTCGGTTGTCGGTTTATGTCCTACATACGAATGCTGTACGCGAACGCAAGATGCTCTATACGAGTGAACTCTTCTCTTACTTCACCTATCCCTCTTCGTCGTGGAATACGACAAGGAGATCCTATATCCGGATGTTTGTACTCCTTATCTATTGAACCATTCCTAGTTCTTTGCCGTAAAACTCTTGCACCGTACGGGCTTAAAATACCTGGGTCGAAGATACCCATTGTCCTCAGCTTATGCCGACGATGCATATATTTTTCTAACTGATAATGGCGGTTTCGCTGAACTTCACACGGCGTTCGTAACGTACGCGTGCGCTTCTGGCGCAAAGCTCAACTCGGCTAAATCTAACGGTCTCTTTTCTGGGTCCTGGCAGGGACGAACTGACAACCCTCTAGGTTTCCAGTGGAATAGTGATGGGCTCAAAGTTCTCGGTGTTTACCTTGGAAATTCTACACAATGGGAAACCAAAAACTGGACGACGCTGACAGAAACAATACATCGCGGAATAGACCGATACTCGAAATGGAATCACACGACAATAAGAGGAAGGAGAATTATCGCCAACCAACTATTAGGATCCAAACTTGTTCACGCGCTATCTGTTCTCCAACCCCCAAAAGCGTTTATTGATACAATTCATACTAAATTAATCAAGTTCGTGTGGGGGGGCAGACACTGGCTCAACCGCGCTCACGTCTTTGCCGAGCCTGGCGTAGGAGGTATCGGGCTGACGAACATCCAGTGCAAAGTCATGACTTTCCGACTACGTTTTCTAGCCAGTATTCTTTCACCCGACGCCGAAAGAACTCATCCATATGTGCTTCACGAACTGAATCTCCATAGGTACGCTGACGATTTTCACTCACTTGTACTCGAGCCAATTCGGAGTGACTGGTTACACAGGTTACAACCATTCTACAGGTCAGTACTGGAAGCATGGGATACGGTCTGCCCTGCCACAACGACCACATTAAACGCCGCTCTACGTGTGTTGGACGTAGACAATAGACGCAGACTCTACCAAACGTGCAGACAACGTGAACTACCTCTTTCGACTCTATCTGGACGATCTGAACTGGCACAAGAGGACGTGCATTGGAACCATGTCTACCTTTTCCCGACGACCAGCTTCGACGCCGACCTCTGCTGGCGACTGCTGCATGACGCAGTGGCATCGCCTGCCCGACTACACCGATGGGGGATCCGTGACTCTCCACAGTGCTTGTGGTGCACTTCTCCCGGCACCACTCTCCACGTTCTGTTTGAATGTTCTAAAGTAACTCCTTTATGGACCTTTGTTCGAGACATAATTACACGCCTTATTGGCTCAAGACATCTTTCGACGCTCGACCTTCTGCGAGGACTGGATTTTGAGCCTGCCGCCGTCGTGCAGTGGCAGTTGGCAAACTTCCTATTGAACCTCGGAAAATCTACTGTATTTCGGTTCATGCAGAAGAACTTTGAAGAACCAGGCGGTGATCCGTTGTGTATTATTAAAAATCGACTTTCCTACAGATTAAATCTGGAATATTTAAAGGCTGTACGTACAGACACTGTACACATTTATAACCGCACTTGGAGGTTCGGAGGTATTTTGTAAAATATTGTCTTGCAAATGTGATTAGCATCATTTTGTACTTTTATCTATACCTGATGTAAATTTCTCTGTTTAAGTTTGTAACACTGATGTAATATATTTTGACAGTTCGAATAAATCAAATCAAATCTATCTATCTATCTATCTATCTATCTATCTATCTATCTATCTATCTATCTATCTATCTATCTATCTATCTATCTATCTATCTATCTATCTATCTATCTATCTACCTATCTATCTATCTATCTGTCTGTCTGTCTGTCTGTCTGTCTGTCTGTCTGTCTGTCTGTCTGTCTGTCTGTCTGTCTGTCTGTCTGTCTGTCTGTCTGTCTGTCTGTCTGTCTGTCTGTCTGTCTGTCTGTCTGTCTGTCTGTCTGTCTGTCTGTCTGTCTGTCTGTCTGTCTGTCTGTCTGTCTGTCTGTCTGTCTGTCTGTCTGTCTGTCTGTCTGTCTGTCTGTCTGTCTGTCTGTCTGTCTGTCTGTCTGTCTGTCTGTCTGTCTGTCTGTCTGTCTGTCTGTCTGTCTGTCTGTCTGTCTGTCTGTCTGTCTGTCTGTCTGTCTGTCTGTCTGTCTGTCTGTCTGTCTGTCTGTCTGTCTGTCTGTCTGTCTGTCTGTCTGTCTGTCTGTCTGTCTGTCTGTCTGTCTGTCTGTCTGTCTGTCTGTCTGTCTGTCTGTCTGTCTGTCTGTCTGTCTGTCTGTCTGTCTGTCTGTCTGTCTGTCTGTCTGTCTGTCTGTCTGTCTGTCTGTCTGTCTGTCTGTCTGTCTGTCTGTCTGTCTGTCTGTCTGTCTGTCTGTCTGTCTGTCTGTCTGTCTGTCTGTCTGTCTGTCTGTCTGTCTGTCTGTCTGTCTGTCTGTCTGTCTGTCTGTCTGTCTGTCTGTCTGTCTGTCTGTCTGTCTGTCTGTCTGTCTGTCTGTCTGTCTGTCTGTCTGTCTGTCTGTCTGTCTGTCTGTCTGTCTGTCTGTCTGTCTGTCTGTCTGTCTGTCTGTCTGTCTGTCTGTCTGTCTGTCTGTCTGTCTGTCTGTCTGTCTGTCTGTCTGTCTGTCTGTCTGTCTGTCTGTCTGTCTGTCTGTCTGTCTGTCTGTCTGTCTGTCTGTCTGTCTGTCTGTCTGTCTGTCTGTCTGTCTGTCTGTCTGTCTGTCTGTCTGTCTGTCTGTCTGTCTGTCTGTCTGTCTGTCTGTCTGTCTGTCTGTCTGTCTGTCTGTCTGTCTGTCTGTCTGTCTGTCTGTCTGTCTGTCTGTCTGTCTGTCTGTCTGTCTGTCTGTCTGTCTGTCTGTCTGTCTGTCTGTCTGTCTGTCTGTCTGTCTGTCTGTCTGTCTGTCTGTCTGTCTGTCTGTCTGTCTGTCTGTCTGTCTGTCTGTCTGTCTGTCTGTCTGTCTGTCTATCTGTCTATCTATCTATCTATCTATCTATCTATCTATCTATCTATCTATCTATCTCTTCATTCATTCATTAATTCATTCATTCATTCATTCATTCATTCATTCATTCATTGATTCATTCATTCATTCATTTATTCATTCATTCATTCATTCATTCATTCATTCATTCATTCATTGATTCATTCATTCATTTATTCATTCATTTATTTATTTATTTATTTATGTTATTTTTGTTTATAAAGTATCAAGTGTACAACATAGTGAATAGAATTTTTGGAAGCGTTTTAAGTAGCTTATTTTTAATATGTTTAAATAAAGAGCAATAACTAATTTTGCTACTTGTTTGATTGGTTTTCTCGGGTTATCGGAAGTACTGGTAGTTTACGAAACTGCTGGTAGGTGGCAGCACATCGCTTGTTCATTTGGTTTTTGGAGCTGGATATTTTTGGAGCTGAAAGCTCACACGCCAGTAGGGATACTCCTCCTATTACGCTTAAAAACACATTCAAAACGCATGTTCTTTAAAAATTGGCTGCAGCGCTGTTTGTGCTGGCGTCCCCTCCCCCCCCCCCCCCCCATGGCGTCACGGAAAGTACTTTGGCCGGAAATTTATTTTATTGTGCCCCCCATTAATCAACTTCTGCGCACGCCAATGCCAATAATGCCCGGTCTTATGACTCGCAACTAAATATTTAGGTCAACACAAACTTGTTAGTTGTTTGGACCCACCCACGTAACCACTAAGAGAATTTGAAACCAAGTCAGCTGACACCCAACATATTTAGCTGCAACTCATAAGACACGTAGGGAGAAATACCAACAAAACAAACACACCATTCATAAGATGTAATCAACATAATCAAATAAAACATCGTACCTGAGCGATAATCTTCAGATCAACGGAATTGTTAAAACAAATCTTCTCAGTCAGTGGAAACACAATACAAGATGCACAGCAAGAAGTAGCCTCGCCCCGTGCTAGCGCTCACTACGACGACCAAATGGCAACTGCTGGGCCCTGGGCGCGGTCTGCGGCAACGCAGCTGGTCGCGGCCTATCCCAAGGTTGCTTGATACTGTTGATAGCTTCAAGGTTTTTTCATTGGTTTTTTATCATAGTTGAGAAGCAAAATGTAAGATTTTGGTTCTCATGCGCAGTGATGATGTCAGGCATATCCCGGGGGGGGGGGGGGGGCGGAGCGCCCCACGGCAGTTGTAGATGCCCCCCCCCCCCCCCCCCCCCCCTAGCAGATTGAAAAAATCACATTAAGTAATGTAAATTTGCAAAAAGAAAATGCAAAATATAAGAAAATTAGATATATTTTTCCACCTCAAATACTATAGGACTAGGAAATAAATCGATTTCCACGAAAAACTCATCTACATAAATGTTGCAACATTTTATTTTCTATTTAAACGATGTTAGGTAAAGGTAAGAATGACAAATAGGAATCACCTCATATTCGAAAACTGAAAGGATGGCATCAACAGAGACCGTAACCCCCTCCACCCCTGCCATTTGTCAACGCGTCAAAAAAAAAGCCATAAAATGAGTTATTAATTTAGCAACACCCCAGATTTTTATCAGCCAGCCCTAGGAAAAATGTCTGAAATAATCACTGCTCATGCGCCTTACGTGAAAGAGTCTTGCGGTAAACGGTTTTCTGTTACGGCATATTATACGAGTATTTTGCACCTACCTGGCACATCCTGGCACGTTGCAGAGGGCGCCAGAGGCGTCGTGACGTCATAGACACGTTTTAATTAATAACTTTTAAACAGTTTAAGTCACAGAAACTATTTGTCATACAATACTACAATGGAATAGTATACGAGTATTTTGCACCTACCTGGCACATCCTGGCACGCTGCAGAGGGCGCCAGGAGCGTCGTGACGTCATAGACACGTTTTAATTAATATCTTTTGAACTATTCACGTGACCGAAAATATCAAGATAACCTTGTATTAATGTATACCAAACGAGTATTTTGCATCTACCTGGCACATCCTGGCACGCTGCAGAGGGCGCCAGGAGCGTCGTGACGTCATAGACACGTTTTAATTAATATCTTTTGAACTATTCACGTGACCGAAAATATCAAGATAACCTTGTATTAATGTATACCAAACGAGTATTTTGCATCTATCTGGCACATCCTGGCACGCTGCAGAGGGCGCCAGGAGCGTCGTGACGTCATAGACACGTTTTAATTAATATCTTTTGAACTATTCACGTGACCGAAAATAACAAGATAACCTTGTATTAATGTATACCAAACGAGTATTTTGCATCTACCTGGCACATCCTGGCACGCTGCAGAGGGCGCCAGGAGCGTCGTGACGTCATAGACACGTTTTTAATAATATCTTTTGAACTATTCACGTGACAGAAAATATCAAGATAACCTTGTATTAATGTATACTAAACGAGTATTTTGCATCTACCTGGCACATCCTGGCACGCTGCAGAGGGCGCCAGGAGCGTCGTGACGTCATAGACACGTTTTAAATAATATCTTTTGAACTATTCACGTGACAGAAAATATCAAGATAACCTTGTATTAATGTATACTAAACGAGTATTTTGCATCTATCTGGCACATCCTGGCACGCTGCAGAGGGCGCCAGGAGCGTCGTGACGTCATAGACACGTTTAACGGTTAATGTCAAAAAAGTATAGAGGATAATATTGTAGAGAATTTACAGACAAGTCGATTGGTATGTACTTATAAGGAAATCATGTCATATTTAATGAGGATATTGCTAAAAAGGATAATAATTTGATGTGTATTCTAACTGCTGCAAAGTACCCCCCCATCTAAATATTTATTTATTGCTATTTCCGAGTTCTGTGAAAGACTTTATAGTCGTAGTGATCCCAACATACCTATTATATAATAATAGTAACCTTTATTACTATTGTTATTATTATTATTATTTTATTGTTGCAATACATACAAACTCGGTCAAAACCGACATAAACATGTTGTACGGACACAAATGTCAAGTATTTCCATGTGTTTACCTTATTAAAATCTACTTAGAACTACTTAATATATCATTGTTCACATTATTTTTTCCAAACCGAACTGTGGATGCTATGTACGGTCGTGGCCGATTTGTACTCATCCCAGCATTCGCTCTTTGTACGGTGGAAACCACGAAAACCACCATCGGGATGGAGAACTTCTTGAAGTCTTCATTCTTCTTAGTTCAAACATTTTCGCACTATCCTACACGTGTTCAAAATAATTGCTTTTTGCATCTCGATGTATATGTTTGGTTGGAGACCAATTAGTTTAATACTGTCATGGAGTTTACGTGGAACAATGCCATTTGCTGATATAATTAACGGTATAACAGTTACATTATTCTGCTTCCACAACCTTTTTATTTCAATAGATAATTCCTTATATCTGTTTATCTTTTCCCGCCAAGTTGTCTCTACATTGTGGCATAAAGGGACGGCAACATATATTAAAATCGTTTCTTGTTTCTTCTTGTCAATAAATATAATATCCGGTCTATTGTGATGTATGGTTTGGTCTGTTATAACTGCCCGGTCGTAATATAATTTGTAGTCTTTACTATCTAATACCTTTTCAGGCTTGTATTTGTAATACGCAGTGGTTGTGTTTATAAGTTTATACTTCATGGCTAATTTTTGATGTACAATGTTTGCAACTTGGTTATGCCTATGAAGATAATCTGTTTGCCAAAGCATTTTGCACCCAGATACGATATGTTCAATTGTTTCGCCGTTCATATTACATTTTCTACATTTATCTTCCACTGTGACGTCTTTCAGTATGTATTTTTTGTAATTGTTAGTCTTGATTACTTTATCTTGAATAGCGATCATAAATCCCTCTGTTTCGCTGAAAATGTCCCCGGACGTTAACCATTTGTTCGATGCTACCCTATCGACGTAATCCTTAAGAAGTTCTTTATAATGTCTGCCATGTAACGTCTTTTCTGATAGTCTGATCTCTTTTGCTGTGTCAGAATTAAGTTTTTGAAGCAAGTTTAAATTTCCATCATTTAAATTGAGGGGAGAAAGCGACTTGTCTGCCGATACTATAGCTCTATGAAGTTATTATTATTATTATTATTATTATTATTATTATTATTATTATTATTATTATTATTATTATTATTATTATTATTATTATTATTATTATTATTATTATTATAATTATTATTATTATTATGATGATTATTATTATTATTATTATTATTATTATTATTATTATTATTATTATTATTATTATTATCATTATTATAATAATAATTATTATTATTATTATTATTATTATTATTATTATTATTATTATAATTATAATAATTATTTATTATTATTATTATAATAATAATTATTATAATTATTATAATTATTATTATTATTATTATTAGTATTATTATTATTATTTTTATTATTATTATTATTATTATTATTATTATTATAATTATTATCGCGGGAGAGTAGTATGAAGATGAGATGCCGACTTGGCTGACCGGTGTTGATTCAATGATGCCCTAGCGGCAGCCGGCCCGCTCGTGACGTCATGTGGATACAGGATACATAAATCGCTCAGCGCACGAGTCAAGTGCTGAGAGCAGAGATGAGGTCAAGTGCACGCATCGCATTCAGGGCTCCGCTCTGAGTTATTGACATGAGTAATCATTGAATACGGTCAAACACTTATATTTGAAATCCTTGCACTTTGTTTATGGTTGCCGTGTTGGTGACAAGGAAGGATTTCGTTAGAGTTTTGACCATGGGCTCCGGTAGGCCTATATAAACGAAAGACAATATGCATACGATACAGGCCAGGCGGCTATTCTACGCTGTGTACGCACTCCCCAGCTGTATGATACAGGCCAGGCGGCTATTGTACGCTGTGTTCGCACAACCCCAGCTGTATGATACAGGCCAGGCGGCTATTGTACGCTGTGAACGCACTCCCCAGCTGTATGATACAGGCCAGGCGGCTATTCTACGCTGTGTACGCACTCCCCAGCTGTATGATACAGGCCAGGCGGCTATTCTACGCTGTGTACGCACTCCCCAGCTGTATGATACAGGCCAGGCGGCTATTCTACGCTGTGTTCGCACAACCCCAGCTGTATGATACAGGCCAGGCGGCTATTGTACGCTGTGAACGCACTCCCCAGCTGTATGATACAGGCCAGGCGGCTATTCTACGCTGTGTACGCACTCCCCAGCTGTATGATACAGGCCAGGCGGCTATTCTACGCTGTGTTCGCACAACCCCAGCTGTATGATACAGGCCAGGCGGCTATTCTACGCTGTGTACGCACTCCCTAGCTGTACGATACAGGCCAGGCGGCTATTCTACGCTGTGTGCGCACTCCCCAGCTGTATGATACAGGCC
This sequence comes from Isoperla grammatica, assembly GCA_945910005.1. NCBI lineage: Eukaryota > Metazoa > Arthropoda > Insecta > Plecoptera > Perlodidae > Isoperla > Isoperla grammatica. The sequence continues at coordinate 40,895,855 of OX246744.1, forward strand.
AGGCGGCTATTCTACGCTGTGTACGCACTCCCTAGCTGTACGATACAGGCCAGGCGGCTATTCTACGCTGTGTGCGCACTCCCCAGCTGTATGATACAGGCCAGGCGGCTATTGTACGCTGTGTAAGCACCTCTAGCTGTATGATACAGGCCAGGCGGCTATTGTACGCTGTGTAAGCACCTCTAGCTGTATGATACAGGCCAGGCGGCTATTGTACGCTGTGTAAGCACCTCTAGCTGTATGATACAGGCCAGGCGGCTATTGTACGCTGTGTAAGCACCTCTAGCTGTATGATACAGGCCAGGCGGCTATTGTACGCTGTGTAAGCACCTCTAGCTGTATGATACAGGCCAGGCGGCTATTGTACGCTGTGTAAGCACCTCTAGCTGTATGATACAGGCCAGGCGGCTATTGTACGCTGTGTAAGCACCTCTAGCTGTATGATACAGGCCAGGCGGCTATTGTACGCTGTGTAAGCACCTCTAGCTGTATGATACAGGCCAGGCGGCTATTGTACGCTGTGTAAGCACCTCTAGCTGTATGATACAGGCCAGGCGGCTATTGTACGCTGTGTAAGCACCTCTAGCTGTATGATACAGGCCAGGCGGCTATTGTACGCTGTGTAAGCACCTCTAGCTGTATGATACAGGCCAGGCGGCTATTGTACGCTGTGTAAGCACCTCTAGCTGTATGATACAGGCCAGGCGGCTATTGTACGCTGTGTAAGCACCTCTAGATGTATGATACAGGCCAGGCGGCTATTGTACGCTGTGTAAGCACCTCTAGCTGTATGATACAGGCCAGGCGGCTATTGTACGCTGTGTAAGCACCTCTAGATGTATGATACAGGCCAGGCGGCTATTGTACGCTGTGTAAGCACCTCTAGCTGTATGATACAGGCCAGGCGGCTATTGTACGCTGTGTAAGCACCTCTAGCTGTATGATACAGGCCAGGCGGCTATTGTACGCTGTGTAAGCACCTCTAGCTGTATGATACAGGCCAGGCGGCTATTGTACGCTGTGTAAGCACCTCTAGCTGTATGATACAGGCCAGGCGGCTATTGTACGCTGTGTAAGCACCTCTAGCTGTATGATACAGGCCAGGCGGCTATTGTACGCTGTGTAAGCACCTCTAGCTGTATGATACAGGCCAGGCGGCTATTGTACGCTGTGTAAGCACCTCTAGCTGTATGATACAGGCCAGGCGGCTATTGTACGCTGTGTAAGCACCTCTAGCTGTATGATACAGGCCAGGCGGCTATTGTACGCTGTGTAAGCACCTCTAGCTGTATGATACAGGCCAGGCGGCTATTGTACGCTGTGTAAGCACCTCTAGCTGTATGATACAGGCCAGGCGGCTATTGTACGCTGTGTAAGCACCTCTAGCTGTATGATACAGGCCAGGCGGCTATTGTACGCTGTGTAAGCACCTCTAGATGTATGATACAGGCCAGGCGGCTATTGTACGCTGTGTAAGCACCTCTAGCTGTATGATACAGGCCAGGCGGCTATTGTACGCTGTGTAAGCACCTCTAGCTGTATGATACAGGCCAGGCGGCTATTGTACGCTGTGTAAGCACCTCTAGCTGTATGATACAGGCCAGGCGGCTATTGTACGCTGTGTAAGCACCTCTAGCTGTATGATACAGGCCAGGCGGCTATTGTACGCTGTGTAAGCACCTCTAGCTGTATGATACAGGCCAGGCGGCTATTGTACGCTGTGTAAGCACCTCTAGCTGTATGATACAGGCCAGGCGGCTATTGTACGCTGTGTAAGCACCTCTAGCTGTATGATACAGGCCAGGCGGCTATTGTACGCTGTGTAAGCACCTCTAGCTGTATGATACAGACCAGGCGGCTATTGTACGCTGTGTAAGCACCTCTAGCTGTATGATACAGGCCAGGCGGCTATTGTACGCTGTGTAAGCACCTCTAGCTGTATGATACAGGCCAGGCGGCTATTGTACGCTGTGTAAGCACCTCTAGATGTATGATACAGGCCAGGCGGCTATTGTACGCTGTGTAAGCACCTCTAGCTGTATGATACAGGCCAGGCGGCTATTGTACGCTGTGTAAGCACCTCTAGCTCTATGATACAGGCCAGGCGGCTATTGTACGCTGTGTAAGCACCTCTAGCTGTATGATACAGGCCAGGCGGCTATTGTACGCTGTGTAAGCACCTCTAGCTGTATGATACAGGCCAGGCGGCTATTGTACGCTGTGTAAGCACCTCTAGCTGTATGATACAGGCCAGGCGGCTATTGTACGCTGTGTAAGCACCTCTAGCTGTATGATACAGGCCAGGCGGCTATTGTACGCTGTGTAAGCACCTCTAGCTGTATGATACAGGCCAGGCGGCTATTGTACGCTGTGTAAGCACCTCTAGCTGTATGATACAGGCCAGGCGGCTATTGTACGCTGTGTAAGCACCTCTAGCTGTATGATACAGGCCAGGCGGCTATTGTACGCTGTGTAAGCACCTCTAGCTGTATGATACAGGCCAGGCGGCTATTGTACGCTGTGTAAGCACCTCTAGCTGTATGATACAGGCCAGGCGGCTATTGTACGCTGTGTAAGCACCTCTAGCTGTATGATACAGGCCAGGCGGCTATTGTACGCTGTGTAAGCACCTCTAGCTGTATGATACAGGCCAGGCGGCTATTGTACGCTGTGTAAGCACCTCTAGCTGTATGATACAGGCCAGGCGGCTATTGTACGCTGTGTAAGCACCTCTAGATGTATGATACAGGCCAGGCGGCTATTGTACGCTGTGTAAGCACCTCTAGCTGTATGATACAGGCCAGGCGGCTATTGTACGCTGTGTAAGCACCTCTAGCTGTATGATACAGGCCAGGCGGCTATTGTACGCTGTGTAAGCACCTCTAGCTGTATGATACAGGCCAGGCGGCTATTGTACGCTGTGTAAGCACCTCTAGCTGTATGATACAGGCCAGGCGGCTATTGTACGCTGTGTAAGCACCTCTAGCTGTATGATACAGGCCAGGCGGCTATTGTACGCTGTGTAAGCACCTCTAGCTGTATGATACAGGCCAGGCGGCTATTGTACGCTGTGTAAGCACCTCTAGCTGTATGATACAGGCCAGGCGGCTATTGTACGCTGTGTAAGCACCTCTAGCTGTATGATACAGGCCAGGCGGCTATTGTACGCTGTGTAAGCACCTCTAGCTGTATGATACAGGCCAGGCGGCTATTGTACGCTGTGTAAGCACCTCTAGCTGTATGATACAGGCCAGGCGGCTATTGTACGCTGTGTAAGCACCTCTAGCTGTATGATACAGGCCAGGCGGCTATTGTACGCTGTGTAAGCACCTCTAGCTGTATGATACAGGCCAGGCGGCTCTTGTACGCTGTGTAAGCACCTCTAGATGTATGATACAGGCCAGGCGGCTATTGTACGCTGTGTAAGCACCTCTAGCTGTATGATACAGGCCAGGCGGCTATTGTACGCTGTGTAAGCACCTCTAGATGTATGATACAGGCCAGGCGGCTATTGTACGCTGTGTAAGCACCTCTAGATGTATGATACAGGCCAGGCGGCTATTGTACGCTGTGTAAGCACCTCTAGCTGTATGATACAGGCCAGGCGGCTATTGTACGCTGTGTAAGCACCTCTAGCTGTACGATACAGGCCAGGCGGCTATTGTACGCTGTGTAAGCACCTCTAGCTGTATGATACAGGCCAGGCGGCTATTGTACGCTGTGTAAGCACCTCTAGATGTATGATACAGGCCAGGCGGCTATTGTACGCTGTGTAAGCACCTCTAGATGTATGATACAGGCCAGGCGGCTATTGTACGCTGTGTACGCACTCCCCAGCTGTATGATACAGGCCAGGCGGCTATTGTACGCTGTGTACGCACTCCCCAGCTGTATGATACAGGCCAGGCGGGTATTGTACGCTGTGTACGCACTCCCCAGCTGTATGATACAGGCCAGGCGGCTATTGTACGCTGTGTACGCACTCCCTAGCTGTATGATACAGGCCAGGCGGCTATTGTACGCTGTGTACGCACTCCCCAGCTGTATGATACAGGCCAGGCGGCTATTGTACGCTGTGTACGCACTCCCCAGCTGTATGATACAGACAGGCGGCTATTGTACGCTGTGTACGCACTCCCTAGCTGTATGAAACAGACAGGCGGCTATTGTACGCTGTGTAAGCACTCCCCAGCTGTATGATACAGGCCAGGCGGCTATTGTACGCTGTGTACGCACTCCCCAGCTGTATGATACAGGCCAGGCGGCTATTGTACGCTGTGTACGCACTCCCCAGCTGTATGATACAGGCCAGGCGGGTATTGTACGCTGTGTAAGCACCTCTAGCTGTATGATACAGGCCAGGCGGCTATTGTACGCTGTGTAAGCACCTCTAGATGTATGATACAGGCCAGGCGGCTATTGTACGCTGTGTAAGCACCTCTAGCTGTATGATACAGACAGGCAGCTATTGTACGCTGTGTAAGCACCTCTAGCTGTATGATACAGACAGGCGGCTATTGTACGCTGTGTAAGCACCTCTAGCTGTATGATACAGACAGGCAGCTATTGTACGCTGTGTACGCACTCCCCAGCTGTATGATACAGACAGGCAGCTATTGTACGCTGTGTAAGCACCTCTAGCTGTATGATACAGACAGGCAGCTATTGTACGCTGTGTAAGCACCTCTAGCTGTATGATACAGACAGGCAGCTATTGTACGCTGTGTAAGCACCTCTAGCTGTATGATACAGACAGGCAGCTATTGTACGCTGTGTAAGCACCTCTAGCTGTATGATACAGACAGGCAGCTATTGTACGCTGTGTAAGCACCTCTAGCTGTATGATACAGACAGGCAGCTATTGTACGCTGTGTAAGCACCTGTAGCTGTATGATACAGGCCAGGCGGCTATTGTACGCTGTGTAAGCACCTCTAGCTGTATGATACAGGCCAGGCGGCTATTGTACGCTGTGTAAGCACCTGTAGCTGTATGATACAGGCCAGGCGGCTATTGTACGCTGTGTAAGCACCTCTAGCTGTATGATACAGACAGGCAGCTATTGTACGCTGTGTAAGCACCTCCAGCTGTATGATACAGGCCAGGCGGCTATTGTACGCTGTGTAAGCACCTCTAGCTGTATGATACAGGACAGGCGGCTATTGTACGCTGTGTACGCACTCCCTAGCTGTATGATACAGGCCAGGCGGCTATTGTACGCTGTGTAAGCACCTCTAGCTGTATGATACAGGCCAGGCAGCTATTGTACGCTGTGTAAGCACCTCCAGCTGTATGATACAGACAGGCAGCTATTGTACGCTGTGTAAGCACCTCTAGCTGTATGATACAGACAGGCAGCTATTGTACGCTGTGTAAGCACCTCTAGCTGTATGATACAGGCCAGGCAGCTATTGTACGCTGTGTAAGCACCTCTAGCTGTATGATACAGACAGGCAGCTATTGTACGCTGTGTAAGCACCTCTAGCTGTATGATACAGACAGGCAGCTATTGTACGCTGTGTAAGCACCTCTAGCTGTATGATACAGACAGGCAGCTATTGTACGCTGTGTAAGCACCTCTAGCTGTATGATACAGGCCAGGCGGCTATTGTACGCTGTGTACGCACCTCTAGCTGTATGATACAGACAGGCAGCTATTGTACGCTGTGTAAGCACCTCTAGCTGTATGATACAGACAGGCAGCTATTGTACGCTGTGTAAGCACCTCTAGCTGTATGATACAGACAGGCAGCTATTGTACGCTGTGTACGCACTCCCCAGCTGTATGATACAGACAGGCAGCTATTGTACGCTGTGTACGCACTCCCCAGCTGTATGATACAGGCCAGGCGGCTATTGTACGCTGTGTACGCACTCCCCAGCTGTATGATACAGACAGGCAGCTATTGTACGCTGTGTACGCACTCCCCAGCTGTATGATACAGGCCAGGCGGCTATTGTACGCTGTGTACGCACTCCCCAGCTGTATGATACAGACAGGCAGCTATTGTACGCTGTGTAAGCACCTCTAGCTGTATGATACAGGCCAGGCGGCTATTGTACGCTGTGTACGCACTCCCCAGCTGTATGATACAGGCCAGGCGGCTATTGTACGCTGTGTAAGCACCTCTAGCTGTATGATACAGGCAGGCAGCTATTGTACGCTGTGTAAGCACCTCTAGCTGTATGATACAGACAGGCAGCTATTGTACGCTGTGTAAGCACCTCTAGCTGTATGATACAGGCCAGGCGGCTATTGTACGCTGTGTCAGCACCTCTAGCTGTATGATACAGGCCAGGCGGCTATTGTACGCTGTGTAAGCACCTCTAGCTGTATGATACAGACAGGCAGCTATTGTACGCTGTGTACGCACCTCTAGCTGTATGATACAGACAGGCAGCTATTGTACGCTGTGTAAGCACCTCTAGCTGTATGATACAGACAGGCGGCTATTGTACGCTGTGTAAGCACCTCTAGCTGTATGATACAGGCCAGGCGGCTATTGTACGCTGTGTAAGCACCTCTAGCTGTATGATACAGACAGGCGGCTATTGTACGCTGTGTAAGCACCCCTAGCTGTATGATACAGACAGGCGGCTATTGTACGCTGTGTAAGCACCTCTAGCTGTATGATACAGACAGGCGGCTATTGTACGCTGTGTAAGCACCCCTAGCTGTATGATACAGACAGGCGGCTATTGTACGCTGTGTAAGCACCTCTAGCTGTATGATACAGACAGGCAGCTATTGTACGCTGTGTAAGCACCTCTAGCTGTATGATACAGACAGGCGGCTATTGTACGCTGTGTAAGCACCTCTAGCTGTATGATACAGACAGGCAGCTATTGTACGCTGTGTAAGCACCTCTAGCTGTATGATACAGACAGGCGGCTATTGTACGCTGTGTAAGCACCTCTAGCTGTATGATACAGACAGGCGGCTATTGTACGCTGTGTAAGCACCTCTAGCTGTATGATACAGGCCAGGCGGCTATTGTACGCTGTGTAAGCACCTCTAGCTGTATGATACAGACAGGCGGCTATTGTACGCTGTGTAAGCACCTCTAGCTGTATGATACAGGCCAGGCGGCTATTCTACGCTGTGTAAGCACCTCTAGCTGTATGATACAGACAGGCGGCTATTGTACGCTGTGTAAGCACCTCTAGCTGTATGATACAGGCCAGGCGGCTATTGTACGCTGTGTAAGCACCTCTAGCTGTATGATACAGACAGGCGGCTATTGTACGCTGTGTAAGCACCTCTAGCTGTATGATACAGACAGGCAGCTATTGTACGCTGTGTACGCACTCCCCAGCTGTATGATACAGGCCAGGCGGCTATTGTACGCTGTGTAAGCACCTCTAGCTGTATGATACAGGCCAGGCGGCTATTCTACGCTGTGTAAGCACCTCTAGCTGTATGATACAGACAGGCGGCTATTGTACGCTGTGTAAGCACCTCTAGCTGTATGATACAGACAGGCGGCTATTGTACGCTGTGTCAGCACCTCTAGCTGTATGATACAGACAGGCGGCTATTGTACGCTGTGTAAGCACCTCTAGCTGTATGATACAGACAGGCAGCTATTGTACGCTGTGTAAGCACCTCTAGCTGTATGATACAGACAGGCGGCTATTGTACGCTGTGTAAGCACCTCTAGCTGTATGATACAGACAGGCAGCTATTGTACGCTGTGTAAGCACCTCTAGCTGTATGATACAGGCCAGGCGGCTATTGTACGCTGTGTAAGCACCTCTAGCTGTATGATACAGACAGGCGGCTATTCTACGCTGTGTACGCACCTCTAGCTGTATGATACAGGCCAGGCGGCTATTGTACGCTGTGTACGCACCTCTAGCTGTATGATACAGGCCAGGCGGCTATTGTACGCTGTGTAAGCACCTCTAGCTGTATGATACAGACAGGCGGCTATTGTACGCTGTGTAAGCACCTCTAGCTGTATGATACAGGCCAGGCGGCTATTGTACGCTGTGTAAGCACCTCTAGCTGTATGATACAGGCCAGGCGGCTATTGTACGCTGTGTACGCACCTCTAGCTGTATGATACAGGCCAGGCGGCTATTGTACGCTGTGTAAGCACCTCTAGCTGTATGATACAGACAGGCGGCTATTGTACGCTGTGTAAGCACCTCTAGCTGTATGATACAGACAGGCAGCTATTGTACGCTGTGTAAGCACCCCTAGCTGTATGATACAGACAGGCGGCTATTGTACGCTGTGTAAGCACCTCTAGCTGTATGATACAGACAGGCGGCTATTGTACGCTGTGTAAGCACCTCTAGCTGTATGATACAGGCCAGGCGGCTATTGTACGCTGTGTAAGCACCTCTAGCTGTATGATACAGACAGGCAGCTATTGTACGCTGTGTACGCACTCCCCAGCTGTATGATACAGGCAGGCAGCTATTGTACGCTGTGTACGCACTCCCCAGCTGTATGATACAGACAGGCGGCTATTGTACGCTGTGTAAGCACCTCTAGCTGTATGATACAGACAGGCAGCTATTGTACGCTGTGTAAGCACCTCTAGCTGTATGATACAGACAGGCAGCTATTGTACGCTGTGTAAGCACCTCTAGATGTATGATACAGGCCAGGCGGCTATTGTACGCTGTGTAAGCACCCCTAGCTGTATGATACAGACAGGCAGCTATTGTACGCTGTGTACGCACTCCCCAGCTGTATGATACAGGCCAGGCGGCTATTGTACGCTGTGTAAGCACCTCTAGCTGTATGATACAGGCCAGGCGGCTATTGTACGCTGTGTAAGCACCTCTAGCTGTATGATACAGACAGGCGGCTATTGTACGCTGTGTAAGCACCTCTAGATGTATGATACAGGCCAGGCGGCTATTGTACGCTGTGTAAGCACCTCTAGCTGTATGATACAGACAGGCGGCTATTGTACGCTGTGTAAGCACCTCTAGCTGTATGATACAGGCCAGGCGGCTATTGTACGCTGTGTAAGCACCTCTAGCTGTATGATACAGGCCAGGCGGCTATTGTACGCTGTGTAAGCACCTCTAGCTGTATGATACAGGCCAGGCGGCTATTGTACGCTGTGTAAGCACCCCTAGCTGTATGATACAGACAGGCAGCTATTGTACGCTGTGTACGCACTCCCCAGCTGTATGATACAGGCCAGGCGGCTATTGTACGCTGTGTCAGCACCTCTAGCTGTATGATACAGACAGGCGGCTATTGTACGCTGTGTAAGCACCCCTAGCTGTATGATACAGACAGGCAGCTATTGTACGCTGTGTACGCACTCCCCAGCTGTATGATACAGGCCAGGCGGCTATTGTACGCTGTGTAAGCACCTCCAGCTGTATGATACAGACCAGGCGGCTATTGTACGCTGTGTAAGCACCTCTAGCTGTATGATACAGACAGGCGGCTATTGTACGCTGTGTAAGCACCTCTAGATGTATGATACAGGCCAGGCGGCTATTGTACGCTGTGTAAGCACCCCTAGCTGTATGATACAGACAGGCAGCTATTGTACGCTGTGTACGCACTCCCCAGCTGTATGATACAGGCCAGGCGGCTATTGTACGCTGTGTAAGCACCTCTAGCTGTATGATACAGGCCAGGCGGCTATTGTACGCTGTGTAAGCACCTCTAGCTGTATGATACAGGCCAGGCGGCTATTGTACGCTGTGTAAGCACCTCTAGCTGTATGATACAGGCCAGGCGGCTATTGTACGCTGTGTACGCACTCCCCAGCTGTATGATACAGGCCAGGCGGCTATTGTACGCTGTGTAAGCACCTCTAGCTGTATGATACAGGCCAGGCGGCTATTGTACGCTGTGTAAGCACCTCTAGCTGTATGATACAGACAGGCGGCTATTGTACGCTGTGTAAGCACCTCTAGCTGTATGATACAGGCCAGGCGGCTATTGTACGCTGTGTAAGCACCTCTAGCTGTATGATACAGGCCAGGCGGCTATTGTACGCTGTGTACGCACTCCCCAGCTGTATGATACAGACAGGCGGCTATTGTACACTGTGTAAGCACCTCTAGCTGTATGATACAGGCCAGGCGGCTATTGTACGCTGTGTACGCACTCCCCAGCTGTATGATACAGACAGGCAGCTATTGTACGCTGTGTAAGCACCCCTAGCTGTATGATACAGGCCAGGCGGCTATTGTACGCTGTGTAAGCACCTCTAGCTGTATGATACAGGCCAGGCGGCTATTGTACGCTGTGTACGCACTCCCCAGCTGTATGATACAGGCCAGGCGGCTATTGTACGCTGTGTACGCACTCCCCAGCTGTATGATACAGACAGGCAGCTATTGTACGCTGTGTAAGCACCCCTAGCTGTATGATACAGACAGGCGGCTATTGTACGCTGTGTAAGCACCTCTAGCTGTATGATACAGGCAGGCAGCTATTGTACGCTGTGTACGCACTCCCCAGCTGTATGATACAGGCCAGGCGGCTATTGTACGCTGTGTACGCACTCCCCAGCTGTATGATACAGACAGGCAGCTATTGTACGCTGTGTAAGCACCTCTAGCTGTATGATACAGGCAGGCGGCTATTGTACGCTGTGTACGCACTCCCCAGCTGTATGATACAGGCCAGGCGGCTATTGTACGCTGTGTACGCACTCCCTAGCTGTATGATACAGACAGGCAGCTATTGTACGCTGTGTACGCACTCCCCAGCTGTATGATACAGACAGGCAGCTATTGTACGCTGTGTAAGCACCCCTAGCTGTATGATACAGACAGGCAGCTATTGTACGCTGTGTACGCACTCCCCAGCTGTATGATACAGACAGGCGGCTATTGTACGCTGTGTACGCACTCCCCAGCTGTATGATACAGACAGGCAGCTATTGTACGCTGTGTAAGCACCCCTAGCTGTATGATACAGACAGGCGGCTATTGTACGCTGTGTAAGCACCTCTAGCTGTATGATACAGACAGGCGGCTATTGTACGCTGTGTAAGCACCTCTAGCTGTATGATACAGGCCAGGCGGCTATTGTACGCTGTGTACGCACTCCCCAGCTGTATGATACAGACAGGCAGCTATTGTACGCTGTGTAAGCACCCCTAGCTGTATGATACAGACAGGCGGCTATTGTACGCTGTGTACGCACTCCCCAGCTGTATGATACAGGCCAGGCGGCTATTGTACGCTGTGTAAGCACCTCTAGCTGTATGATACAGACAGGCAGCTATTGTACGCTGTGTAAGCACCCCTAGCTGTATGATACAGGCCAGGCGGCTATTGTACGCTGTGTAAGCACCTCTAGCTGTATGATACAGGCCAGGCGGCTATTGTACGCTGTGTACGCACTCCCCAGCTGTATGATACAGGCCAGGCAGCTATTGTACGCTGTGTAAGCACCTCTAGCTGTATGATACAGGCCAGGCGGCTATTGTACGCTGTGTACGCACTCCCCAGCTGTATGATACAGACAGGCAGCTATTGTACGCTGTGTACGCACTCCCCAGCTGTATGATACAGGCCAGGCGGCTATTGTACGCTGTGTAAGCACCCCTAGCTGTATGATACAGACAGGCGGCTATTGTACGCTGTGTACGCACTCCCCAGCTGTATGATACAGACAGGCAGCTATTGTACGCTGTGTAAGCACCCCTAGCTGTATGATACAGGCCAGGCGGCTATTGTACGCTGTGTAAGCACCTCTAGCTGTATGATACAGACAGGCGGCTATTGTACGCTGTGTAAGCACCTCTAGCTGTATGATACAGACAGGCAGCTATTGTACGCTGTGTAAGCACCTCTAGCTGTATGATACAGACAGGCAGCTATTGTACGCTGTGTAAGCACCTCTAGCTGTATGATACAGGCCAGGCGGCTATTGTACGCTGTGTAAGCACCTCTAGCTGTATGATACAGACAGGCGGCTATTGTACGCTGTGTAAGCACTCCCCAGCTGTATGATACAGGCAGGCAGCTATTGTACGCTGTGTAAGCACTCCCCAGCTGTATGATACAGACAGGCGGCTATTGTACGCTGTGTAAGCACCTCTAGCTGTATGATACAGACAGGCGGCTATTCTACGCTGTGTACGCACTCCCCAGCTGTATGATACAGGCAGGCAGCTATTGTACGCTGTGTAAGCACCTCTAGCTGTATGATACAGACAGGCGGCTATTCTACGCTGTGTACGCACTCCCCAGCTGTATGATACAGGCAGGCAGCTATTGTACGCTGTGTAAGCACCTCTAGCTGTATGATACAGGCCAGGCGGCTATTGTACGCTGTGTACGCACTCCCCAGCTGTATGATACAGACAGGCAGCTATTGTACGCTGTGTAAGCACCCCTAGCTGTATGATACAGACAGGCGGCTATTGTACGCTGTGTACGCACTCCCCAGCTGTATGATACAGGCCAGGCGGCTATTCTACGCTGTGTACGCACCTCTAGCTGTATGATACAGGCCAGGCGGCTATTGTACGCTGTGTACGCACTCCCCAGCTGTATGATACAGACAGGCAGCTATTGTACGCTGTGTAAGCACTCCCCAGCTGTATGATACAGACAGGCAGCTATTGTACGCTGTGTAAGCACTCCCCAGCTGTATGATACAGACAGGCGGCTATTGTACGCTGTGTAAGCACCTCTAGCTGTATGATACAGGCCAGGCAGCTATTGTACGCTGTGTAAGCACTCCCCAGCTGTATGATACAGACAGGCGGCTATTGTACGCTGTGTAAGCACCTCTAGCTGTATGATACAGGCCAGGCAGCTATTCTACGCTGTGTAAGCACCCCTAGCTGTATGATACAGACAGGCGGCTATTGTACGCTGTGTAAGCACTCCCCAGCTGTATGATACAGACAGGCGGCTATTGTACGCTGTGTAAGCACCTCTAGCTGTATGATACAGGCCAGGCGGCTATTGTACGCTGTGTAAGCACCTCTAGCTGTATGATACAGACAGGCAGCTATTGTACGCTGTGTAAGCACCTCTAGCTGTATGATACAGGCCAGGCGGCTATTGTACGCTGTGTAAGCACCTCTAGCTGTATGATACAGGCCAGGCGGCTATTGTACGCTGTGTACGCACTCCCCAGCTGTATGATACAGGCCAGGCGGCTATTCTACGCTGTGTACGCACCTCTAGCTGTATGATACAGGCCAGGCGGCTATTGTACGCTGTGTACGCACTCCCCAGCTGTATGATACAGACAGGCAGCTATTGTACGCTGTGTAAGCACCTCTAGCTGTATGATACAGGCCAGGCGGCTATTGTACGCTGTGTACGCACTCCCCAGCTGTATGATACAGACAGGCAGCTATTGTACGCTGTGTAAGCACCTCTAGATGTATGATACAGGCCAGGCGGCTATTGTACGCTGTGTACGCACTCCCCAGCTGTATGATACAGACAGGCGGCTATTGTACGCTGTGTACGCACTCCCCAGCTGTATGATACAGGCCAGGCGGCTATTGTACGCTGTGTACGCACTCCCCAGCTGTATGATACAGGCCAGGCGGCTATTCTACGCTGTGTACGCACCTCTAGCTGTATGATACAGGCCAGGCGGCTATTGTACGCTGTGTACGCACTCCCCAGCTGTATGATACAGACAGGCAGCTATTGTACGCTGTGTAAGCACCTCTAGCTGTATGATACAGGCCAGGCGGCTATTGTACGCTGTGTACGCACTCCCCAGCTGTATGATACAGACAGGCAGCTATTGTACGCTGTGTAAGCACCTCTAGATGTATGATACAGGCCAGGCGGCTATTGTACGCTGTGTACGCACTCCCCAGCTGTATGATACAGACAGGCGGCTATTGTACGCTGTGTAAGCACCTCTAGCTGTATGATACAGGCCAGGCGGCTATTGTACGCTGTGTAAGCACCTCTAGCTGTATGATACAGACAGGCAGCTATTGTACGCTGTGTAAGCACCTCTAGCTGTATGATACAGGCCAGGCGGCTATTGTACGCTGTGTAAGCACCTCTAGCTGTATGATACAGACAGGCAGCTATTGTACGCTGTGTAAGCACCTCTAGCTGTATGATACAGGCCAGGCGGCTATTGTACGCTGTGTAAGCACCCCTAGCTGTATGATACAGGCCAGGCGGCTATTGTACGCTGTGTAAGCACCTCTAGCTGTATGATACAGACAGGCGGCTATTGTACGCTGTGTAAGCACCTCTAGCTGTATGATACAGACAGGCAGCTATTGTACGCTGTGTAAGCACCTCTAGCTGTATGATACAGACAGGCGGCTATTGTACGCTGTGTAAGCACCTCTAGCTGTATGATACAGACAGGCAGCTATTGTACGCTGTGTACGCACTCCCCAGCTGTATGATACAGGCCAGGCGGCTATTGTACGCTGTGTAAGCACCTCTAGCTGTATGAAACAGGCCAGGCGGCTATTGTACGCTGTGTACGCACTCCCCAGCTGTATGATACAGGCCAGGCGGCTATTGTACGCTGTGTACGCACTCCCCAGCTGTATGATACAGGCCAGGCGGCTATTGTACGCTGTGTACGCACTCCCCAGCTGTATGATACAGGCCAGGCGGCTATTGTACGCTGTGTAAGCACCTCTAGCTGTATGATACAGACAGGCGGCTATTCTACGCTGTGTACGCACTCCCCAGCTGTATGATACAGACAGGCAGCTATTGTACGCTGTGTACGCACTCCCCAGCTGTATGATACAGACAGGCAGCTATTGTACGCTGTGTACGCACTCCCTAGCTGTATGATACAGACAGGCAGCTATTGTACGCTGTGTAAGCACCTCTAGCTGTATGATACAGACAGGCAGCTATTGTACGCTGTGTAAGCACCTCTAGCTGTATGATACAGACAGGCAGCTATTGTACGCTGTGTACGCACTCCCCAGCTGTATGATACAGACAGGCAGCTATTGTACGCTGTGTAAGCACCTCTAGCTGTATGATACAGCCAGGCGGCTATTGTACGCTGTGTAAGCACCTCTAGCTGTATGATACAGACAGGCAGCTATTGTACGCTGTGTACGCACCTCTAGCTGTATGATACAGACAGGCAGCTATTGTACGCTGTGTACGCACTCCCCAGCTGTATGATACAGACAGGCAGCTATTGTACGCTGTGTACGCACTCCCCAGCTGTATGATACAGACAGGCAGCTATTGTACGCTGTGTACGCACTCCCCAGCTGTATGATACAGGCCAGGCGGCTATTGTACGCTGTGTAAGCACCTCTAGCTGTATGATACAGACAGGCGGCTATTGTACGCTGTGTAAGCACCTCTAGCTGTATGATACAGGCCAGGCGGCTATTGTACGCTGTGTAAGCACCTCTAGCTGTATGATACAGACAGGCAGCTATTGTACGCTGTGTACGCACTCCCCAGCTGTATGATACAGGCCAGGCGGCTATTGTACGCTGTGTAAGCACCTCTAGCTGTATGATACAGACAGGCGGCTATTGTACGCTGTGTACGCACCTCTAGCTGTATGATACAGACAGGCAGCTATTGTACGCTGTGTAAGCACCTCTAGCTGTATGATACAGACAGGCAGCTATTGTACGCTGTGTAAGCACCTCTAGCTGTATGATACAGACAGGCGGCTATTGTACGCTGTGTACGCACCTCTAGCTGTATGATACAGGCCAGGCGGCTATTGTACGCTGTGTACGCACTCCCCAGCTGTATGATACAGACAGGCGGCTATTGTACGCTGTGTAAGCACCTCTAGCTGTATGATACAGACAGGCAGCTATTGTACGCTGTGTACGCACTCCCCAGCTGTATGATACAGGCCAGGCGGCTATTGTACGCTGTGTACGCACCTCTAGCTGTATGATACAGGCCAGGCGGCTATTGTACGCTGTGTACGCACTCCCCAGCTGTATGATACAGGCCAGGCGGCTATTGTACGCTGTGTAAGCACCTCTAGCTGTATGATACAGACAGGCAGCTATTGTACGCTGTGTAAGCACCTCTAGCTGTATGATACAGGCCAGGCGGCTATTGTACGCTGTGTCAGCACCTCTAGCTGTATGATACAGACAGGCAGCTATTGTACGCTGTGTAAGCACCTCTAGCTGTATGATACAGACAGGCAGCTATTGTACGCTGTGTAAGCACCTCTAGCTGTATGATACAGACAGGCAGCTATTGTACGCTGTGTAAGCACCTCTAGCTGTATGATACAGACAGGCGGCTATTGTACGCTGTGTACGCACCTCTAGCTGTATGATACAGGCCAGGCGGCTATTGTACGCTGTGTACGCACTCCCCAGCTGTATGATACAGGCCAGGCGGCTATTGTACGCTGTGTAAGCACCTCTAGCTGTATGATACAGACAGGCGGCTATTGTACGCTGTGTAAGCACCTCTAGCTGTATGATACAGACAGGCAGCTATTGTACGCTGTGTAAGCACCTCTAGCTGTATGATACAGACAGGCAGCTATTGTACGCTGTGTAAGCACCTCTAGCTGTATGATACAGACAGGCAGCTATTGTACGCTGTGTAAGCACCTCTAGCTGTATGATACAGACAGGCAGCTATTGTACGCTGTGTAAGCACCTCTAGCTGTATGATACAGACAGGCAGCTATTGTACGCTGTGTAAGCACCTCTAGCTGTATGATACAGACAGGCAGCTATTGTACGCTGTGTAAGCACCTCTAGCTGTATGATACAGGCCAGGCGGCTATTGTACGCTGTGTAAGCACCTCTAGCTGTATGATACAGACAGGCGGCTATTGTACGCTGTGTAAGCACCTCTAGCTGTATGATACAGGCCAGGCGGCTATTGTACGCTGTGTACGCACTCCCCAGCTGTATGATACAGGCCAGGCGGCTATTGTACGCTGTGTAAGCACCTCTAGCTGTATGATACAGACAGGCAGCTATTGTACGCTGTGTAAGCACCTCTAGCTGTATGATACAGACAGGCAGCTATTGTACGCTGTGTAAGCACCTCTAGCTGTATGATACAGACAGGCGGCTATTGTACGCTGTGTAAGCACCTCTAGCTGTATGATACAGGCCAGGCGGCTATTGTACGCTGTGTAAGCACCTCTAGCTGTATGATACAGACAGGCGGCTATTGTACGCTGTGTAAGCACCTCTAGCTGTATGATACAGACAGGCGGCTATTGTACGCTGTGTACGCACCTCTAGCTGTATGATACAGGCCAGGCGGCTATTGTACGCTGTGTACGCACTCCCCAGCTGTATGATACAGGCCAGGCGGCTATTGTACGCTGTGTAAGCACCTCTAGCTGTATGATACAGACAGGCAGCTATTGTACGCTGTGTAAGCACCTCTAGCTGTATGATACAGGCCAGGCGGCTATTGTACGCTGTGTAAGCACCTCTAGCTGTATGATACAGACAGGCGGCTATTGTACGCTGTGTAAGCACCTCTAGCTGTATGATACAGGCCAGGCGGCTATTGTACGCTGTGTACGCACTCCCCAGCTGTATGATACAGGCCAGGCGGCTATTGTACGCTGTGTAAGCACCTCTAGCTGTATGATACAGACAGGCAGCTATTGTACGCTGTGTAAGCACCTCTAGCTGTATGATACAGACAGGCAGCTATTGTACGCTGTGTAAGCACCTCTAGCTGTATGATACAGACAGGCGGCTATTGTACGCTGTGTAAGCACCTCTAGCTGTATGATACAGGCCAGGCGGCTATTGTACGCTGTGTAAGCACCTCTAGCTGTATGATACAGACAGGCGGCTATTGTACGCTGTGTAAGCACCTCTAGCTGTATGATACAGACAGGCGGCTATTGTACGCTGTGTAAGCACCTCTAGCTGTATGATACAGGCCAGGCGGCTATTGTACGCTGTGTAAGCACCTCTAGCTGTATGATACAGACAGGCAGCTATTGTACGCTGTGTAAGCACCTCTAGCTGTATGATACAGGCCAGGCGGCTATTGTACGCTGTGTAAGCACCTCCAGCTGTATGATACAGACAGGCAGCTATTGTACGCTGTGTAAGCACCTCTAGCTGTATGATACAGGCCAGGCGGCTATTGTACGCTGTGTAAGCACCTCTAGCTGTATGATACAGGCCAGGCGGCTATTGTACGCTGTGTAAGCACCTCTAGCTGTATGATACAGGCCAGGCGGCTATTGTACGCTGTGTAAGCACCTCTAGCTGTATGATACAGGCCAGGCGGCTATTGTACGCTGTGTAAGCACCTCTAGCTGTATGATACAGACAGGCAGCTATTGTACGCTGTGTAAGCACCTCTAGCTGTATGATACAGACAGGCAGCTATTGTACGCTGTGTAAGCACCTCTAGCTGTATGATACAGGCCAGGCGGCTATTGTACGCTGTGTAAGCACCTCTAGCTGTATGATACAGACAGGCGGCTATTGTACGCTGTGTAAGCACCTCTAGCTGTATGATACAGACAGGCGGCTATTGTACGCTGTGTAAGCACCTCTAGCTGTATGATACAGACAGGCGGCTATTGTACGCTGTGTAAGCACCTCTAGCTGTATGATACAGACAGGCGGCTATTGTACGCTGTGTAAGCACCTCTAGCTGTATGATACAGACAGGCGGCTATTGTACGCTGTGTAAGCACCTCTAGCTGTATGATACAGGCCAGGCGGCTATTGTACGCTGTGTAAGCACCTCTAGCTGTATGATACAGACAGGCAGCTATTGTACGCTGTGTAAGCACCTCTAGCTGTATGATACAGGCCAGGCGGCTATTGTACGCTGTGTAAGCACCTCTAGCTGTATGATACAGACAGGCGGCTATTGTACGCTGTGTAAGCACCTCTAGCTGTATGATACAGGCAGGCGGCTATTGTACGCTGTGTAAGCACCTCTAGCTGTATGATACAGACAGGCGGCTATTGTACGCTGTGTAAGCACCTCTAGCTGTATGATACAGACAGGCGGCTATTGTACGCTGTGTAAGCACCTCTAGCTGTATGATACAGACAGGCGGCTATTGTACGCTGTGTCAGCACCTCTAGCTGTATGATACAGGCCAGGCGGCTATTGTACGCTGTGTAAGCACCTCTAGCTGTATGATACAGACAGGCAGCTATTGTACGCTGTGTAAGCACCTCTAGCTGTATGATACAGACAGGCAGCTATTGTACGCTGTGTAAGCACCTCTAGCTGTATGATACAGGCCAGGCGGCTATTGTACGCTGTGTAAGCACCTCTAGCTGTATGATACAGACAGGCGGCTATTGTACGCTGTGTAAGCACCTCTAGCTGTATGATACAGACAGGCGGCTATTGTACGCTGTGTAAGCACCTCTAGCTGTATGATACAGGCCAGGCGGCTATTGTACGCTGTGTAAGCACCTCTAGCTGTATGATACAGGCCAGGCGGCTATTGTACGCTGTGTAAGCACCTCTAGCTGTATGATACAGGCCAGGCGGCTATTGTACGCTGTGTAAGCACCTCCAGCTGTATGATACAGACAGGCAGCTATTGTACGCTGTGTAAGCACCTCTAGCTGTATGATACAGACAGGCAGCTATTGTACGCTGTGTAAGCACCTCTAGCTGTATGATACAGACAGGCGGCTATTGTACGCTGTGTAAGCACCTCTAGCTGTATGATACAGGCCAGGCGGCTATTGTACGCTGTGTAAGCACCTCTAGATGTATGATACAGGCCAGGCGGCTATTGTACGCTGTGTAAGCACCTCTAGCTGTATGATACAGACAGGCAGCTATTGTACGCTGTGTAAGCACCTCTAGCTGTATGATACAGACAGGCAGCTATTGTACGCTGTGTAAGCACCTCTAGCTGTATGATACAGACAGGCGGCTATTGTACGCTGTGTAAGCACCTCTAGATGTATGATACAGGCCAGGCGGCTATTGTACGCTGTGTAAGCACCTCTAGCTGTATGATACAGACAGGCGGCTATTGTACGCTGTGTAAGCACCTCTAGCTGTATGATACAGACAGGCAGCTATTGTACGCTGTGTAAGCACCTCTAGCTGTATGATACAGGCCAGGCGGCTATTGTACGCTGTGTAAGCACCTCTAGCTGTATGATACAGACAGGCAGCTATTGTACGCTGTGTCAGCACCTCTAGCTGTATGATACAGACAGGCAGCTATTGTACGCTGTGTAAGCACCTCTAGCTGTACGATACAGGCCAGGCGGCTATTGTACGCTGTGTAAGCACCTCTAGCTGTACGATACAGGCCAGGCGGCTATTGTACGCTGTGTAAGCACCTCTAGCTGTATGATACAGACAGGCGGCTATTGTACGCTGTGTAAGCACCTCTAGCTGTACGATACAGGCCAGGCGGCTATTGTACGCTGTGTAAGCACCTCTAGCTGTATGATACAGACAGGCGGCTATTGTACGCTGTGTAAGCACCTCTAGCTGTACGATACAGGCCAGGCGGCTATTGTACGCTGTGTAAGCACCTCTAGCTGTACGATACAGGCCAGGCGGCTATTGTACGCTGTGTAAGCACCTCTAGCTGTATGATACAGGCCAGGCGGCTATTGTACGCTGTGTACGCACCTCTAGCTGTATGATACAGACAGGCGGCTATTGTACGCTGTGTAAGCACCTCTAGATGTATGATACAGACAGGCAGCTATTGTACGCTGTGTAAGCACCTCTAGCTGTATGATACAGGCCAGGCGGCTATTGTACGCTGTGTAAGCACCTCTAGCTGTATGATACAGACAGGCAGCTATTGTACGCTGTGTAAGCACCTCTAGCTGTATGATACAGACAGGCGGCTATTGTACGCTGTGTACGCACCTCTAGCTGTATGATACAGACAGGCAGCTATTGTACGCTGTGTAAGCACCTCTAGCTGTATGATACAGACAGGCAGCTATTGTACGCTGTGTAAGCACCTCCAGCTGTATGATACAGGCCAGGCGGCTATTGTACGCTGTGTAAGCACCTCTAGCTGTATGATACAGGCCAGGCAGCTATTGTACGCTGTGTAAGCACCTCTAGCTGTATGATACAGACAGGCAGCTATTGTACGCTGTGTACGCACTCCCCAGCTGTATGATACAGACAGGCAGCTATTGTACGCTGTGTACGCACCTCTAGCTGTATGATACAGACAGGCAGCTATTGTACGCTGTGTAAGCACCTCTAGCTGTATGATACAGACAGGCAGCTATTGTACGCTGTGTACGCACTCCCCAGCTGTATGATACAGACAGGCAGCTATTGTACGCTGTGTAAGCACCTCTAGCTGTATGATACAGACAGGCGGCTATTGTACGCTGTGTAAGCACCTCTAGCTGTATGATACAGACAGGCGGCTATTGTACGCTGTGTAAGCACCTCTAGCTGTATGATACAGACAGGCAGCTATTGTACGCTGTGTAAGCACCTCTAGCTGTATGATACAGGCCAGGCGGCTATTGTACGCTGTGTAAGCACCTCTAGCTGTATGATACAGACAGGCGGCTATTGTACGCTGTGTAAGCACCTCTAGCTGTATGATACAGACAGGCGGCTATTGTACGCTGTGTAAGCACCTCTAGCTGTATGATACAGGCCAGGCGGCTATTGTACGCTGTGTAAGCACCTCTAGCTGTATGATACAGGCCAGGCGGCTATTGTACGCTGTGTAAGCACCTCTAGCTGTATGATACAGACAGGCGGCTATTGTACGCTGTGTAAGCACCTCTAGCTGTATGATACAGACAGGCGGCTATTGTACGCTGTGTAAGCACCTCTAGCTGTATGATACAGGCCAGGCGGCTATTGTACGCTGTGTAAGCACCTCTAGCTGTATGATACAGACAGGCGGCTATTGTACGCTGTGTAAGCACCTCTAGCTGTATGATACAGACAGGCAGCTATTGTACGCTGTGTAAGCACCTCTAGCTGTATGATACAGACAGGCAGCTATTGTACGCTGTGTAAGCACCTCTAGCTGTATGATACAGACAGGCGGCTATTGTACGCTGTGTAAGCACCTCTAGCTGTATGATACAGACAGGCAGCTATTGTACGCTATGTACGCACTCCCCAGCTGTATGATACAGGCCAGGCGGCTATTGTACGCTATGTACGCACTCCCCAGCTGTATGATACAGGCCAGGCGGCTATTGTACGCTGTGTAAGCACTCCCCAGCTGTATGATACAGACAGGCAGCTATTGTACGCTGTGTAAGCACCTCTAGCTGTATGATACAGGCCAGGCGGCTATTGTACGCTGTGTAAGCACCTCTAGCTGTATGATACAGACAGGCAGCTATTCTACGCTGTGTACGCACTCCCCAGCTGTATGATACAGGCCAGGCGGCTATTGTACGCTATGTAAGCACCTCTAGCTGTATGATACAGACAGGCAGCTATTGTACGCTGTGTAAGCACTCCCCAGCTGTATGATACAGGCCAGGCGGCTATTGTACGCTGTGTAAGCACCTCTAGCTGTATGATACAGACAGGCAGCTATTCTACGCTGTGTACGCACTCCCCAGCTGTATGATACAGGCCAGGCGGCTATTGTACGCTGTGTAAGCACCTCTAGCTGTATGATACAGACAGGCAGCTATTGTACGCTGTGTAAGCACCTCTAGCTGTATGATACAGACAGGCAGCTATTGTACGCTGTGTAAGCACCTCTAGCTGTATGATACAGGCCAGGCGGCTATTGTACGCTGTGTAAGCACTCCCCAGCTGTATGATACAGACAGGCAGCTATTGTACGCTGTGTAAGCACCTCTAGCTGTATGATACAGACAGGCGGCTATTGTACGCTGTGTAAGCACCTCTAGCTGTATGATACAGACAGGCAGCTATTGTACGCTGTGTAAGCACCTCTAGCTGTATGATACAGACAGGCAGCTATTGTACGCTGTGTAAGCACCTCTAGCTGTATGATACAGACAGGCAGCTATTGTACGCTGTGTAAGCACCTCTAGCTGTATGATACAGACAGGCAGCTATTGTACGCTGTGTAAGCACCTCTAGCTGTATGATACAGACAGGCAGCTATTGTACGCTGTGTAAGCACCTCTAGCTGTATGATACAGACAGGCAGCTATTGTACGCTGTGTAAGCACCTCTAGCTGTATGATACAGACAGGCAGCTATTGTACGCTGTGTACGCACCTCTAGCTGTATGATACAGACAGGCGGCTATTGTACGCTGTGTAAGCACCTCTAGCTGTATGATACAGACAGGCAGCTATTGTACGCTGTGTAAGCACCTCTAGCTGTATGATACAGACAGGCAGCTATTGTACGCTGTGTAAGCACCTCTAGCTGTATGATACAGACAGGCAGCTATTGTACGCTGTGTAAGCACCTCTAGCTGTATGATACAGGCCAGGCGGCTATTGTACGCTGTGTAAGCACCTCTAGCTGTATGATACAGACAGGCAGCTATTGTACGCTGTGTAAGCACTCCCCAGCTGTATGATACAGACAGGCAGCTATTGTACGCTGTGTAAGCACCTCTAGCTGTATGATACAGACAGGCAGCTATTGTACGCTGTGTAAGCACCTCTAGCTGTATGATACAGACAGGCAGCTATTGTACGCTGTGTAAGCACTCCCCAGCTGTATGATACAGACAGGCAGCTATTGTACGCTGTGTAAGCACTCCCCAGCTGTATGATACAGACAGGCAGCTATTGTACGCTGTGTAAGCACCTCTAGCTGTATGATACAGACAGGCGGCTATTGTACGCTGTGTAAGCACCTCTAGCTGTATGATACAGACAGGCGGCTATTGTACGCTGTGTAAGCACCTCTAGCTGTATGATACAGACAGGCGGCTATTGTACGCTGTGTAAGCACTCCCCAGCTGTATGACACAGGCCAGGCGGCTATTGTACGCTGTGTAAGCACCTCTAGCTGTATGATACAGACAGGCAGCTATTGTACGCTATGTAAGCACCTCTAGCTGTATGATACAGACAGGCAGCTATTGTACGCTGTGTACGCACCTCTAGCTGTATGATACAGACAGGCAGCTATTGTACGCTGTGTACGCACCTCTAGCTGTATGATACAGACAGGCAGCTATTGTACGCTGTGTAAGCACCTCTAGCTGTATGATACAGACAGGCAGCTATTGTACGCTGTGTAAGCACCTCTAGCTGTATGATACAGACAGGCAGCTATTGTACGCTGTGTAAGCACCTCTAGCTGTATGATACAGACAGGCAGCTATTGTACGCTGTGTAAGCACCTCTAGCTGTATGATACAGACAGGCAGCTATTGTACGCTGTGTAAGCACCTCTAGCTGTATGATACAGACAGGCAGCTATTGTACGCTGTGTAAGCACCTCTAGCTGTATGATACAGACAGGCGGCTATTGTACGCTATGTAAGCACCTCTAGCTGTATGATACAGGCCAGGCGGCTATTGTACGCTGTGTAAGCACCTCTAGCTGTATGATACAGACAGGCGGCTATTGTACGCTGTGTAAGCACCTCTAGCTGTATGATACAGACAGGCAGCTATTGTACGCTGTGTAAGCACCTCTAGATGTATGATACAGGCCAGGCGGCTATTGTACGCTGTGTACGCACCTCTAGCTGTATGATACAGACAGGCAGCTATTGTACGCTGTGTAAGCACCTCTAGATGTATGATACAGACAGGCAGCTATTGTACGCTGTGTACGCACTCCCCAGCTGTATGATACAGACAGGCGGCTATTGTACGCTGTGTAAGCACCTCTAGCTGTATGATACAGACAGGCGGCTATTGTACGCTGTGTAAGCACCTCTAGCTGTATGATACAGACAGGCAGCTATTGTACGCTGTGTAAGCACCTCTAGCTGTATGATACAGGCTAGGCAGCTATTGTACGCTGTGTAAGCACCTCTAGCTGTATGATACAGACAGGCAGCTATTGTACGCTGTGTAAGCACCTCTAGCTGTATGATACAGGCCAGGCGGCTATTGTACGCTGTGTACGCACCTCTAGCTGTATGATACAGACAGGCAGCTATTGTACGCTGTGTAAGCACCTCTAGCTGTATGATACAGACAGGCAGCTATTGTACGCTGTGTAAGCACCTCTAGCTGTATGATACAGACAGGCGGCTATTGTACGCTGTGTAAGCACCTCTAGCTGTATGATACAGACAGGCAGCTATTGTACGCTGTGTAAGCACCTCTAGCTGTATGATACAGGCCAGGCGGCTATTGTACGCTGTGTAAGCACCTCTAGCTGTATGATACAGGCCAGGCGGCTATTGTACGCTGTGTAAGCACCTCTAGCTGTATGATACAGACAGGCAGCTATTGTACGCTGTGTAAGCACCTCTAGCTGTATGATACAGACAGGCGGCTATTGTACGCTGTGTAAGCACCTCTAGCTGTATGATACAGACAGGCGGCTATTGTACGCTGTGTACGCACCTCTAGCTGTATGATACAGACAGGCAGCTATTGTACGCTGTGTAAGCACCTCTAGCTGTATGATACAGACAGGCAGCTATTGTACGCTGTGTAAGCACCTCTAGCTGTATGATACAGACAGGCAGCTATTGTACGCTGTGTAAGCACCTCTAGCTGTATGATACAGACAGGCAGCTATTGTACGCTGTGTAAGCACCTCTAGCTGTATGATACAGACAGGCGGCTATTGTACGCTGTGTAAGCACCTCTAGCTGTATGATACAGACAGGCGGCTATTGTACGCTGTGTAAGCACCTCTAGCTGTATGATACAGACAGGCGGCTATTGTACGCTGTGTAAGCACCTCTAGCTGTATGATACAGACAGGCGGCTATTGTACGCTGTGTAAGCACCTCTAGCTGTATGATACAGACAGGCGGCTATTGTACGCTGTGTAAGCACCTCTAGCTGTATGATACAGACAGGCAGCTATTGTACGCTGTGTAAGCACCTCTAGCTGTATGATACAGACAGGCGGCTATTGTACGCTGTGTAAGCACCTCTAGCTGTATGATACAGACAGGCAGCTATTGTACGCTGTGTAAGCACCTCTAGCTGTATGATACAGACAGGCAGCTATTGTACGCTGTGTAAGCACCTCTAGCTGTATGATACAGACAGGCAGCTATTGTACGCTGTGTAAGCACCTCTAGCTGTATGATACAGACAGGCAGCTATTGTACGCTGTGTAAGCACCTCTAGCTGTATGATACAGACAGGCAGCTATTGTACGCTGTGTAAGCACCTCTAGCTGTATGATACAGACAGGCAGCTATTGTACGCTGTGTAAGCACCTCTAGCTGTATGATACAGACAGGCAGCTATTGTACGCTGTGTAAGCACCTCTAGCTGTATGATACAGACAGGCAGCTATTGTACGCTGTGTAAGCACCCCTAGCTGTATGATACAGACAGGCAGCTATTGTACGCTGTGTAAGCACCCCTAGCTGTATGATACAGACAGGCGGCTATTGTACGCTGTGTAAGCACCTCTAGCTGTATGATACAGACAGGCAGCTATTGTACGCTGTGTAAGCACCTCTAGCTGTATGATACAGGCCAGGCGGCTATTGTACGCTGTGTAAGCACCTCTAGCTGTATGATACAGACAGGCAGCTATTGTACGCTGTGTAAGCACCTCTAGCTGTATGATACAGACAGGCGGCTATTGTACGCTGTGTAAGCACCTCTAGCTGTATGATACAGGCCAGGCGGCTATTGTACGCTGTGTAAGCACCTCTAGCTGTATGATACAGACAGGCGGCTATTGTACGCTGTGTAAGCACCTCTAGCTGTATGATACAGACAGGCGGCTATTGTACGCTGTGTAAGCACCTCTAGCTGTATGATACAGGCCAGGCGGCTATTGTACGCTGTGTAAGCACCTCTAGCTGTATGATACAGACAGGCGGCTATTGTACGCTGTGTAAGCACCTCTAGCTGTATGATACAGGCCAGGCGGCTATTGTACGCTGTGTAAGCACCTCTAGCTGTATGATACAGGCCAGGCGGCTATTGTACGCTGTGTACGCACTCCCCAGCTGTATGATACAGGCCAGGCGGCTATTGTACGCTGTGTAAGCACCTCTAGCTGTATGATACAGGCCAGGCGGCTATTGTACGCTGTGTAAGCACCTCTAGCTGTATGATACAGGCCAGGCGGCTATTGTACGCTGTGTACGCACTCCCCAGCTGTATGATACAGGCCAGGCGGCTATTGTACGCTGTGTAAGCACCTCTAGCTGTATGATACAGGCAGGCAGCTATTGTACGCTGTGTAAGCACCTCTAGCTGTATGATACAGACAGGCAGCTATTGTACGCTGTGTAAGCACCTCTAGCTGTATGATACAGACAGGCGGCTATTGTACGCTGTGTACGCACCTCTAGCTGTATGATACAGACAGGCAGCTATTGTACGCTGTGTAAGCACCTCTAGCTGTATGATACAGACAGGCGGCTATTGTACGCTGTGTAAGCACCTCTAGCTGTATGATACAGGCCAGGCGGCTATTGTACGCTGTGTAAGCACCTCTAGCTGTATGATACAGACAGGCGGCTATTGTACGCTGTGTAAGCACCTCTAGCTGTATGATACAGACAGGCAGCTATTGTACGCTGTGTAAGCACCTCTAGCTGTATGATACAGACAGGCAGCTATTGTACGCTGTGTAAGCACCTCTAGCTGTATGATACAGACAGGCGGCTATTGTACGCTGTGTAAGCACCTCTAGCTGTATGATACAGACAGGCGGCTATTGTACGCTGTGTAAGCACCTCTAGCTGTATGATACAGACAGGCAGCTATTGTACGCTGTGTAAGCACCTCTAGCTGTATGATACAGACAGGCGGCTATTGTACGCTGTGTAAGCACCTCTAGCTGTACGATACAGGCCAGGCGGCTATTGTACGCTGTGTAAGCACCTCTAGCTGTATGATACAGGCCAGGCGGCTATTGTACGCTGTGTAAGCACCTCTAGCTGTATGATACAGACAGGCAGCTATTGTACGCTGTGTAAGCACCTCTAGCTGTATGATACAGACAGGCAGCTATTGTACGCTGTGTAAGCACCTCTAGCTGTATGATACAGACAGGCAGCTATTGTACGCTGTGTAAGCACCTCTAGCTGTATGATACAGACAGGCGGCTATTGTACGCTGTGTAAGCACCTCTAGCTGTATGATACAGGCCAGGCAGCTATTGTACGCTGTGTAAGCACCTCTAGCTGTATGATACAGACAGGCAGCTATTGTACGCTGTGTAAGCACCTCTAGCTGTATGATACAGGCCAGGCGGCTATTGTACGCTGTGTAAGCACCTCTAGCTGTATGATACAGACAGGCGGCTATTGTACGCTGTGTAAGCACCTCTAGCTGTATGATACAGACAGGCGGCTATTGTACGCTGTGTAAGCACCTCTAGCTGTATGATACAGACAGGCGGCTATTGTACGCTGTGTACGCACCTCTAGCTGTATGATACAGACAGGCAGCTATTGTACGCTGTGTACGCACTCCCCAGCTGTATGATACAGACAGGCAGCTATTGTACGCTGTGTAAGCACCTCTAGCTGTATGATACAGGCCAGGCGGCTATTGTACGCTGTGTACGCACTCCCCAGCTGTATGATACAGACAGGCAGCTATTGTACGCTGTGTACGCACCTCTAGCTGTATGATACAGGCCAGGCGGCTATTGTACGCTGTGTAAGCACCTCTAGCTGTATGATACAGACAGGCGGCTATTGTACGCTGTGTAAGCACCTCTAGCTGTATGATACAGGCCAGGCGGCTATTGTACGCTGTGTAAGCACCTCTAGCTGTATGATACAGACAGGCGGCTATTGTACGCTGTGTAAGCACCTCTAGCTGTATGATACAGACAGGCAGCTATTGTACGCTGTGTAAGCACCTCTAGCTGTATGATACAGACAGGCAGCTATTGTACGCTGTGTAAGCACCTCTAGCTGTATGATACAGACAGGCAGCTATTGTACGCTGTGTAAGCACCTCTAGCTGTATGATACAGACAGGCAGCTATTGTACGCTGTGTAAGCACCTCTAGCTGTATGATACAGGCCAGGCGGCTATTGTACGCTGTGTAAGCACCTCTAGCTGTATGATACAGGCCAGGCAGCTATTGTACGCTGTGTAAGCACCTCTAGCTGTATGATACAGACAGGCAGCTATTGTACGCTGTGTAAGCACCTCTAGCTGTATGATACAGACAGGCAGCTATTGTACGCTGTGTAAGCACCTCTAGCTGTATGATACAGGCCAGGCAGCTATTCTACGCTGTGTAAGCACCTCTAGCTGTATGATACAGACAGGCAGCTATTGTACGCTGTGTAAGCACCTCTAGCTGTATGATACAGACAGGCAGCTATTGTACGCTGTGTAAGCACCTCTAGCTGTATGATACAGACAGGCGGCTATTGTACGCTGTGTAAGCACCTCTAGCTGTATGATACAGGCCAGGCGGCTATTGTACGCTGTGTAAGCACCTCTAGCTGTATGATACAGACAGGCGGCTATTGTACGCTGTGTAAGCACCTCTAGCTGTATGATACAGACAGGCAGCTATTGTACGCTGTGTAAGCACTCCCCAGCTGTATGATACAGGCCAGGCGGCTATTCTACGCTGTGTACGCACCTCTAGCTGTATGATACAGGCCAGGCAGCTATTGTACGCTGTGTCAGCACCTCTAGCTGTATGATACAGGCCAGGCGGCTATTGTACGCTGTGTAAGCACCTCTAGCTGTATGATACAGACAGGCAGCTATTGTACGCTGTGTAAGCACCTCTAGCTGTATGATACAGGCCAGGCAGCTATTGTACGCTGTGTAAGCACCTCTAGCTGTATGATACAGACAGGCAGCTATTGTACGCTGTGTAAGCACCTCTAGCTGTATGATACAGGCCAGGCAGCTATTGTACGCTGTGTCAGCACCTCTAGCTGTATGATACAGGCCAGGCGGCTATTGTACGCTGTGTAAGCACCTCTAGCTGTATGATACAGGCCAGGCGGCTATTGTACGCTGTGTACGCACTCCCCAGCTGTATGATACAGACAGGCGGCTATTGTACGCTGTGTACGCACCTCTAGCTGTATGATACAGGCCAGGCGGCTATTGTACGCTGTGTAAGCACCTCTAGCTGTATGATACAGGCCAGGCGGCTATTGTACGCTGTGTAAGCACCTCTAGCTGTATGATACAGGCCAGGCGGCTATTGTACGCTGTGTAAGCACCTCTAGCTGTATGATACAGGCCAGGCGGCTATTGTACGCTGTGTACGCACTCCCCAGCTGTATGATACAGACAGGCAGCTATTGTACGCTGTGTAAGCACCTCTAGCTGTATGATACAGACAGGCGGCTATTGTACGCTGTGTAAGCACCTCTAGCTGTATGATACAGGCCAGGCGGCTATTGTACGCTGTGTACGCACTCCCCAGCTGTATGATACAGACAGGCAGCTATTGTACGCTGTGTAAGCACCTCTAGCTGTATGATACAGACAGGCGGCTATTGTACGCTGTGTAAGCACCTCTAGCTGTATGATACAGGCCAGGCGGCTATTGTACGCTGTGTACGCACTCCCCAGCTGTATGATACAGACAGGCAGCTATTGTACGCTGTGTAAGCACCTCTAGCTGTATGATACAGACAGGCAGCTATTGTACGCTGTGTACGCACTCCCCAGCTGTATGATACAGACAGGCAGCTATTGTACGCTGTGTAAGCACCTCTAGCTGTATGATACAGGCCAGGCGGCTATTGTACGCTGTGTACGCACCTCTAGCTGTATGATACAGGCCAGGCGGCTATTGTACGCTGTGTAAGCACCTCTAGCTGTATGATACAGGCCAGGCGGCTATTGTACGCTGTGTAAGCACCTCTAGCTGTATGATACAGGCCAGGCGGCTATTGTACGCTGTGTACGCACTCCCCAGCTGTATGATACAGACAGGCGGCTATTGTAC
The DNA here is from genome assembly GCA_945910005.1 of Isoperla grammatica. Classification (NCBI taxonomy): domain Eukaryota; kingdom Metazoa; phylum Arthropoda; class Insecta; order Plecoptera; family Perlodidae; genus Isoperla; species Isoperla grammatica. Next base: position 40,926,735 of record OX246744.1, read on the forward strand.
GCTGTGTACGCACTCCCCAGCTGTATGATACAGACAGGCGGCTATTCTACGCTGTGTAAGCACCTCTAGATGTATGATACAGGCCAGGCGGCTATTGTACGCTGTGTACGCACTCCCCAGCTGTATGATACAGGCCAGGCGGCTATTGTACGCTGTGTACGCACTCCCCAGCTGTATGATACAGGCCAGGCGGCTATTGTACGCTGTGTACGCACTCCCCAGCTGTATGATACAGGCCAGGCGGCTATTGTACGCTGTGTAAGCACCTCTAGCTGTATGATACAGACAGGCAGCTATTGTACGCTGTGTAAGCACCTCTAGCTGTATGATACAGGCCAGGCGGGTATTCTACGCTGTGTACGCACTCCCCAGCTGTATGATACAGGCCAGGCGGGTATTCTACGCTGTGTACGCACTCCCCAGCTGTATGATACAGGCCAGGCGGCTATTGTACGCTGTGTAAGCACCTCTAGCTGTATGATACAGGCCAGGCGGCTATTGTACGCTGTGTAAGCACCTCCAGCTGTATGATACAGGCCAGGCGGCTATTGTACGCTGTGTACGCACTCCCCAGCTGTATGATACAGGCCAGGCGGCTATTGTACGCTGTGTAAGCACCTCTAGCTGTATGATACAGACAGGCAGCTATTGTACGCTGTGTAAGCACCTCTAGCTGTATGATACAGGCCAGGCGGGTATTCTACGCTGTGTACGCACTCCCCAGCTGTATGATACAGGCCAGGCGGGTATTCTACGCTGTGTACGCACTCCCCAGCTGTATGATACAGGCCAGGCGGCTATTGTACGCTGTGTACGCACTCCCCAGCTGTATGATACAGGCCAGGCGGGTATTCTACGCTGTGTACGCACTCCCCAGCTGTATGATACAGGCCAGGCGGCTATTGTACGCTGTGTAAGCACCTCTAGCTGTATGATACAGGCCAGGCGGCTATTGTACGCTGTGTAAGCACCTCTAGCTGTATGATACAGGCCAGGCGGCTATTGTACGCTGTGTACGCACCTCTAGCTGTATGATACAGACAGGCAGCTATTGTACGCTGTGTAAGCACCTCTAGCTGTATGATACAGGCCAGGCGGCTATTGTACGCTGTGTAAGCACCTCTAGCTGTATGATACAGGCCAGGCGGCTATTGTACGCTGTGTAAGCACCTCTAGCTGTATGATACAGGCCAGGCGGCTATTGTACGCTGTGTACGCACCTCTAGCTGTATGATACAGGCCAGGCGGCTATTGTACGCTGTGTAAGCACCTCTAGCTGTATGATACAGGCCAGGCGGCTATTGTACGCTGTGTACGCACCTCTAGCTGTATGATACAGACAGGCAGCTATTGTACGCTGTGTAAGCACCTCTAGCTGTATGATACAGGCCAGGCGGCTATTGTACGCTGTGTAAGCACCTCTAGCTGTATGATACAGGCTAGGCGGCTATTGTACGCTGTGTAAGCACCTCTAGCTGTATGATACAGGCCAGGCGGCTATTGTACGCTGTGTAAGCACCTCTAGCTGTATGATACAGGCCAGGCGGCTATTGTACGCAGTGTACGCACTCCACAGCTGTATGATACAGGCCAGGCGGCTATTGTACGCTGTGTACGCACTCCACAGCTGTATGATACAGGCCAGGCGGCTATTGTACGCAGTGTACGCACTCCACAGCTGTATGATACAGGCCAGGCGGCTATTGTACGCAGTGTACGCACTCCACAGCTGTATGATACAGGCCAGGCGGCTATTGTACGCTGTGTACGCACTCCCCAGCTGTATGATACAGGCCAGGCGGCTATTGTACGCTGTGTAAGCACCTCTAGCTGTATGATACAGGCCAGGCGGCTATTGTACGCTGTGTAAGCACCTCTAGCTGTATGATACAGGCCAGGCGGCTATTGTACGCTGTGTAAGCACCTCTAGCTGTATGATACAGGCCAGGCGGCTATTGTACGCTGTGTAAGCACCTCTAGCTGTATGATACAGGCCAGGCGGCTATTGTACGCTGTGTAAGCACCTCTAGCTGTATGATACAGGCCAGGCGGCTATTGTACGCTGTGTAAGCACCTCTAGCTGTATGATACAGGCCAGGCGGCTATTGTACGCTGTGTACGCACCTCTAGCTGTATGATACAGACAGGCGGCTATTGTACGCTGTGTAAGCACCTCTAGATGTATGATACAGACAGGCAGCTATTGTACGCTGTGTAAGCACCTCTAGATGTATGATACAGGCCAGGCGGCTATTGTACGCTGTGTAAGCACCTCTAGATGTATGATACAGACAGGCGGCTATTGTACGCTGTGTAAGCACCTCTAGATGTATGATACAGGCCAGGCGGCTATTGTACGCTGTGTAAGCACCTCTAGATGTATGATACAGACAGGCAGCTATTGTACGCTGTGTAAGCACCTCTAGCTGTATGATACAGACAGGCGGCTATTGTACGCTGTGTAAGCACCTCCAGCTGTATGATACAGACAGGCGGCTATTGTACGCTGTGTAAGCACCTCTAGATGTATGATACAGGCCAGGCGGCTATTGTACGCTGTGTAAGCACCTCTAGCTGTATGATACAGGCCAGGCGGCTATTGTACGCTGTGTAAGCACCTCTAGCTGTATGATACAGACAGGCAGCTATTGTACGCTGTGTAAGCACCTCTAGCTGTATGATACAGACAGGCGGCTATTGTACGCTGTGTAAGCACCTCTAGCTGTATGATACAGGCCAGGCGGCTATTGTACGCTGTGTACGCACTCCTTAGCTGTATGATACAGGCAGGCAGCTATTGTACGCTGTGTAAGCACCTCTAGCTGTATGATACAGGCCAGGCGGCTATTGTACGCTGTGTACGCACCTCTAGCTGTATGATACAGGCCAGGCGGCTATTGTACGCTGTGTAAGCACTCCCCAGCTGTATGATACAGACAGGCAGCTATTGTACGCTGTGTAAGCACCTCTAGCTGTATGATACAGGCAGGCAGCTATTGTACGCTGTGTAAGCACCTCTAGCTGTATGATACAGGCCAGGCGGCTATTGTACGCTGTGTAAGCACCTCTAGCTGTATGATACAGGCCAGGCGGCTATTGTACGCTGTGTACGCACTCCCCAGCTGTATGATACAGACAGGCAGCTATTGTACGCTGTGTAAGCACCTCTAGCTGTATGATACAGGCCAGGCGGCTATTGTACGCTGTGTAAGCACCTCCAGCTGTATGATACAGGCCAGGCGGCTATTGTACGCTGTGTAAGCACCTCTAGCTGTATGATACAGGCCAGGCGGCTATTGTACGCTGTGTAAGCACCTCTAGCTGTATGATACAGGCCAGGCGGCTATTGTACGCTGTGTAAGCACCTCTAGCTGTATGATACAGGCCAGGCGGCTATTGTACGCTGTGTCAGCACCTCTAGCTGTATGATACAGGCCAGGCGGCTATTGTACGCTGTGTAAGCACCTCTAGCTGTATGATACAGACAGGCAGCTATTGTACGCTGTGTAAGCACCTCTAGCTGTATGATACAGGCCAGGCGGCTATTGTACGCTGTGTAAGCACCTCTAGCTGTATGATACAGACAGGCAGCTATTGTACGCTGTGTAAGCACCTCTAGCTGTATGATACAGGCCAGGCGGCTATTGTACGCTGTGTAAGCACCTCTAGCTGTATGATACAGGCCAGGCGGCTATTGTACGCTGTGTAAGCACCTCTAGCTGTATGATACAGGCCAGGCGGCTATTGTACGCTGTGTAAGCACCTCTAGCTGTATGATACAGACAGGCAGCTATTGTACGCTGTGTAAGCACCTCTAGCTGTATGATACAGGCCAGGCAGCTATTGTACGCTGTGTAAGCACCTCTAGCTGTATGATACAGACAGGCGGCTATTGTACGCTGTGTAAGCACCTCTAGATGTATGATACAGGCCAGGCGGCTATTGTACGCTGTGTAAGCACCTCTAGCTGTATGATACAGGCCAGGCGGCTATTGTACGCTGTGTAAGCACCTCTAGCTGTATGATACAGGCCAGGCGGCTATTGTACGCTGTGTAAGCACCTCTAGCTGTATGATACAGGCCAGGCGGCTATTGTACGCTGTGTAAGCACCTCTAGCTGTATGATACAGGCCAGGCGGCTATTGTACGCTGTGTAAGCACCTCTAGCTGTATGATACAGACAGGCAGCTATTGTACGCTGTGTAAGCACCTCTAGCTGTATGATACAGGCCAGGCGGCTATTGTACGCTGTGTAAGCACCTCTAGCTGTATGATACAGGCCAGGCGGCTATTGTACGCTGTGTAAGCACCTCTAGCTGTATGATACAGACAGGCAGCTATTGTACGCTGTGTAAGCACCTCTAGCTGTATGATACAGACAGGCAGCTATTGTACGCTGTGTAAGCACCTCTAGCTGTATGATACAGGCCAGGCGGCTATTGTACGCTGTGTAAGCACCTCTAGCTGTATGATACAGGCCAGGCGGCTATTGTACGCTGTGTAAGCACCTCTAGCTGTATGATACAGGCCAGGCGGCTATTGTACGCTGTGTAAGCACCTCTAGCTGTATGATACAGGCCAGGCAGCTATTGTACGCTGTGTAAGCACCTCTAGCTGTATGATACAGGCCAGGCGGCTATTGTACGCTGTGTAAGCACCTCTAGCTGTATGATACAGGCCAGGCGGCTATTGTACGCTGTGTAAGCACCTCTAGCTGTATGATACAGGCCAGGCGGCTATTGTACGCTGTGTAAGCACCTCTAGCTGTATGATACAGGCCAGGCGGCTATTGTACGCTGTGTAAGCACCTCTAGCTGTATGATACAGGCCAGGCGGCTATTGTACGCTGTGTAAGCACCTCTAGCTGTATGATACAGGCCAGGCGGCTATTGTACGCTGTGTAAGCACCTCTAGCTGTATGATACAGGCCAGGCAGCTATTGTACGCTGTGTAAGCACCTCTAGCTGTATGATACAGACAGGCGGCTATTGTACGCTGTGTAAGCACCTCTAGCTGTATGATACAGACAGGCGGCTATTGTACGCTGTGTAAGCACCTCTAGCTGTATGATACAGGCCAGGCGGCTATTGTACGCTGTGTAAGCACCTCTAGCTGTATGATACAGGCCAGGCGGCTATTGTACGCTGTGTAAGCACCTCTAGCTGTATGATACAGGCCAGGCGGCTATTGTACGCTGTGTAAGCACCTCTAGCTGTATGATACAGGCCAGGCGGCTATTGTACGCTGTGTAAGCACCTCTAGCTGTATGATACAGGCCAGGCAGCTATTGTACGCTGTGTAAGCACCTCTAGCTGTATGATACAGACAGGCAGCTATTGTACGCTGTGTAAGCACCTCTAGCTGTATGATACAGGCCAGGCGGCTATTGTACGCTGTGTAAGCACCTCTAGCTGTATGATACAGGCCAGGCGGCTATTGTACGCTGTGTAAGCACCTCTAGCTGTATGATACAGGCCAGGCGGCTATTGTACGCTGTGTAAGCACCTCTAGATGTATGATACAGGCCAGGCGGCTATTGTACGCTGTGTAAGCACCTCTAGCTGTATGATACAGGCCAGGCGGCTATTGTACGCTGTGTAAGCACCTCTAGCTGTATGATACAGGCCAGGCGGCTATTGTACGCTGTGTAAGCACCTCTAGCTGTATGATACAGGCCAGGCGGCTATTGTACGCTGTGTAAGCACCTCTAGATGTATGATACAGGCCAGGCGGCTATTGTACGCTGTGTAAGCACCTCTAGCTGTATGATACAGACAGGCAGCTATTGTACGCTGTGTCAGCACCTCTAGCTGTATGATACAGGCCAGGCGGCTATTGTACGCTGTGTAAGCACCTCTAGATGTATGATACAGACAGGCAGCTATTGTACGCTGTGTAAGCACCTCTAGCTGTATGATACAGGCCAGGCGGCTATTGTACGCTGTGTAAGCACCTCTAGCTGTATGATACAGGCCAGGCGGCTATTGTACGCTGTGTAAGCACCTCTAGCTGTATGATACAGACAGGCAGCTATTGTACGCTGTGTACGCACCTCTAGCTGTATGATACAGACAGGCAGCTATTGTACGCTGTGTAAGCACCTCTAGCTGTATGATACAGACAGGCGGCTATTGTACGCTGTGTAAGCACCTCTAGCTGTATGATACAGACAGGCAGCTATTGTACGCTGTGTAAGCACCTCTAGCTGTATGATACAGACAGGCAGCTATTGTACGCTGTGTAAGCACCTCTAGCTGTATGATACAGGCCAGGCAGCTATTGTACTGTGTAAGCACCTCTAGCTGTATGATACAGACAGGCAGCTATTGTACTGTGTAAGCACCTCTAGCTGTATGATACAGGCCAGGCAGCTATTGTACGCTGTATAAGCACCTCTAGCTGTATGATACAGGCCAGGCAGCTATTGTACTGTGTAAGCACCTCTAGCTGTATGATACAGGCCAGGCAGCTATTGTACGCTGTGTAAGCACCTCTAGCTGTATGATACAGACAGGCGGCTATTGTACGCTGTGTAAGCACCTCTAGCTGTATGATACAGACAGGCAGCTATTGTACTGTGTAAGCACCTCTAGCTGTATGATACAGGCCAGGCAGCTATTGTACGCTGTGTAAGCACCTCTAGCTGTATGATACAGGCCAGGCGGCTATTGTACGCTGTGTCAGCACCTCTAGCTGTATGATACAGGCCAGGCGGCTATTGTACGCTGTGTCAGCACCTCTAGCTGTATGATACAGGCCAGGCGGCTATTGTACGCTGTGTAAGCACCTCCAGCTGTATGATACAGACAGGCGGCTATTGTACGCTGTGTAAGCACCTCTAGCTGTATGATACAGGCCAGGCGGCTATTGTACGCTGTGTACGCACCTCTAGCTGTATGATACAGACAGGCAGCTATTGTACGCTGTGTAAGCACTCCCCAGCTGTATGATACAGGCCAGGCGGCTATTGTACGCTGTGTAAGCACCTCTAGCTGTATGATACAGGCCAGGCGGCTATTGTACGCTGTGTAAGCACCTCTAGCTGTATGATACAGACAGGCAGCTATTGTACGCTGTGTAAGCACTCCCCAGCTGTATGATACAGGCCAGGCGGCTATTGTACGCTGTGTAAGCACCTCTAGCTGTATGATACAGACAGGCAGCTATTGTACGCTGTGTAAGCACCTCTAGCTGTATGATACAGGCCAGGCGGCTATTGTACGCTGTGTAAGCACCTCTAGCTGTATGATACAGACAGGCGGCTATTGTACGCTGTGTAAGCACCTCTAGCTGTATGATACAGACAGGCGGCTATTGTACGCTGTGTAAGCACCTCTAGCTGTATGATACAGACAGGCAGCTATTGTACGCTGTGTACGCACCTCTAGCTGTATGATACAGGCCAGGCGGCTATTGTACGCTGTGTAAGCACCTCTAGATGTATGATACAGGCCAGGCGGCTATTGTACGCTGTGTAAGCACCTCTAGCTGTATGATACAGGCCAGGCGGCTATTGTACGCTGTGTAAGCACCTCTAGCTGTATGATACAGACAGGCAGCTATTGTACGCTGTGTAAGCACCTCTAGCTGTATGATACAGACAGGCAGCTATTGTACGCTGTGTAAGCACCTCTAGCTGTATGATACAGGCCAGGCGGCTATTGTACGCTGTGTAAGCACCTCTAGCTGTATGATACAGACAGGCAGCTATTGTACGCTGTGTAAGCACCTCTAGCTGTATGATACAGACAGGCAGCTATTGTACGCTGTGTAAGCACCTCCAGCTGTATGATACAGGCCAGGCAGCTATTGTACGCTGTGTAAGCACCTCTAGCTGTATGATACAGACAGGCAGCTATTGTACGCTGTGTAAGCACCTCTAGCTGTATGATACAGGCCAGGCGGCTATTGTACGCTGTGTAAGCACCTCCAGCTGTATGATACAGGCCAGGCGGCTATTGTACGCTGTGTGAGCACCTCTAGCTGTATGATACAGACAGGCAGCTATTGTACGCTGTGTAAGCACCTCTAGCTGTATGATACAGGCCAGGCGGCTATTGTACGCTGTGTAAGCACCTCTAGCTGTATGATACAGGCCAGGCGGCTATTGTACGCTGTGTAAGCACCTCTAGCTGTATGATACAGACAGGCAGCTATTGTACGCTGTGTAAGCACCTCTAGCTGTATGATACAGGCCAGGCGGCTATTGTACGCTGTGTAAGCACCTCTAGCTGTATGATACAGGCCAGGCGGCTATTCTACGCTGTGTAAGCACCTCTAGCTGTATGATACAGACAGGCAGCTATTGTACGCTGTGTAAGCACCTCTAGCTGTATGATACAGGCCAGGCGGCTATTGTACGCTGTGTAAGCACCTCTAGCTGTATGATACAGGCCAGGCGGCTATTGTACGCTGTGTAAGCACCTCCAGCTGTATGATACAGGCCAGGCGGCTATTGTACGCTGTGTAAGCACCTCTAGCTGTATGATACAGGCCAGGCGGCTATTGTACGCTGTGTACGCACCTCTAGCTGTATGATACAGGCCAGGCGGCTATTGTACGCTGTGTAAGCACCTCTAGCTGTATGATACAGACAGGCAGCTATTGTACGCTGTGTAAGCACCTCTAGCTGTATGATACAGGCCAGGCGGCTATTGTACGCTGTGTAAGCACCTCTAGCTGTATGATACAGGCCAGGCGGCTATTGTACGCTGTGTACGCACTCCCCAGCTGTATGATACAGGCCAGGCAGCTATTGTACGCTGTGTAAGCACCTCTAGCTGTATGATACAGGCAGGCAGCTATTGTACGCTATGTAAGCACCTCTAGCTGTATGATACAGGCCAGGCGGCTATTGTACGCTGTGTAAGCACCTCTAGCTGTATGATACAGGCCAGGCGGCTATTGTACGCTGTGTAAGCACCTCTAGCTGTATGATACAGGCCAGGCGGCTATTGTACGCTGTGTAAGCACCTCTAGCTGTATGATACAGGCCAGGCGGCTATTGTACGCTGTGTACGCACCTCTAGCTGTATGATACAGGCCAGGCAGCTATTGTACGCTGTGTAAGCACCTCTAGCTGTATGATACAGGCCAGGCAGCTATTGTACGCTGTGTAAGCACCTCTAGCTGTATGATACAGGCCAGGCGGCTATTGTACGCTGTGTAAGCACCTCTAGCTGTATGATACAGACAGGCAGCTATTGTACGCTGTGTAAGCACCTCCAGCTGTATGATACAGGCCAGGCGGCTATTGTACGCTGTGTAAGCACCTCTAGCTGTATGATACAGGCCAGGCGGCTATTGTACGCTGTGTACGCACTCCCCAGCTGTATGAAACAGGCCAGGCGGCTATTGTACGCTGTGTACGCACTCCCCAGCTGTATGATACAGGCTAGGCGGCTATTCTACGCTGTGTACGCACTCCCCAGCTGTATGATACAGGCCAGGCGGCTATTCTACGCTGTGTACGCACTCCCCAGCTGTATGATACAGGCCAGGCGGCTATTGTACGCTGTGTACGCACTCCCCAGCTGTATGATACAGGCCAGGCGGCTATTCTACGCTGTGTACGCACTCCCCAGCTGTATGATACAGGCCAGGCGGCTATTGTACGCTATGTACGCACTCCCTAGCTGTATGATACAGGCCAGGCGGCTATTCTACGCTGTGTACGCACTCCCCAGCTGTATGATACAGGCCAGGCGGCTATTCTACGCTGTGTACGCACTCCCCAGCTGTATGATACAGGCCAGGCGGCTATTGTACGCTATGTACGCACTCCCTAGCTGTATGATACAGGCCAGGCGGCTATTCTTCACTGTGTACGCACTCCCCAGATGTATGATACAGGCCAGGCGGCTATTCTACGCTGTGTACGCACTCCACAGCTGTATGATACAGGCCAGGCGGCTATTCTACGCTGTGTACGCACTCCCTAGCTGTATGATACAGGCCAGGCGGCTATTCTTCACTGTGTACGCACTCCCCAGATGTATGATACAGGCCAGGCGGCTATTCTACGCTGTGTACGCACTCCCCAGCTGTATGATACAGGCCAGGCGGCTATTGTACGCTATGTACGCACTCCCTAGCTGTATGATACAGGCCAGGCGGCTATTCTTCACTGTGTACGCACTCCCCAGCTGTATGATACAGGCCAGGCGGCTATTGTACGCTGTGTACGCACTCCCCAGCTGTATGATACAGGCCAGGCGGCTATTCTACGCTGTGTTCGCACTCCCCAGCTGTATGATACAGGCCAGGCGGCTATTGTACGCTGTGTACGCACTCCCCAGCTGTATGATACAGGCCAGGCGGCTATTCTACGCTGTGTACGCACTCCCCAGCTGTATGATACAGGCCAGGCGGCTATTGTACGCTGTGTACGCACTCCCCAGTTGTATGATACAGGCCAGGCGGCTATTCTACGCTGTGTACGCACTCCCCAACTGTATGATACAGGCCAGGCGGCTATTGTACGCTGTGTACCCACTCCCCAGCTGTATGATACAGGCCAGGCGGCTATTCTACGCTGTGTACGCACTCCCCAGCTGTATGATACAGGCCAGGCGGCTATTGTACGCTGTGTAAGCACTCCCCAACTGTATGATACAGGCCAGGCGGCTATTCTACGCTGTGTACGCACTCCCCAACTGTATGATACAGGCCAGGCGGCTATTGTACGCTGTGTACCCACTCCCCAGCTGTATGATACAGGCCAGGCGGCTATTCTACGCTGTGTACGCACTCCCCAACTGTATGATACAGGCCAGGCGGCTATTGTACGCTATGTACGCACTCCACAGCTGTATGATACAGGCCAGGCGGGTATTCTACGCTGTGTACGCACTCCCCAGCTGTATGATACAGGCCAGGCGGCTATTCTACGCTGTGTACGCACTCCCCAGCTGTATGATACAGGCCAGGCGGCTATTCTACGCTGTGTACGCACTCCCCAGCTGTATGATACAGGCCAGGCGGCTATTCTACGCTGTGTACGCACTCCCCAGCTGTATGATACAGGCCAGGCGGCTATTCTACGCTGTGTACGCACTCCTTAGCTGTATGATACAGGCCAGGCGGCTATTCTACGCTGTGTACGCACTCCCCAGCTGTATGATACAGGCCAGGCGGCTATTCTACGCTGTGTACGCACTCCCCAGCTGTATGATACAGGCCAGGCGGCTATTGTACGCTGTGTACGCACTCCCCAGCTGTATGATACAGGCCAGGCGGCTATTGTACGCTATGTACGCACTCCCTAGCTGTATGATACAGGCCAGGCGGCTATTGTACGCTGTGTACGCACTCCCCAGCTGTATGATACAGGCCAGGCGGCTATTCTACGCTGTGTACGCACTCCCCAGCTGTATGTTACAAGCCAGGCGGCTATTCTACGCTGTGTACGCACTCCCCAGCTGTATGATACAGGCCAGGCGGCTATTGTACGCTGTGTACGCACTCCCCAGCTGTATGATACAGGCCAGGCGGCTATTGTACGCTGTGTACGCACTCCCCAGCTGTATGATACAGGCCAGGCGGCTATTCTACGCTGTGTACGCACTCCCCAGCTGTATGATACAGGCCAGGCGGCTATTCTACGCTGTGTACGCACTCCCCAGCTGTATGATACAGGCCAGGCGGCTATTCTACGCTGTGTACGCACTCCTTAGCTGTATGATACAGGCCAGGCGGCTATTCTACGCTGTGTACGCACTCCCCAGCTGTATGATACAGGCCAGGCGGCTATTCTACGCTGTGTACGCACTCCCCAGCTGTATGATACAGGCCAGGCGGCTATTCTACGCTGTGTACGCACTCCCCAGCTGTATGATACAGGCCAGGCGGCTATTCTACGCTGTGTACGCACTCCCCAGCTGTATGATACAGGCCAGGCGGCTATTCTACGCTGTGTACGCACTCCCCAGCTGTATGATACAGGCCAGGCGGCTATTCTACGCTGTGTACGCACTCCCCAGCTGTATGATACAGGCCAGGCGGCTATTCTACGCTGTGTACGCACTCCCCAGCTGTATGATACAGGCCAGGCGGCTATTCTACGCTGTGTACGCACTCCCCAGCTGTATGATACAGGCCAGGCGGCTATTCTACGCTGTGTACGCACTCCCCAGCTGTATGATACAGGCCAGGCGGCTATTGTACGCTGTGTACGCACTCCACAGCTGTATGATACAGGCCAGGCGGCTATTCTACGCTGTGTAAGCACCTCTAGCTGTATGATACAGGCCAGGCGGCTATTCTACGCTGTGTACGCACTCCCCAGCTGTATGATACAGGCCAGGCGGCTATTCTACGCTGTGTACGCACTCCCCAGCTGTATGATACAGGCCAGGCGGCTATTCTACGCTGTGTACGCACTCCCCAGCTGTATGATACAGGCCAGGCGGCTATTCTACGCTGTGTACGCACTCCCCAGCTGTATGATACAGGCCAGGCGGCTATTGTACGCTGTGTACGCACTCCCCAGCTGTATGATACAGGCTAGGCGGCTATTGTACGCTGTGTACGCACTCCCTAGCTGTATGATACAGGCCAGGCGGCTATTGTACGCTGTGTACGCACTCCACAGCTGTATGATACAGGCCAGGCGGCTATTCTACGCTGTGTACGCACTCCCCAGCTGTATGATACAGACAGGCAGCTATTGTACGCTGTGTAAGCACCTCTAGCTGTATGATACAGGCCAGGCGGCTATTGTACGCTGTGTACGCACTCCACAGCTGTATGATACAGGCCAGGCGGCTATTCTACGCTGTGTACGCACTCCTTAGCTGTATGATACAGGCCAGGCGGCTATTCTACGCTGTGTACGCACTCCCCAGCTGTATGATACAGGCCAGGCGGCTATTGTACGCTGTGTACGCACTCCCCAGCTGTATGATACAGGCCAGGCAGCTATTGTACGCTGTGTAAGCACCTCTAGCTGTATGATACAGGCCAGGCGGCTATTGTACGCTGTGTACGCACTCCACAGCTGTATGATACAGGCCAGGCGGCTATTCTACGCTGTGTACGCACTCCTTAGCTGTATGATACAGGCCAGGCGGCTATTCTACGCTGTGTACGCACTCCCCAGCTGTATGATACAGGCCAGGCGGCTATTGTACGCTGTGTAAGCACCTCTAGCTGTATGATACAGGCAGGCGGCTATTGTACGCTATGTACGCACTCCCCAGCTGTATGATACAGGCCAGGCGGCTATTCTACGCTGTGTACGCACTCCCCAGCTGTATGATACAGGCCAGGCGGCTATTGTACGCTGTGTACGCACTCCCTAGCTGTATGATACAGGCCAGGCGGCTATTGTACGCTGTGTAAGCACCTCTAGCTGTATGATACAGGCCAGGCGGCTATTGTACGCTGTTGTACGCACTCCACAGCTGTATGATACAGGCCAGGCGGCTATTCTACGCTGTGTAAGCACCTCTAGCTG